>JAJEJO010000964.1:0-179706 GCA_020662805.1 Glaucomys volans
GGGCACTTGCTTCTTACACAAGACAGTACCAGGAGACTGGTATTCCTGTCTTCATTTCACAGAAGAGAAAACTTGGTTAGAGGGAGGCTACATAAGCCCAAGTCTTTGTGAATTCCTAACCAGGCTCTTCTCATTTAATCTTCCTCACTCTGAATTTTATGAAGGTCACTTTTTTTTATGCCAGTGGTAGAGATTAGTAGGGAAAAGCAAACTGAGCTGGCCAAGAGAAAGGAACAAATGCACCTGTGAGGGGGAACTGATGGGAAGGCACACACAAAGGGTGAAAATTAAAAATGCTGCCAATGATAACTAGAACATGCCATTAATTGTAAGACACATACTGATGTCAGAGATGTTAAAATGAGAAAACATACATTCCAGAATCAGCTAAAGACTATATTTTCTTTCCATTTAATTTTTATGTATAAATTGTGGTCATACCACCATATGGATTATTTTGAATATTGCATTTTTATTTTGCCTCCATATTCTCTATTAGGATTGAAAATTTCTCATAATCACAAATTTTGACTCATGCACAATACCCCACTAAGTGACTGTGTAATATAATAAGCTCTGAATTATCAGGTAGTAAGATGATTTCCCAAGTATTTCATTTTTTTTAAGTACTGCCACAGTAAAGATTTTGAATAAAAAAATTAGTACTTGCTTTTCCTTAAAAGAGACACTCCCAAACTAAATAAGCATATCATATGGGCATAAGTGTTCAGACAAGAACCTTAACACATGCATTTCCTGAGCTCCTTCTCTAGGCCATCAGACAAATTACTGCATGATAATCCCAGTCCTTTTGTCACAATCTCACCTCCACTTGACAATATCCTAGCCAGTGCAAAGGCTCTGTCCATGCATTTTCTTCACATGCAGGCTTGGCCACCCTTTGCTGACTAATTGAGACCCACAGACCCATATAGTGACTGCTATACACATGTGCATCACTTGCTCCGTTAAAATCAGCCCTTTACAAGAATCTGACCAAACAGAGTGGACCTGATCACAAGACAACGCCATATTGGTTAAATTTATGTTCATTGTAGGATAGTTTGGATTGAATATATGGGTGTTAACAGTAGCTCCCCAAATGACTTACCTCATTCAGCCTAGTCTTCCCATTCCAGTCAACCAGTCCAGTGAAAATGCTGACTGATCTAGAATAGGAAAAATATAGGAACAGGATGAGAAGAACACAAAACTAGAAAGTAAGGTGTATAATATAAAGCATTCAGAAAAGTACAGTTTCTTCACCATAATTAACAGGATCTCCCTTCCTAATTCAGGAAAGAAACAAAAATGCAGTAAGAGAAAATAATGTTTCTATCAAGTGACTCAAACACCACCTACAGAATTTAAACCCATGTTGAGTCTAGCTTTCAGAAATGACCTAGCAAAATGAAGGGAGAATTATTGTAGAGATATTTAATCTCTTACTTCAATTTTCTAAATGCAAAAAGCCACAGCAGTACTCTAGCTAGTTAGCTCAGGGAGGGGTCTGGCAAATGAATCCAGTCTAATTATAAAATGCCCCTGAGATAGCAAGTGCAACATGCACACTCTCTTCCATGATTTTACTTCTGCAAAGGTATAACCCACATGTTAATAAGCAACTTTATTTCACGCTGGTATGAAAGCAATGAGTCTAATCCTAAATCTTTAATCATTATACGTGGGCATAAATGCTTTCCTTAGCATGAAAGAATACTGAAAATATCCTGATGCAATATGGCTTATGCATTTTAAAATTAAAATAAAGAAGCCTTCTCTTTGATAATACTTATGCTTATTATCTTTTCAAAGAAATACATAATTAGTCATGGTTGATATACTTTGCTATTTTTCTTTATGAAAGGATTGACTACAAGAAATATCACCCAAAACTCTGCGATTCCTCTAAGATTCTAGAACTCCATACCTTGAAATTATTTGAACTGTTATGACTTAAAATCAGAGCAGTTTTATTTCAGCATTCTAAAACTGTCAGAAATTAAGATACAGATGCACACTCATAAAGGTCAAAGTGGAAAATCTTATTAACGTGTGAACAACTGTTAGTATAAACATCTCTACTTAAACACACACAACCATACCATTATATTTCTGTTTTCAGTTATAAATGTTCAGTCATAATTTATATAACATTTCCAAAAGAGACATTTTGTGCTTTTATTAGTTATAAGACATGCAGTCTTAAAAATCAGTTTTCCTTAAGATCATGTAACAAGACAAATCAACGTTAAGAATTTCCATTAGAAAGTAAAAAAAGGATTCTTGAATTTGTAAAGGGTACTGTTTCAGTGATAATCCATGTAGGCTGAAAAACCCAATGTAATAAGTCTAAAAATATTGATCACCAATCAATATATTTTATGGTGAGTCTAGAACTTGTGAAGTTCATCATCAAATTTCCCTTCTAGAGATCAGTGGAATAGAGAAAGGGGACCAGGAGAAGGAAGGAGGAGAGGAGAGAGGAGGTACTGTGAACCAAAATTGATCAAATGATATTGTTAGATTGTGTGCATGTACACATACATAATAAAGTGTGGGGGTTTTAGCCACATCCAGTGTGGATGAGGGAAGGATTAACTGCCCGAGGATAGCTTTCCAGCTATAAATCAATTAATTATCCGTAAACTTGTCTAATCAATAAACACATGAAAGTCAATACTCTTTTCAAAGGGGAGGGGGAGTGACTGATTGGGTTGTACCAGATCTGGCCTCTAAGAAGATGGAGTAACCCACCTCTCCTTTATTTTATAGTCACACAGGTAAAATGGGCCTGGAACAGGTGGGGCTTCTTCTGTGATGAACACGATGGGGTAATTTAGGGGAGTCATTTGCTCAGGGAACTAACACATCCCCAGATGGTAGACCACTCCCATATAGGGCCACCTACTCCCCAGTGATCTGGAACAGTCTCTCATGGCTGCCAGTTCCTGGGAGTCAGGCCCCAATGTTCCATGGCTCAGCCACGTCTGAATCTGCTAGATATGGATGGCTCCCCACATCAAAGAATCCCACTATTATATACAATCATAATGTAGAAAGAAAAAAATTTCCTTTTAGTCCCAATTCACATTCACATGTGTTCATCAAGTAAATTTAAATATATCATTTTAAAATTATTCATCCCAGCCAATAATCATGTTCAGATACTCTTGTTTAAGTTTCTTTCAAACTTGGGCTGAATTAGGTGATTTGGGCAATCATGGATCCTAAAGTACCCTGCATATGACTCTTTCATAGTATCTGTCATATATTATGACTGACAGTTTACTATATTGTCTCCCCATCACACTGTGAAGAAGTGGCTACATCTCATCATGGATGAGTCAAAAATGGTTAACAGGCCTGTTCACAACTCCTTACCCTCGACTCTAAAAGAACACTGGGACTTGGTCCTTTTATGTTACCCTCCCTCTTCTCTGTATCACCTGCATCCTTTTATTTTAACATAAGTCTTTTATTACCAGATCAGTTTCTAGAATTCTTTGATGTAGAATGGGGGCAATTGATAGACAGCACAGAACTAGAAAGTGGAAAGTAGAGGAGATAGGACTAAGAAGGACACAGCCAAGGGAACTGATTGATGCTCACAAGAAAAAATGAGAACAAGAAATGAACCCCAAAGGTGGAGAGTACAGCACAGGGTGGTACTAGGAGTCTGTGGGTCAGCAGCAGCAGGTCAGAAAGAGGTGCCCAGGAGAAGGAGGGATCACTTCTACATTATTGAGACACCCTGTGAACAAAAAGGCGATGCTCAAGAGGAGGGTATGAGAGAATCCTACAGAGTTCTGTTAGTGACCATGTCATCCAGTTCCCTTCAGTGATCTCAGAGAAATGAAAGAGGACTTTGGGCATTATTTGACTTTTTAAATTTTAACACACCCTGGACTAAAATTAATGGGTCTTTATATTTAATGGTAGTATAGTCACTTATGTTCTCATTGTCCTGCAAAGTGCCTGGTACAAATTGTATTCCTGGTGAGAATTAATTGAATAAAAAGAATATCTGAATAAGTACTATTTTGTACAGTTACTTCTTCCAGTAGCAAAAGATATTAAAAGATGAAAATTTAACATGTATGTAATAGCTCTGACACCCTATCATATATGCACTGTGACCTTGTTCATTTTTCTTTAATCAAGGATAAAAAGGATAATTAAAAGAACAAAAATGTATGTCTTATACCAGAATGGAAGCAGAAAAAAGGATGAAATCGCAAGATTCAAGTTAGACAAAATGAAGGTTTCATTAATTTTATAAAAATGAAGTTGGAGGCGACTTCATAAAATTCTCTTGTTGAGTCCAGAGAAGTTTAAAAGACTATGTTCTGAATACAATTACAAGTTGGTGGGTGATAGAAAGAAGAGCTGAAAAGCAATTAGTAGAGGGAAACCCAGGTTCTACAGGGAGCAGAAGCAAGAGCGCTCACTCTGGTTTGGTGCCAAGAGTCAGGAGTGTCTTCCTTGAACTTGCACTTTGAGGAGGAGCAGTAGTTTGACAAGGAGACAGGAAGGTATGCTTGGCAGGAAAAACTGCCTGCAGGAGTATGGGGGTGATTAGCCTGGGGTCTTTGAAAACTTAAGAAGGTTTTATGTTTAGAGAAGATGGTGCTTGCCTTGGGGGATGTGGAGTGGAGGGCTTATAAGAGTGGAAGATAAGGCCACAGTGGAGGTCAGGTTCAGATTAGAAATGCCATGAACAAATGATTGCTATTATTTATTTTAAAGATGACACTTCCTAATGATAAGAGGGGGATAAGACCCACACACAAACATACATATTTATTTACTTAATTGTGTGTTTTAAGGCAGAGATGAACCTGACTTAGCAAAGCTAAAGAACATCAACTCAGTGTGGGGGTTTGTGCAATTGTCCATAGGAAAATGTCCAATACTCTAGGGAAGAGGCAGGTTTTGAAAGACATATTTGGAGAATGACAGAATGTTGTGATGAATCATATATGGAGTGAGGGTAAGGAGTGTTGGAGGAAGGAGCAGAGGTCTGTGGTTTGAAGACTGAGTGGGTGGTAGTAGCTCCATAAACCAAGACAGGATATATAGGAAGTGTCATTCTAGAAGAATAGAGAATACATTTAGTCCTGCACATGCTGCAGTTGAAGCCTTTGTGAGACATGTAAAGCTTTTAGCCATAAATAGTGATTCATATACCAAAAAGACAATGTGGACATACCAGTATAGATGAGCTATGGACCAAAGACAAGGAAAGAAAATCAAAGTGAGAATCCCCCTCAGTGGGAAAACAGAATAGCATTTAAGAGAAAAAGAAAACAAATGATACAATAAAGAACAAGAAAAACAGGATACTGGAAGATCCAGGAATCTGAATTTAAGAGAAAATAAGTTCAAGTAAGTAATTAAGTCTTTCATTCCCATAAAATTAAGGTGTAAGAGAGAATTTAGGATTCGGATATAGATGACTTCAGTTCCTCCATCTGAAAAATATCAAGGGACACTGATAAGCTCAGCACTAAGGACTATATGAGAACATTAAATGACATTTTCAGAGGTAACAAAGTGAAAGTGCTTCTGAATTATAAAATAGTATATAAATGTTTGTTTAAAGTTATGCATTTTGAGTTAATAAAAATGTGTTTGTTTGCCTGCCTTCTTGCCTTCCTTCCTTCCTATTGGAATTCAGATTCCATTAACATTTGTTGAACATTTACTGCAATGAGCATTGCTAGGAAAAGAGAGCACCATATACAAATGTAGATAAGTTATGTTCCAAATTCCTGAAGAAAGACATCAATGAACTCTAACTTGAAGAACTGGACATAAGTTCAAGGACAAGTGATAATGAGGATGGAAAGATCAGTGAGTTTTAGCATACTGAGAAAAGTGTACTGTGAACCTAGTAGAGTCTCAGTTAAAGTCTGCAATGAAAACCATCTTCCACAAAACTGTATTTTTTCCAGGTGAATATAATCCCGAAAAATTCTATCCTGTGCTTAAAGACTTTAAAAGACTGCTTTGGACATGCACATCCTTTGTTCTATGAGCTTTGTACATAAATGATGACCCAAATCAATGAAAGATTTAATCCACACTGATGCAAATGCAAATGCCCTAGTTTTAGACAGCTGCAATGGTTATTTCTGTACATCTGGGAAACAGATGTCGAATCTCATCTATGCACTGGTTCTTGTTCAGCTTCAAATGGGTGTCAGGAATAAAAGGAAGACAGGTGATTAGAAGGTGGTGCACATTTCCAAAACACACAAGAGTTTCTAAGCATTTCTTCTGTGAGCAGCTTGTAAATTGCCTTCCTCTCCTAGAGCTAGCATGATGGAACATTCTCAAGGATTACCTTTCCCCCTCCAAACTCTGCAGGGGCCTAGGCTGGCTAGAAAGTGTAGTTTGTTTAATGATTCCAAAAGCTTCTCTCATGATTACACAGAACAAGTAATGGGATCGTCATTTTCAAGGCCAGGCATAAGTGATTACTCACTGGGATGCAGAGGTTATGACGGGATGAGCCCAAGCTGATGCTGACAGTCAGAGGCAAGATGCAGGGCTTGCCCCTTTACTGAAAGAAGCTGCAGAGACTGTGCATCTGAGTCAGACAGCTGATGAGATGCCTTCTCCTTCGGATTCATACCACAACAATAGGCTAATAGATTTATGCCATAAAGACATTGACCTTTGTGGGCAAGACATTTTCTCACAGGAAAGAAAAAGGCGCAAAACGCCCCTGTGTGCCACAGTTTTGACAGTGACTGACAGCATGGGATGGCCCCAGTCTCTAGGAAGCGTATGCATAGACTTTTGCATTGTTACCCTTTGATTAACTTTTGACACACTTTGCAACACAAAACTCTTACAAGGAAATTGCTCTGTAATGCTGGCTGTAGCATCTAGAAACTTTGCCAAGGGGAGCTAAAATGTACTAGAAAACCACTTGGCCTGAAATAATATGCAGAGGTATATGTGTGTGGTGGGGAGGGGGAAGATTTTGGTCTTTGTATTTCCAGGCTTGTAATGCTATTATTCAAGTACAGTATTTAGAAAAATCTCCTCACATGTTATAGGCATATTGTACATGAAGAGACTTAAGCAAGGCCAAGATGAAAATAAATAATGCATGAAGTCAGAGGCCTGAAGCAAATGTTAACTAATTTCAAAATGGGTCAAAATCACAACAATTAAGTCCCTGACATGTGAAGTCATTTTTTTCTCCCTAAAATATTAACCAACTTGCTTCACTTCTTCTAGATTGATTTGTAGAGCATAAAAGGTCATTTTGGAAGCAGAGGGGGAATTTGGCTTCTACAAGCCATCCATAATGAGAGCCAATAAATTAGGTAAAGCTCCTGTTTACCTAAGCTGAAATATTGATGTCCAAGACCACATCGAATGCAAATCTCTACATTAATCATTTTTCTCCAGTCGGGAAATTCAGACCATGGTAACACATGCTTTGATAGACCTATACATCATAGTTACAGCAACATTAGACAGTGCCTCAGTGACAGAATACAAATATATTGCATTGGATTTCCTTCGTTTTCCCTAGACTGACTTTTATTTGTGTCTGCAAACTCTGCTTTGGGTATGCGAGGTTTTGACATGGATTTGGGTGATTTTTTTTTTTTTTAATGTGAAGATTGGTAACAAGAGTTTTCTTTTGTCAGTTATTTGCCAAGTAAACTGGAAGAAGCATGCATGTAGTTTCTTAACTATAGTGCTTTAATGAGCACATGTCCTTGGCCCAGTCCTCTCCCACTCAAACAGCAATACTGTCCATGTTTCTCAAAGTGTGCTCCAGAAACCACCTGCATGAGATCATCTGGGAGCTTTCTAGGAAATGCAATGTCCTAGGATCTATCCTCTACAAACTCATTGGATTCCCATAGCGTAGGGAGGAATCATAATTTTTATAAGAATGTTTGGTATTTATTGTGCACACTATTGTTTGAAAATTGCCATAGACAGCTATCACCTGTAGGATTCCAAGAACACCCTGATCTTGCTACTTTTCAATTCATAAAGCCTTTATTTACCTAAGTACTTTCCAGATTTCTGAGTTTTGCACTTAGCTCTTCTGCTTATATAGAGATCCTAATCAAATAATCTCATACATTTTTAAGACTGATTTTCTTTTTATATGTAAAATATTCCCAAAACAAGATTTTCAACAGTGATGTTCTACCTGAGTGCCAGATTCAGACATGAAAGTGCCTCTTGGGCTTCTCCACTTGGCTCTGTAATGAGGGCATGGAAAAATGAACTTAGGCCTCTCCATGCCACCACCTCTATAGAGAGAAACACTGTGTCCTCACCCATCCTTCTTTCACCATTTTATTTATATCACATAAATCATAATATAAATGTCCTGTGGCACCTACCTATGTTCTCACCATGAGCCCTCTTCTTTTTCCCTTCTAGACCTGTGCAAAGGCCAAGGCCTTGATCATTTCTCACCTGCACCATTGTAACAGATCTCTACCTGCTCTTTCTGCCTTTTGTCTTAAACTACTTAGATCAATGTGGAATGGTATTTAAATTTTTAAAATTTGTTCTGATTAGTTGTACATGATAGTAGAATGCATTTATGTATTTCAACCCAAGTCATTTGTTCCTTAAAACAGGAGCTCAGCTCCTCATGCAGGATAGAATCCTAGACTGCTGTGACTGACTCTTCCAGGCTACCCACTATCAACTCCCATCAACCCTGCACTTTGTACTACAAGTTTGCAGTAACTTTATACAAACCATGCTTTTTCAAAAATCTGTGCCTTCATTCCTGTTTTCTCTGTGCCAGGAATGCCCTTTTCTCCTAGACTACTTCCACTTACAAGATTAGTACTCAACAATTATAATAACTTCATAAATATCATTTTATAATACTCTAATGTTGAATACTTACTGTATGTATTAAGTCTGTGCATTGAAATAGCTCCATATGTGGAGTTAAGAATCCCTATTGAAGTAGGAGAGAGAGAAAGGGGAGAAAAAAGGAGAGGGAATTGCATCAAAATAGATGAAAGATCAGTAGAGTAGATGAAGGGGGTTGAGAAGGAGGAAGAAGAGACAGGAAAGGGGAAGATCTGTGGAATGAATCTGACTGAATTTTCGTGTATGCTGGCATAGATATGGTACAGTTTCCAGCATCGGGTGTATCCACAGGACACTAAATGAAAAAAAAAAAAAAGTAAACTGTAAATGGACTGAAGAGGGATAAGTGGGGTGAAGGGAGTAGGGGAGGGAATACTGGGGATTGGATTATAGCAGGTTGAATTCCATTCATTCACAATAATGTAAGGGTGTGTCCTGGTGTTGTATATAACTAAAATGAATGAACATATAAATTAAAAATAATCCCCTTTGATTCACAAGGATCAATATGATAGTGACCATTAGTAGTCTTTTTAATAAACTTTGTTCAGGTCATTATTTTCTCAAGAAGGTTTTCGTCAATCTCTGACTTCTTCTTATACCACTACTACCAATACTCCCTGTGCTTATTTCAGGTAAAACATTTAGCCCAATATGTTAAAATTGCATGTTTATATTCCCCTCTCTCTTTTCATTATTAAATTACCTGCAATTATAAAGGAAAACATGTCTTATTCAGCTCCATTGTCTATAGTTGTAACCCAAATATGGTACAATAAAATTTTTCCAACCAATATTTTCTTACCTCAACAGATCTTATTCATAAGTACAGAGAACATTGCCCTGAGTAGATCGTCTCCATGTACTGAATGGGACACAGATCTGAGGCTTTGACCTTTAAGGGTTGTGGCAGGACTGTGGCATGTTTATGTCTCCCTATAATGCCTAGTCCTACATAGTCTATAGGATCAATACTCAAAAGTATTGGTAGAGATGTAGCTGTTACTATCTGGGTTTCAGGAATTTTAAAGTGATGATCAGCTCAGATAAGGGTTAGCAATAAGAGTATACAAAGTCACTGTTAAAAGCTAAATCATTAGGCATACTAGCCTCATTTAAGCAGCATGATGTCAGAATGGATTTTCATTAGACTTAATGGATTTGTGTGTAGACAGAATAAATGTAAAAACTTATGATAGAGTGAGAAGAGGAAATAGGAATGAACCCCTGTGGTGAGAAAAGGGCAAATGGAACCTTGTAGGAAGACAGAAACCCTAAGAATTAAGGGGCTCCATGGGATATCATTTTTAAACTAAATGCTAATTTTTTCAAAAGTCACATACTTTTGGTACTTTTGATTATATCTGATTATGATCATTAGAATAACATAATAATAATGAACAAGTGTTATGCTTTTTGAGTGTATACTCTGGCCCAGGTGTTTTACAGCTGAAGGTAAAGCTGAAGGTATCAGCTAAGTATGCATTTTCTCACATTTTTTAGATGAGGAAATTGAGGTTCAGAAGGGTTTAGTAACTTCCTCAAAGTCATGTCACAATACATTTGCATAAAATATGCTGTGTATGCATTCCTTTAATAAGCACATGCTGGCCAGTAATTGTTCCAGGCATTGAACTGGGAGCTAATCACATGGGGATAAATAAGGAACTCAAGAAACTCCCAGTCTATAATATAGTTATGCTAAATAACATGCAGGACATAATTGGGTAGGTACACTGCAAGAACCAGCCTACAGGAGCAATGTACAGGGTTATGGTGATCTGGGAGAGAGGTATCTATCCTGGCTTGGGTGGATGCATCAGTGGACACTATCCAAAGAGTCAGAAGCAGCCTGACTCTATGAGGGAAGAATCCTATTTTAGCCAGAAGGAATAACACATGCCATTGACCACCAGGTTTGCCCCACTCCAACTTTTTCATCATTGCCATTTTCAGCATGTTTTTGAGGTGATGGGGGTCATCTTGATCTGAATACTTTGAAAGAAGACAGCTTGAGAGATGGTGTTGAGTACAACACTTGGCTTAGAATGCTGCAGTTCCAGGTATTGAATGAGCATGGGAAGGACAGGTATGTCATGGAGCGTTGCTCAGAGTATGTCCTACCCAGGTGCAAATGGTGCCCCTTCGTGCTCGTGCAGGGAACAACTTGCACACTGTAAATGACAGCTCTGTTCCAGGAATAGTGCTGGCCCTTGAAGTACCTAATCTAATGTATGCTTCATGGTGACTCTATAAGTTGGTTTGCTTACCTTCATTGTATGAATAAGGAGAATAATACCAAACAAGTTTGACTGTCAAAAAATAATACACAGAGCATAAATTAAATCCTCAGTTATGAAATGAACATTCTATATCTACAGAGTCCTTGCTCACCTAGTAGAGAATAAGAGTAAGGGAACACCTCTCTTTCACTCCTTTAATGAGTTCTACTTTGGTATCACAAGATGGTACCATCTTTACCCAGTCCAGTGCTTATGAGGGATAAGACAACCTACTGCTTCTGCATCAGCTTCTCCAACAGTGCTAACCTGTCTGGACTCCATTTTCATCTATCTTGCTTATTCTCTTCAATCCTTTGTTTTTTACTCTACTTCCATAATATAGCTGGAAAAGAATTGTTTCTTTTTTAGCTACATATGCTAGTAAGTTTGTTCTCATTATGCTAGTCACCTTGTGTCTATTAAACTGTCCTGGCATTAATATAGGTCATAGAAGCCCAATACAAATCTCCCATTAAGCAGTATTTCTTAAGTACCATATGTTAGCAGATTTACAAGATCTCAGATAGAGCCACTAAGGGTAACCGTAAGCTCATGGTAATGAAGTAAATATGAGAGGTGGTGTCTGTAAGAAGTGTGAATTTCTTTTGAACACCCTTCTGCCTCACTTTCAAGACTATGGAGTTGTTAAGCCTGATTTTATGACCAGCATCCATGTTGTTAAATTCGTTGGACTTTACTATATCCTCAGATAGGAGGTCTTTCCCACCTCTCCATTGTCACATTAGTCAAATTCCTGATGTGGATTGAAATCCCTTAAGTGGTAAGTTTCTGTTCTGAGCACACTGTGCATTAATCTACTATACACCTAAGTCCATTAATTTTGAATAGTACTATCAATTACACTATGTGACAGGAAGATAACTACATTATCACCTTTGCAGAAGTGTCTTTCTTAGGAAACACATATAGCTTTATCAAGATTCTGATGCTGATGGATAACTCTTTCCTCAAAAAATCACAATTTGATTGCAGTTTCTTTTATGAGATCTTAAAAATGCATGCCCAAAAGACTTCTGAGACTTGTATCACTTATCCATATAGACAATCCATGAGCTTACCACTTTCTTTTGATCAAAATAAGATTGCTCCTGCTTTTGTTCTGGCACATTTAAATATACCTGCTTTGTAGGTATGACAGTGCATATAAAGATGATGTTAGTACCTGTTCCTGGCCTTGTGAGTGTCCCCAGATTTATCTATTAGGTGTCATGGTAAAGTGAGTCTTCCCTCTCTTCTTAAATGCCATTAGACTATCTCATACTCCCTTCCTCAGTTCAAGTCTATTATTTGGAATTCTGAACTTTCTTCCTGGTCTTTCAGGGCAACTTCTAGATTTTGGTAATGCCAAACAAAGAAAACAGAAAATCTCCAGTATAAAAGAAAAATCTACCTTTATTCTGAGATTCAGGCCTTCTAAAAGTTCAATCTTAGGTCAGGCATGAAGAAAGATCAAGAAACAGCTTAAAACCTTCCCTTGGCCTCCAAATTCATTAAATATAAAATGAAATGCCTTTGCCAGGCATGGCTTATAAATTACTGACTCATTCGTTTAGGCCATAAGCACATGTCAAGTGCCGCTCTGCAACAGGTAGTTTTGGAGGTTACTGTTGTCAAGAGTGAAGTACTATTACCTCCCCTAAAGTTAATAAATGAAAAAGAAAATATCAAGGAGCAAATATATGTACAAGAAGTAGGATACATAAACATAAGGTAGAATAAAGATATGATGGTTAAAGAATGGAAAAAAGGAAAAGTCAGGTTTACCAGAGAGAATCATGTCAGGAGAGAGCCCTCTGAGGAGGTGATGCTGCAGCAGACTTCTAAGTGAATATCTATCACCTCTGAGTCATGGAAATGTCAAGTGCCAGCATTTGAGGCTGAAATGCATTTGGCAAGTTCAAGGCAGGGAATGAGACCAAAAGTGCTGAGGCAGGAGGGAGCAAAGTTAATGCTGGACAAGGGTTGAATCAGGCAGACATGAGGTTGATGGGAAACCAGGGATGGTTTCTGGATGCCCCTGATCTATCTCCACACCAGAGGGGAGAGGAAGCAAAGAGCACCTTTCCTTCCTAAAGTGACTAAGCAAAGTCTCAATGTTTCAGGGAAATAATGATACTAAGAGGGTCAATAAAAACTGATTTTTATGTCCTCTCAATATTTCTTTAGGCTGAACCAAATAGTTTATGCTTTTTAAGAATATTTAGTGATATCAAACAGTACTCATGACATTATGTTTCTTGTCAAAGGCAAGGAACACCACAGAGCTTTTGGTCCTATTTCACATTAAAAATGAGATACATAGTTATGTGCCACATATCTATATCTCTATCTCTATATAAATAAATATGTTTTTAATAGTTTATTCATATCACTCATGAAATAAATGCAGGAAAAGCATACATATTTATACTAATTTTACAGGTATTGCAACCATAGATATTATTCCTATTTCTTATTATTTTTACTTTATTTTCCTACTTTTCCCCAATAAATTTGCCTGATTTTTAAAATTCTGAACTAAAAGTTGTTTTCAAAAATTGTTTTAGCCAGGTGTGGTAGCACATGCTTGCAATCCCAGAGGCTCAGAAGGTTGAGGTAGGAGGATCACAAGTTCAAAGCCAGCCTCAGCAACTTGGTCAGGTCCTAAGTAACTTAGTGAGATAACTTGCCTCAAAATAAAAAATAAAAAGGGCTAAGTATGTGGCTCAGTGGTAAAGCACCCCTGAGTTCAATCCCAATATAAAAAAAATTTCTCTCATTTGCCACTCTTTTGGAAAATATGAAAGATGCTTATTTAGAATTATTAATCATTTGTACTATTAATTAGCAGTATGATGTTGAACATGTTGCTTAACTTCTCCAAATGTCAGCTTTCTCAACTAGTATTGATGAAAATGATGCCTAAATGTTAGAATTATTATGAAAAATAAATTTAAAGTATTATTGGTAATAAAATGGCAAAAATATTTTAGTTATACTATTCTAGAGGTTAGGGATAATAGCTGTATTTACATAGATCTAGTGGAGATTTACAAAGAGTATTTCCAACTAAATAATTAAAGCTTTGATTGCAAATGCTAAAGTATTCTCCATCAATAGAATAATTAAATCACATTCTTATGATAGACCTTGCAACATCTATTCTTCCATCATTTCAATTCTAGTCTTCTCTCCTCTTAGTCAAAGTCCAACTTATCTCTCCACGTTTCTAACAATGGGCCTCTGATTCATTTAGCAGTATCTCTTCCATATTAGTACAGAATTCACTATTAGTGCTTTTTTCCTGTTAAGCCAAAATCAATTTATCTTTTCCTTTCACTCCACAGTTAGTTTCTTTCTTCAGGATCTAGATAAAAGAGGCCTAAACCAAAGTTCACATGGTAGCCTTTTCAGGATCAAGTAACAGTTAATCATTTCTACTCTCCATTAATCCAGATTATTATCCTCTTTTTGCTCAACTAATCACCAGAAAAATAACTTCACAAGTCCCCTCACTTTCATGTGGAACTCATTATATACTCAGGAAGCCATGGAACCTAAACAATATAAACTTCAACCAGCACAGAACAAAGGACTCAACCTTCCTACTTATTTTAATTCATTCTAAAATCACATCCTATCATTGGTTTTCTTAAATGAACTCCCAACACAATATACTGGAATGTGTTGGTCTTAGAATTCAAAGCTGTACTATTTGGTATAGAGCCTGGCAAGACAAAAGTATTCAATAGATGGTGGTCACAAGTGTCATCATTACTGTTATAATGATTTAAAAATTCTTAAGACAATTCATGCCTGCAAACACTAAGCTACATACCCCAGATATTGTCCAAACATGTTTGGTATCTTAAATTTCTAGGTAGAATTTTCATCTTTTCTAAACTCTATCCTGAGAATAAAACTGTCTCAGTGTATCCTGTTAACATCTTCTACATTGTAATTTCATCTGAAAATGTATGCTTTCCTGCCCAGATCCCTGCCACATGTGCATTTGATGAGCTGTCCACTATATCTTCATCCAAGACACAGATGAAAACGTTGACTGTAGCAAGTTCAAAGGCAGAGTCACACCTGCCATGTATCACTCATTGCAAGGAAGAAAGCAACTTCCTACAGAAGTATTCACCCATGCCCTTTGGAAAATGGCAAACTGCATTATTTTCAATCTTTTAATTTTAACCCTCTGGGTTACTACATTTATCTGAGGCACATTTAACGTGATAGGATCTAAGACCATTTGAAAATTGTCATGAGTTGTCTTTTTTTTTTTTTTTTTGGTACTGGGAATTGAACCCAGGGGCATTTAACCACTGAATCACATCCCCAATACTTTTAAGTTTTCATTTTGAGACTGGTCTCAGCAAGCTGCTTAGAGATCAGTTAAGTTGCTGAGGTAGGTTTTGAACTTGTGATCCTCTTGCCTCAGCTTCCCGAGCCTCTGGGATTACAAGTGTGGGCCACTGGGTCCAGCCAGTTTTAAAAGAACCTTTTAAAAAGACAGAGTAAATCACAACTAAAATTGAGAAATCTCTTAATATAGGTGAGCAGAATAATTAGTAGAATTTACTTAAGTCTTTTCTTTAAAACTTACTCTGAGGCTGTAAATCAGGGCCTAAATAAGTTCAAAGACTAGTGAAACACAAACATATCCTGTAAATCTCCATTCTAAGTATGTTGTCAAATGCCAAAACATAGACATTCACTAGTGTTTCTAAAGCACTATAACCAATGTCTAGCACATAATGTTAATGATTTAAAAGATTTTGGGTATGGAAAACATTTTACAATAATTAAATCCAATCTCATTATACTCAGAAACAGGCCCAAAGAGAGGAGTCAATTTGTTCAAGTTCACAGAGGTCAACAAGAGCTCAGATGTCTGAACATCAAGGGGATATTTTTTCTCTTATCTTCCTGGGACAATGTCTTCCTATACCAATAAATACACCAATTTGTTCATTTATAACAATTAACTATCCTGTTCAAGAGTCATCTTTCTGAATATGGAATCTCATAATCTGGAGTTAGAGATATAGATGTAGAATAAACAGAAATCATGTACCCTATTGAGTCTTTACCCTAGAATATATCCAAGGAATTAAATGTACGTGATCATGCACAATTAATTTTACTTAAATTCTGATATGAGTTTGTCATATTTTTTGTTTGCTTTCTTCCTGACTGGAGTGAAGGGAAATACAATAATGACACATAGTTAACTGAGGATTCAGTCTTTTAGTTTTTCATTAATTTATTCCACAAATATTTATTGACTTTCCAGTGTATGAAAAGTCTATTTTGTATTTCCCCATTTTCAAATTTGTATTGGTGCATTATAAGTGTACATATTGGTGGATTCATGGAAAGTCTTTTGTAGCTGTGGTAGCAGCCCATAAGCAGGGCCACAAATATTTATAGAATCTTGCCAACTGAAATTGTGAGCTATGGTATGAAACTGTGGTATGTACGTGATTTAAGTGATATTTTCTCAATTAGTTTTCCCAATTCCTCTGAAAATTTGATGTTTTAATTACCCCTAGTGATTACAACAAACACCTACTGTTGCTGGATGCTGATCAACACACTTCAAGTGAATGAGAGAGCGAGAATTTGATGCAAGTCTGTATGACCTTACAGCCAATTCTCTGTCTACACTTTTGGAATGTCCTGCAATCATGGAGTAGTAGGCACTAGAAGTGTCTCAAGTGCTGGGACAAATTGGTTAGGGAGTTTGGAGTCTGTCACTAGTCTGAATAGTTTGCATTTGAGATTACCTACAAGATAAAATGTACTTTTCTATAAATCATAAATACACACACATGTATTTTTCACATAATCTGTGAGTTCTACACCTGGTCATTAAAAACTATGCTCACTATTGCCACTAATGAGAATGATTTTTGGTTTTCTAAAGATTTTCTTTCTGTATTTTCAACAAGGACAGTCACATACAAAGACGGTTACTATGAATTTCTAGGGTTTTTTTTTTTTTTTTCTGTGTGAATTGTTCTGGCAATGAGTTTATCTTCCCCTAAGCACATTTCTTCTTGGCCATGAAGATGATGCCAAATTGCCTTAGCTATTTGGTCTTACCCATGGTGCAACATTTGCCAGGGGTTTCCCCAGGGAAATTAGGCAGCTCTAAGCAGCTCCAGATCTTTTTTGCCCCAAGTTTTCTCAAAATAACCTGGATCTTTTCCAAACTCTTCAATTCCACCTCACTGGTCTCTGGATGAGTTTCATAAGGCTTTTGAATGACCTTGATCCACCCTAATTTGAAAACACCACAGGACATAGAAATAAAAGAGGGGAACAGAGATCCTCTGCCATGAGGTGGGCCTCATGTCTTTGGTTTTTCTAACTGAGGGCTTCTACACTTATGATGGGGAAGGGGCTTCTGCTTAGTGGAGGCGGCACTTGGCTCTGTATTAGAAGAGGTCAGAGATAAAAAGCAGGTGATGTGATGTCAGATTCTCATTTACTTTCCCCAAAATGAATTTTCAGTGTAGACAAGAGATTAAATTGGTGAGGATTTCAGTTGATTACGTATTATTAGTGAATAGTATACAGAGAGAGAGAGAGAGAGAGAGAGAGAGAGAGAGAGAGAGCTCTCTTCACTCATGAAACTTGCTGTTAGGCACCAATTCAAGTTATTCAAAAACATATTACACATACCAGGAACAGAAGTAATAAAGGAATTGAAAATGGGCATCAAAACCAGACCTACGGGATAGGGCATAATTCTTACTTTTGATAAATATGTCTACTTGTCCAGAGATTACATATTATATTTTAATCTGATACATATTTGTTGTATATAATGAACTATTATAAACGCTTTAAGAACATTAATTTAATCTTCATTTTAGCACTAGGAGATAGACATTACCATCAGCAACCACATTTTATGGATGAGGAAACTGAAATGTAGACTGTTTGAGTAACTTGCCCAAGGTTACACATATAGGAGGTTGTAGAGCTGGGATTTGAACCTAAGGGTTGTATTGTTATTCCCAAAAGAGCTATCTCTCAGTAATTCAATTAAGAGAAAAAGTTCTTACAAGATGGTGTGCTAGATGACATGGAAAGGGAAGACTGCACTGTGTTCTGTAGTGCTGAGAAAGAGCGCCAGGGAAGAACGACATTCATTTCCTGGTCTTGGTCTTGAGGAAAAGGACAGTAAGATACTGCTGTGGCTAGAAATATGGCCTGGGCTGAGCAGAGGAATGGCCCATGTGAGGCTTCTGCCAGGATACTGGGAGAGTCTATTTATATTTCAAACCAAGCCCATCATAGACCTCTGAAAGCACCAACCTTTGAAGAAGAGAACATTTAAGCAATCTTTTCCAACATTTAAAGCAATTTTTGCAGATAGCAGCTTCTCCAGTCTTGAGGATAAAGAAGTCCTGTCAGGCAAGTCCAGTTCTGCCCCTATACTGCAGCCTCTCAAAGGAAATGAGAGAGCAGTTGGTCAGCCTGGAGAAAGAAGATCCTCTTTTCTGATGCCTTCCATAATCCAAAAATAACCAGACCTCTCAGTAGCCAGGAAACTTGAATAACAGAGGGAAGAGAAAAATGCATTAATTTCATTGAAATAGAAAAATGCAGGAAGGACATGCTCTCAGAGCAAGCTAAAACAAAATCTCCACAGCTCTTCAATCACCAAATGCTATCTGCAGCACATTTCCCTTCTCGAATAGTTGTCTTTTCCTTCCTTCCTTTCCTGCTTTACTACCCAGAAAATGCACATAGGTCAAAAATCAGTTGCTGGACCACAGCAAAAAGTATCCCAAACTCTGATTCTTCATCTTCTTGTCTGTAAATATGAAGAATCAGTCTGAACTCCATAGTAGCTCTGCCAGGTGACTGGTGGCAGCACCTGGCACTGAATTTACTTCACAGGGAACACTGAAGAGGGGCTGCTGTTTTTTATTAACAAAAACAGCTTTTGAGTATTGCTTCATCTTCCAAGGTAGCTTTGTGTTCTTGTATGTGTCACTTAACCTAGTTGAACCTCCACTGTCATCCATAAAAATGATTTTAATGAAGTGAAAGAATTTATCATTTTGACAACCAGAATTTCTATTAGGAAAGAGACTGTTTATACAGAATAAAAGTACCTTGATAAGCTCTGGTGGTGGCTGATTGGCACCACTGCTTCAGACAGAGGACAAAATGCTCTCCATTGTGACAACTAAACTCAAAATAGAGGAGAAAAGAATTGATATGGGAAGGAGAGAGGGGCAAGAGAAGATAGCCTGAGGGGGAATCACTAAAATGAACATGGATTAAAGATTTGTGAAACTTTGCAGTGGTGGATAGCTGAGAGCATTGAAAAGTGAGGCTTCTAAATACACCATTTGATGTTATTTGCAGTGCCATGATGTATACCTTTCTGTTTTACTACTACTGCTCCAGATTAACCCAAAAGATTTACAGATACTTGTGGAAAGTGTTGGTTTTATGGAATCTGAAAGGCCTGAGTTCCAAGTGCTGGTCATTGAAAATGACCCAGGATGGAACAGGTGCCAGACACTTGAGTGATCATGAAAATAGAGCCTTGGAAATACTAAGGGAGTCGAGGGTACTGACTGTCCATAGGTCTAGGTAAGTGGTGAAGGGAAGTGAAACTCAAGGTTACCACAGTTTTGGGTGGCAAGGAGGATTCCAGCTCAGAATGTGCCTAACACAGGTAATTATATTCACTTAGTAAATGCTTAGCATCTGCTTCATGTTACCTGACCCTTGGAAGGTGCTTTGTGTCCTTCCTTCATATCCTCTGCATCCTGTTCACTTTATATCCAGCCTTTAATAAACATGCTCCAGCTTACCTTAGAGTGCATATTTTTATGAGGTAGTTCAATGCCCATCATTCCAAAGGGAAAATATTAGCTTGTCTGATCCAACTTCAGTATCTTTCCATCTCCAGAAAGCATATATTTTTTAAAGCCATAATATCCCAGTGAATATTCATCTATGTAAAAGTGATTCATTATCACCTTTCATTTTTACCATCAACTGTCTTTATTGTTCATTACCATCCAGAGTCTGGTTTCTCATTTTCATCCTTGGATTCACAATTTTTATTTCCTCTGCAGATTACTTTTCACATCTCCTTTTACAGTTTTTGTGTTTCTTCATAACTTCCCTCTGTGTTCCATGATCAAACTGTGTAGCAGCCACTAAATTATTGGGTATTCTCTGCAACTACCCAGCTTTGATGATTTGGGGCTATATAATCC
Organism: Glaucomys volans; assembly: GCA_020662805.1. NCBI lineage: Eukaryota > Metazoa > Chordata > Mammalia > Rodentia > Sciuridae > Glaucomys > Glaucomys volans. The sequence continues at coordinate 20,423 of JAJEJO010000964.1, forward strand.
ACTCACTCTTTTCAGTGAGCCATATATTGAAATAGATATATGGGTATTACCACTCAGAAAGCCAAAAATATAACAGAGCTCAATCAGACTAGCAGGTTCAGCTGATTTAAAGATCAACTCCCTGCTCATTAATATTATCTGTGCTGGCTTTTTTCTTTCAATCCTCTTTGTCTTTCTGACTTGGAGACCATGTTGGTTAGCTTCCCTATTATTGTGTTGGTGTTTTTCCATTTCTAATGTCCTTCCTCACTATCTATACCTGGATTTCAGGTCCTCTGCAAACCCCACCTCATTTTTTAAAATAAACAAATTTGGTTAGTTTCCAATACAAATGAAAATGAATTTCTGGTATCCTGGAATTTCTTGTGAACTATTACCTGAAATTCACCCTGGTCAAATATCTCCCTGGTCTCTACTATATTTTCCTGTGTGTAAAAATAATAGAGGATCGATTAATGATGCTTCTCAATTCAAGAACATTATCAATTATTGTCATTTGTTCATAAAAGGCTACTCCTTGGTTTTACATTTTATATATTTATGTATTTTCTCTTTTTGCAATGCCTTATTCTTGTCTGCATGTATGCATACAGCCATTGCTACTATAATGGTTGCTTTGTAATCATGAATTGGTTCCAGTGCCATTGACAGAGAAAACAATTTGAGCATAACACAAATTTTGCATTATATATAATTCTGTGCAGGAAAAACATCAGGTGAATACAGAAAATTGCACCCCTCTGATTAGAGCCCCATTGGAATACACAAAACGCACACACAATCCTTAAACATCAACCAGCTACCTCCTCAATTCACTGTGTAGGTTATACATAGTAGTTGGGTTCATCCCAACAAAATCATATATGTGTGGAATTCAATTTCAGTTCATGATCCCCTCCTTCCCCTGCCCTTTTCCCCTCATCCTCCCTCTTCCCCCACCACAAATCTCCTTCCTCAACTCCACCAGGCTTACTTTTGCTCACCTATTGATTGAATTTTGATTCATTCTTTTTACTCATACATAAAGGTGAAATTCCCTGGGGTTATATTTACATATGTATGTAATATGTGTTTCAAAGAATTAATTGCATATTTCCTCCTCTTTTCCATCCCTCCACTCTGCTTCTCAAGTTCCTTCTTCTACACTACTGATCTTCCCTATATCTTTGATATCCTGTCCTTCCCTCCTTCTTTATTTCCTTCTAGCTTCCACATATGAAAGAAAACATTTGATCTTTTGAGTTTCTGGGTCTGGCTTTTTTCACTTACAATAATGTCTTCCATTTCTATCCATTTATCAGCAAATGCCATAATTTCATTCTTGCTTATATCTGAGTAGAACTCCATCGTGCCTATACCACTTTTTTCTCAAACCATTCATCTATTGCCTTGGATCTGGGCTGATTCTATAACTGTATGCTATAGATTTTAATAGATTTTAACTTTTAAGTCCCTGATATTTTTTATGGTGTCCCCCAAACGCACTTTCCTCACAAGCACTGTGGTTTATATTGCTTGATTTTATGTAGTGAGAGTATTTTAGGAGATAATATGTTGCATTATGAAGAACTGTTATTTTTGTGCACATTTATGCTTAATATATAAAAATTAAATTGCATATAAATGTCATTCTGCTTCCTGTTTTTATTTATTCTAGGCACTACAGGTTTAGATTCCTCTTTATTCTGAGTGTGCTCTCATTGTTGCATGTTATTCCTCCATATTTTGCCCACCCTCCCATGTATAGTCACCTACTGAAGTGATTTTCAAAGTTCCACAACAATAAATAGTATTAAATAATGTTGTACCAACCCCCTTGTAGTTATGTGCAACACTTACTTTGGAATAAATACCCAGAAGAATTGCTAGGACAGAGTTAGCAAACCTTTCCTTTTCCTAAAGAGTACCAGGCTGCTCTCAAGAAGGCCTCCCCTAGTCTTCCACCTCCAGAACAATGAAAAAGATGTTACATTCCCCAGCCCCACCAAGCATTTGGAATTCTTACTATTCTGAATTTCTGGTCATCTGATGTAAATTTCCTTCTGCCTTTTCTTCTAGAAGTCTTCAGATCCAGCACCAGGCTGTTCATGTTCTCTTGACTTTGCCTTACTCCTGAAACAATCTGCAGTGGTACCCCTTCAGCTCTAACATTCACAGGCTTCATCTTCATGACTTATAGCCATCCCTGGGTCATACTAGCATTGCCACCAGCTCCCTCTACATTCTCAATAAATGTCCCTCCGTCAAGCTCCACCTGCCTGCCTGCTGATTCAGCAGAGACTCATTAATTCTCCCACTGTATTTATCTATTCTTCTATGAGTGGAACTTGGACTAGCACATTTCAGAGTGGCTGTCTGGGCTCTGTGGTGTTCTCTGACTACCTCATCTAGCATGGAAATAATTCCTTTCTTCCACAATACCTGACATATATTCACTACATTCATTTTTCCTTTGCTTTGTTAATATTTGTTTATATATCCCTTTTACTAAGGGGATCCTGAGCTACTTGAGGGTACAGCATTTATCTTATTCCTCTTTATTTCTCCAAAATTTAGTTGGCTCTTGAAATCTCTCCCTTGAGTGATTGAATAAGTGAGCAAAAATGAATAAATCAAATGTTATTTTGTATCAAGTACCCTTAAGTAATCAAAGGATGTAATGCCCAATGTTAGTCACAATTTAAAACTCTTTATTAACATGGAACAAAAAATAAGATAATTTTTAATGAAAAAAACTGCATCTTAAAACTAATTCACAAAAGGAGACTGCCTGATTATTTGTTACTTTTTTCTCAAAAAAATATGTTTTATTAATCATCTTCTCTGTTCTAATGCCCTTTTTTATAGTTATCACACTGCACATCAGTAATGTTGAGATCTTCTAAACTGAAATATAATTGATAATGAATTCAGTAGCTAATTCTCACAACATCCTCAAGTGAATTCCAGTTGACTCAATCCATCCTGTCTTTTCTCATGATCCCCTAGACTTTTGTTAAATATTAACTGATGAGATAGAAATGATTACAGCTATGCACTATTTACACAGGAATATATGATACTCTGGAAGTGTGTGTTAGGGACAGAAACTTGAAAGTCCTGCATCCTGGAATCACTTTAATCCTATGAAGATTGGATGGTTATCTTAGATATAGTGTTTATTTACTGCAGCTCCTTAACCCAGGATGTAAGACCTTCTATGATCCCACTCTGATCTCTTCATCTGTCTTAATTTTAGTAAGACTTCTTGCATTCTGTTTTCTAGCCACACTGAATAGTATAGCCTGCTCTTGACACGTGCACTGGTTTCCTTGCCTGCAATGTTACAAGTACAAATTTCACCTTTCTGGTTAAAATGTTCTTTCTTCTTCCACATGTGTCCTGCCTATAGGTTTTCCCAACTCTAAATTTGGCTTATGATGTTGATTCTTTTCTCCCTTGCATTACAGTGTCTCAAGAAGTGTCCAACTACTTTGTCCTAGGAAGGAACAATATTAAGCATATGACTCATCAGGTCCCTTCTCTTTCCCTCCCACTCTCCTTCATCTAGTCTACAGATCTTTCTTCTATTATAAAGGAATTCCCCTCACTTTTTTTCCCTTATTTTGAGTTAACTTCTGCATATCAGGAAAACATAGCAATTTGTTGGCTTTGCTGACTCTATCGTCTAAGAAAAAAATATCCTACCACCCTTGTATTATCAAAGTTGCCAAAGACAACAAATTTAAAAAGAGCTGGCTATGATCTAAAACATTTATTTTAAAAATGAGGCGGTAGGATATGCTTCATCTGTGGGACAGTTTGTCAGCTCCTGACATAGGGTGAACACTTTATATCTGGGAACCAGTACTTTGGTGAGCTAATCTGTCTTTCCTTACTAAGTATTTTGATTTGGTGACCTCATCCAAATTAAGTTACTATCCAACATTTGACAATCATAATTTGTAGTTTATGTTGTTTGATAACTTCTCTTGCATAACTAGTACAGAAAAATCATATGAACAATATACTGAATTTACTCATGGCAAGGGCAGAATGCTGAAGTTAGAGGATTTTAATGCTTGACCCTCCTTTGCCTGCTTAACAATAGTCTCTGAAGACCCCAATATTATAATTTCTACCTTACCCAGTACCTAAATAGTTATAACCTAGTCATGAAGAATATTAAGAATTTGCAGAGGATTGGCATGAACTAGCCCCCATAAATTTGGTGTCCTAGAGCAAAGAAGTAGTACTGCCAACATTCAAGTCTCTCATGACCAGCCTTTCCAAAATGTATAACCCTGTGTCCTAAGTATTTCTACTGCTTATAAGAGAACTTTCCCTATGATCCAGTTCTCAATTGTCTCTGTAAGTTGCAATCATCTGAAAATATTTGAAATAGGAATTGTTTTTCCTAGGCCAACTAAAAGAAAGTAGTGAACATAAGATAAAAAAAATTGGATGAATTTTGCATAATTTTAAATTTCTCCATTAAAAGATATCATGAAAAAAATGAATGATTATTGGGAGAAAATGTTCACAAAACATACTTCTGACCAAGGACTACACTATGAAAGATATATGAAAACTAAAACTCATACAACTGAATAGTATAAAAATAAGCAACTTAATAAAAAGTGGGCAAGTTATTATGAAGTCATTTCACAAAAGAGAAATAAAAAATCAACATATTAGAAAATAAATAGTAGTAAATATCATTTACCATCATAATTAGATTCTGCCAGAATACATACAATTAAAAAACTTGAGGCCATCAAATGTTGATGAAATTGTGGCACACCTAGAATTTTCTCATAAATTATAAGTTTAAGTGCAAAATGGTGCAACAACTTAGACAAAAAAGGTCCAGGAAGCTTCTTACAGAAATGAATGTAAACCTGTGCAATGGCTTAACAATTTCACCCTCATAGAAATGAAAATATGTGTTTACAAAAAAGACTTCTTTAAGAATGTCCATAGTGAATTTAGTAGTAATAACCAAGAACTAGAGCCAGCCATGATGCCCTTTAAAAGGAGAATGTATAAACACATCACAGAATATATAATAAAGTAATACTCAGTAATAAAGAGAAAAATACTATTATAAGCAACATCATGGATAAACCTCAAAAAATAATACAAGGTGAAAGATGCCTTACAAAAAAGAGTAAAACATATTTGATACCTATTGTATGAAATTCTAAGAAAAGCAACAACTAATGGAAAAAATCAGAATACTGACTACCTTCAGAATGGTAGGGGCAAGGAACAGGAAGGTCATGAAGAAGGTTTCTGAAGTCCTGGTACTATTCTATGCATTGCTTAAGGTTTGAGTTATAAAGAATATACATCTGTTGTAACTCTGCAGATGGACATTTAATAGTTGCCTATTGTTATATGTAAATTTCAATCAAAAAGGAAAAGTTTGTGATATCAAATTCTCATTATATGCCAGATGACTATTTATAGGGATGCATGTGAACATATGAAATTTACATTAAAATTCACCAAAAGAGAGAATGAATCACTCACTATGTAGAGGGTAGACAGGTGATAACACAAGTACAGCAGATTTTAAAATTGAAATCTAGATAGGAAATATAATTTTATATTACAGCAATTTTAATGTAAGTTGTTTTCAATTTTGCTGTTTGTTTGAATCATTTCGTAATAAAATGACTACCTCAGAAATTTTGATTTCCTTGACCTGGGCATAGCATCTAGTCACTGAACTACTGCCCCATCATATTCCAACTCCACAGAATATGAACCACTTCCTGCATACATTCATTCATAGCTTATAGTATTTTCCTCTAAATTTGACAGACGCTTTATAAACACAAGACTGCCACACCTGATTTTCAGTTTCACAGTGTGAACAGATGATTCTACTCTGCTTCGTGTCCAACTCTGAAGCCCTTCCTGGTTGTCCCAGTAAGAAGCCAGGCCATGCTCACTAGGCTCAGTGAACTCAGTGGAGCTAGCACAATTGCTAGACCATGTCCTGTAGTCCTAAGTTTTTTCCCATCATACCCTTGTTTTTTCTACTTCTTGAACTGAGGATTCAACATGATTGATAGAAATTTCTGCTTGAGCTACAAAGGACAAAAAATAGGGCATGAGGCTATTACCTATATATGTAATATCCTATTTGACTGGATCAAGGTTGTCCTCAAAATGTGTATTTTACCTAATAAAATATTTTTAAATTATCAACTTTCCTTACCACCATAATTAAGAAAGTGTTTCAGTTGAGATATTACATCAGGTAGACATGATTTTTTTGTCAAAAAATGGAAGGTAAAGCAAAAGACTCTCAGTTACTTGCATGGGGATTTGAAGCTGAATGACATGATTCACTTTATGTCACTTGACTGGTTAATAGACAACCCAAATATCCAGTCAAACACTGTTTTGTGTCTACGGTGTCATTTCTGGACAGGATTAACAGTGAGTAGACTGAGTAAAACAGTGGGTAGACTGAGTAAAACAGAGGGACCTGCCTAATATGGGCGGGTGCAACCTAATCCCTTATTGAAACAAACACCATTACCCTATGTACATCTATGAATATACAAATGGTGTGAGTCTACTTTGTGTACAACAGAGAAACAACAGCTGTACTCCATTTGTGTACAATGAATCAAAATAAATAAAAAAAAAAGATAAAAGAAAGCCTGATTAGAACTAATAGGCTACATAGGAGAGGACTCCTCTGTCTGACTCCTTGAACTGGGATTGGGGCCTTGTCTTTGGAACTACAATTAAATCATTAACTTTTTCTGGTCTGGAGCCTGTTGACCCTCAGACTGGAATCACACCATCAGTTCCCAATATTCAGTAGGACTCCAGCTTCCCAGTTGAGACCTTGGGTCTTACCAGCCTCCGTAATTGTAATGAACATCTTACATCCTATTCATTCTTTCTCTGCAAACCTTTGACTAAAATACCAAATCATCATCCTCTACAAATAAATAAATAAATAAATAAATAAATAAATAAATAAATAAATAAACCTAGAAAAGAAAGCCAAGTGTAGAGCAGAAAAAATATATGTACCCTTGTACCAAATTGGGTTTCTCTTTCCCAAACACAAGCCCCTCTTGTGTGAGAACCTTTTTTGACTTGCCTTTGGTTTCTGATCATCAACACAGGCCTGGCATGTGAGAGGATCTCAATCAGTAATTGAGACTAAAGCAAATAATGTAATCAGAAATCCTCACGTTCTTATAACACCATCAACTCACACACACCTATGTAACTGCAAACAGTCTATCATCTCAAGGTTATTTCATACATTAGCCTTGTATGTATACTATTCAGTAATAATACTTGTTCTAAAATTGAGAAGATTCATGCTTCAAGAGGTTGACTGCCAAAAAATGGAATAGCCAGAAAATGGCATCACCGACATTCTATCCCAGGTCTACAAACCCCCTAAGACTTTACTGCTTCCATGCCCTCATTTCACCCACAACAGAGCTTGAGAGAAGCAAGAAATTGTGAGCCTATTCTTCACATGTCACAGTAGCAATAAGAATTCCTTCTCTCTTCTCAAAAGGTTGAACAGAGTTCATTACCACCACTGTAGAGTGCATAAGGCTTCCAGCAAATTTTCTTGCTATTTTTTATTTGTATGACAATCAAAGATCAGACACTCCCTTTTACTCCCTCATATAAATTGTCAGATGAATCTGATGCTTAAGCGCAAAGAATCTGTCACAGGCATTGTTCATCATTTTCTTTTAAAAGAAAAACCTGCACAAGGTGCACTGCAGGATTGCATAAATCACACTCCCACCACTGCTGCCATATTTTGGCTGATGAGAGAAACAGAGGAATAAACTTCCAGCAAACTATCAGAACTGATAGCCTTTTATTCTCTGACATGTTAACCTGCTTATATGCCTGACTGTCATGGCATTATTTATCTTTGTTAGCAGCACCCTGGCTTAAGCAGGAATGAGGGACAAAACAGGACTCCATTAGGTGAATTACTTCAAAAAGCTATAAATAATGTCTTCGAGACCAGTTTTGTATTTTACATTGAGGCTTGCAGTTCTTTTTACCCAATCTGCTGTGATAATCATGGGGGTACCACAAAACTTCCAGCTTTCCTATGACTTAGTTTACATCAATAATCAGTGTTTTCAAATAGACATAACAAATGGTAGTTCAGTGGTAGTAATATTTAGCAGATTAAAGCATTATGACTTAATATGACAGGTTAAATCATATCTCAGGGGGATAAAAGAGGGATAGCACAGTCTTTCTCTCTCTCTCTCCCTCTCTCTCTCTCTCTCTCTCTGTGTGTGTGTGTGTGCGTGCGTGCAGGAGGAGGAGGGGAGAAGGGAATTCTTGTGGAAAGGACCTAAAATTGTGGGCAAAATTCTGTGATTTGTAATCTTCATTCAATGTGATTGGTAATGTCTTAGATTGGGTTTTTTCAGCAGTGCTGCTTGGGAACTAGAAATTTATTTGGGAACTGACCTAATGAGGGAAGTGAGGTGGGAAAAGAAGGAAACCAATAACACTTCCATTAAGAGCCAGGCTGTCACTTCAGGCAACTGGAACTCAATCCCACTACAGACAACTGAAAAAACGAGTGTGCTTATGAGTTGCTGCACCTGAAGGGCAAGGAAGCTACTTCCACATCTACCCCTACTCATCTTGGTTGGGACCTGCTCTCAAGGAACAAATGCCCTAGTGTCCCCAGTTTGCCTTGCAACAGGCAGAGCATGTATCCAGGGCCAGAGGACCCCACAGAGCAAGAGATGGAGGTGTTTGAGGTAATAAGTCTCTGCCACACACAAGAAAGGTGACTGCCAGGGATGTACGCACACCACTGACAGTACCTGCTATAAATAAATGCCACTCTGATGGGAACAAAAATGAGAGCAAAGTAAAAGAGGACAATTTTAGTTTAACTAAAGAAAGTAAAATAGGGCACAAAAATTCTATTGAGTAGGTTTATAAATGTTTAATCGACTCTAAAACCACAGTGCATTATTATAAGGTAGAAAAGAAACCAAAGCATGTTAGTTTATTCCAAGAATGCACTTCTTGTTTAAGAAAATGGTGATCATGATTTGCAAGCATGTGTTGACCAAAAATTAAAAGTCCTGTTATATTATTCTGCTCAGACAGCTGTAACAAAATACCATAGACTGAGCAGTTTAAGCAACAAACATTTTCCACAGTTCTGGAGACCTGGAAGTCCAAGTCAAAGTGCCTGCTCACTCACATCATTTTTATTGTGTCATCATGTGACAGAAAGGGGAGGGAAAATTCCTCTCTCTTCTTTATATGGAAGAACGCATGCAGTTCTTCAGGTCCCACATCATGACCTCATCTACCTAATTATCTTCCAAATACCCCATCTCCAAATAATATCATGTTGGAAGTTAGGACTGTCATGTGGATTCTTGATGGGACACAATTCAGTCTATAGCACCTGTAAAATGAACATAAACCAGGTCTCTCTGCCAAAGACATTAAATTTTAAATAAGAAGAATTTAGTTATTGTGATATTTTTTCACTTCAATATCTTATAGTATCCATGTGTATAAGAAGAAATTACCAGTTGGATTTTCAGTAAAATGATCACAGTCCCAAACATTTGATAAAAATTTTAATATTCATCCTTATGAGTTCCTAAACACTTTTCCTTACTCATAATTTTTTTTAAATTTTTAAATCAATTTTTTTGAATAAAAACATTGAACATTTGCATTTATAAATTTCACACAGAACTATTGAATTCAAAAATATCTCTATAACAAAGAAACCAAACTGAAACACAGGTGATTTAATCGATCACAAATAATTATAACATTTGCATTGTACAACATTAATAACAGCATTGATCAAAAGTGGGAGGCAGCATGTTCTGTGCCACTGTTCTCAACTAAGAGACTGCAGAAGACTCAGCTTCCTTCTCTTCACACAGGGACAATATCTATCTCGGCCAGTTGTAAGGATTAGATATAATATACATGTCTGTTGCAGAGAATAAATTTTGAGTGGTTTATAAACTCATTCATTCATGATATATTAGTTGAGTGCTAAGTACATGATAGGGATTGGCCTGGGAACTGAGAATGGATAAAATTTATCTTCTCAAAACCTGGAGGATAATGAAGAATTTCTCAGAGATATGTGGTTCAACTGGGGTGTACAGGGCATCAAGAAATATCCACCCTGAATCTGGGCACTGGACTGTCCTCAAGCTGATTGCCCAATGACTATGACTTTGGATCAGAGATGTAAATGATGTGTAGAAGTCAGCCATATTAACAAATGGTACAGGATCCAGCACTGTTTATGGGAAAAAAAGGTTTTCCTAGTAGAAGAAAAAACCTAAGATGAGAGTTATTGATTAGGGGAATGTATTACAAATGTACTATATTGACTGGATCATAGAGTACAGAATAGGGTTGGAGGAGCATAATGTGGGTAAAAGGGCTGCTGAGAATTGAAGCTAGATAGGAAACATGGCTCAGGTCTTACAGAACTACTAGATCATGTTGAAGGATTTAGACATCATGAAAGAGCAATGACACATTTTTAACAATTAGGACAGTTGCATGCTCAGACTGAAAGGGACAAAGAATAATCCATAATATGAACCACAAGTCTGCTATGTTAGATCCCACAGATGTTAGTGACTTTAATCTAGAGATTTTTAGGAAATATATATGTTAGGGTATTTTGAAAGATTTGAAGAGGAAGATGAGAAGTCAGTCAAGGACGACATCCAGTTTTCCACCTTAAGCAGCTAGGCAGATTCTCATGATAACTATTACAAATGTCATAAGAAGACAAAGACTTCAAAGATTTCAGAGAAATTCTAGAATTAGAACAGGAATTTCCCCTGTCAGGAACAGAATTGTGAAGTTCCATTTTTCCAGGAAATCTTTGAGCACATTAATACTTTATATAAGGTACTTCCAAAATTAATCTGTATCAGAAATGCCCAAAACAGGTCTTTACTTTCTTGTGTTTTAGTAATTTAAGATACCACCAATCTAATCAAGAATCCTTCTCCTTTCCATCTCAAATAGAATGAATCTCTCATGGATTAGGGCACTGTCTCTGCCTTATATAAGAGTTAACACAGTTTCCCATGTTTCAAAGACATCTATATTGGTTCTTTTTATTTTATTGGACATTGTGGCTAAGGTCTTAGACTCTGCAGCCAGAATCCTAAAGAGTCCTGGGACAACATTATCTATCACTGCCATGAGCTCATAGAGGGGACACACTTTGCCACTTCTAACTCTGCTCTTTAAACTATGCATAGACTGGTACTTTTATACTTCATGAGCATTCAGTGCATGGTTATTAAACATTTTATTTAATTCTTACTCTATTCCTCCTCAAATACAAATGGTTGGAAATTTTGAAGGCAATAGGCTGTTTCTCTTTACAAACCTGACTAACTCTCATAGTTGACAAATAAGAGAATAGCTCTGCTTCAGTCAGCAAGTTCCTAATATACTCAGAGTTTAAGTACTTTGAGTAAAGATTGGTCTTAATGAACTGTGAAATCCCTGACACCATGAGCAGTGCTAGGTCTTTATTTGAAGATAACCTTGTCAATAAACTAGCAATCTTTCTTTTCCTTACAGTATCTAAACCAAACAATTAATGGTCTGTAAGTCAACTCTGTAAGTCAACAGTATGTACCATAATTTAAAGAAAACAGTTATTAGAAGAGTGAAACCTTTTATAATTTGAAATAAATAATTATAAAAGTAACAATAAACATTGTTAAGTAATTGATAAGTTTAATTGTTTAGATGTTTATACATTTTATTTTTTTAAGAATCACTGCTAACAGAAATTCAGATTATGAGAGACCAAACATCTGAGTTTGTACAATTATGTTGAATCACACAGAACTGGTCCTTCTGAATTGTTTAACCTTGTTTACAAGGTTGTGACACCCAGGTACAGTGGCTTGGGTAGTCTGTGGAGCACTTGGTTCAAATCCTATTAGTCCAGTATATACCTGTACCCACCAGGAATCTATTAACCAAACATGCCCATTGGGCCTCACTGCTCAAAGGAGAGCATCAATTGCCATTGACACCATGACATTTGTTCTTCTGACACCGTGACATTTGCTCTTCTAACAGCCTGACCATCACAGTCTCCCAGAAAAAAGGTCAGGCAGTGACAGGGTGCTAGCTTGCCCACCTTGGCAGGAGCCTGAAACTCTGCCTTTCCCAAGTCAGAGCTGATAAGACCTGTGAAGACTGATTTGCTGACCAATTCAGGCCCAGGTGAAGCTCCAGGCCAGGATTCTTTCCCAGAGCCATCCTGATAATATAACAAGATGTAAAATGGAATTCATGTTTTGTGGGATAATTGCAATGAACCAGAGAAAGGAAGACAGGAAAGAAACAACAGACAATTCCCTTCATTTCCTTTTCCTCCCAGGCATGGTAGGTCCACAAGTTCTCTCCGAAAGCTGTGCAACATGTCTCAGCAGCTGGCAGTGTTGCCTGAGGTCTGTTGCCTGATAAAGCACCAACTTATGTTTTCTTTTTTGGCCTCCCTGGCTTGTATGCTGCTCTTGCTGCCCTGGGATTGCATCTGCACAAGAGCCAAAGCTTCTAGGCTTTCCCTCAGTTTGTAGTGAACCCAAAATCAGACACTGTGTGACCTTGGAAAAAATAATTGATCCATGTAAAATACTTAGAAGCATTTGTAGCACCTAGGAAACACTAAAATTAACTATTATTTATTGATTGAAATGTGTGTATATGGCAAAGAGCTGATGTGAAATAATATGAGACAAATATTTAAAATAGGTTTAGCTCAACTCTGACTCAGTCTTCCTGTGCCCATGGTTCTTTAATTGCTTCAATTCCTCACCATCTTCACCATATAGTACAAAATCTTCAGTAAGATATTAATTAGAGCCTGGTAACTGTGTGATTCTTTGGTCTCATGTCATACAACTGACCTAGACAATGAGTTATCCCTCATTGGCGATACACACACCTTAGTAACAACAGTAATTATAATAATTACAGTTAAGAATTATTGAGCACAAATCATAAGCAAAGCAAAGCACTTTTCTAAATATTTAATGTGCTATTTTCTTTTCTGCTCAAACCACTGTAAAGGCCAAAGTCCTCATAAAACCCCTAGAGCACTATATGGGTCATGATTTCTTCTTAATCTCTCCCTTTCAGCCTCTCTGACCCACTTCATGCTCCTTGGACACTATAGGCACCACCTCAGACAAGGCCTTATTCTATTGCCACCTGTGCTGGGAGTACTTTTAGCCAGAAGTGTACCTGGCCAATGCCCTCACCTGCTCCAGTCCTCACTCCAACCTCATTTACTCAATAAGAGTTGGTATGTTCATTTAGATATCTCAGATGCCTCAGGCAATATCAGCACCCAGTAGGTTCTCACTGAATGAAATAATGACTTAATCCTCACAATATTCACAAGGCAAATAAAAGTTATGTCTGTTTTATGGTTTGCAAATGGTGTAAAAGAAAGATTCCATACCAGCCCTTAGTCACAAAGTTTACTGGTACAGGAATGAGGACTCACACCTGATAGTCTGGCTTCAGAATGGATGACATTCACTGGATGAATGAATGAATGAATGACTACATTGGATGACCTCATGTGACACTCTTTTGTTCCTATTTTGCTGTTTACTGTTACATTCTTTTGCTATATTTTAGTTCCTCAAAGGCAAGTTACAATGTTATTTTGTTAACTTACTTTTAGAGAGCCTACCTCAATGACTACTAGTTAGTGGAAGGATAAACATTCAGTGTTGGCTGAATTGAACAGCAAAGCACAACTCAGAAAGTCTAAATAGGTAGAAAGAAATTGGCTTGGAAGCCAGTCAGATGTGAGTGAGAATCACATTTTGAATGTGTGCATGTTACATACTATTCAGATTGTTCTTAACCTTGCCTTCCTCATCTATACCATAGGACTCATATTACCTCCTCTGAAGGATTAGGCACAGGAGATAGGGTTCATTCAGTTTATTTTCATGTTCCATGTGTTCCTAGTCTGATAATGCACCAATTTATGTTTTCCTTGTTTGCCTCACTGGCTTGTACACTGTTCGAATCAGGGACTGGGAAAGATTTTTTTTCTGTTTTTTGTTTGTTTGTTTGTTTGCTTTTTACCCCCTGTAAAGAGCTAGTTTTCAAATGGTTTAGGTTTTCAGGCCAGACCATCTCTGTTGCAGCTATTCAACTCTGCTATTGTACTGTGAAAGTAGCCACAAGAAGCATAAATGAATGGGTATGGCCATGATCCAATAAAACTTTTACACAAAAAAGTTGAATTTGGTCCATGGATCATAATTTGCTAAATCCTCTTCTACAGCTTGATATTTGGCATCATTAGTAGCAAGAAATTCCAAAGTCACTGGATTAAGTACTTTTATTTTGTTTACTAGTTATACCTGGACACTGATTATTTGGTTGTAATTATAAATGCTACTGATATAAGTGGAACAATCATAGTCATATCCACAAAGAATTTCATAAAAATTAAACATGCATGCATCCATTTTCAACCTCTCTGTGTCATGTGTGAGGCAGATTTTTTTTTTTTTTTTTTTTTTGGTACCAGGGATTGAACTCAAGAGCACTTAACAACTGAGCCACATTCCCAGCCTGTTTTTGTATTTTATTTAGATACTGAGTTGCTTAGGGCCTCTTTAAATTGCTGAAGCTGATTTTGAACTTGTGATCCTCCTGCCTCAAGCCTCCAAGTCTCTGGGATTACAAGCATGTACCACCACGCCTGGCTATGGGGCAGAATTCGAAGCAAGCTGACCTGTATGAAGAGGAAGTTTCATGTCCAGTGCTTTCAAAGCCTCATGGGTTCTTGAACTGAATCAGACTGACCCACCTTGCCTGTGCTGATTCCTGTGTGCTGCTACCTCATCCACCTTGCTCATGTCTTGAATTTGGATCCTGTTTCTGCTACTCCTCCTATTTCTGTCTACTTGGTCTGACTCAACCCAGTGCCTTGTCACTGACTTGGTTTGATTGCTTCTCAACACAGAGCCTAGCACATCCCAAGTCCTTTTTCATAAATATCTACTGTGCCTCCTGGTCAGAACATTCTGTTACTTGGAAAACTCGACGCTGCCACTCTTGATCTGAGGCTCCCTCTTGGCTTGCCATTCTGTTCAGGGCAATTTAACTATGTGGCCCTGCACATTGTGATCTACAACAGTTGACAGTAGCCATCTTTTCAAAACTTAGTGCACTGTATTGTTTCATTGCTCTAAAATATAAATAGCCAGGCTCCCTCACATTTATGATGATTTCAAAGTTCTATGTTTTGGGTTCCTGATGCCCTTTCATAGTTTGGATATTTGGTAAAATTCCATTAATCCTGTGAACACTGGCATAGGCTATATCTCTCCCACAACTTCTCCCCAAAAAGCTTCCCACTCCAACCAATGTCACCCCAAGCTTCCTTGCACATGTGCTCATTATTGCATACTGCAACTTTTACTGGAATACACTTATATACAGCTCAGTTTCTTTTTCTAGACCCTGAGTCCATTGAAGGCAGAGAACATATATTATCCTGCTGCATATCCTGAGAGACCTAAAGTAAAAATGGACAACAGTCAGAGCTTTGAACTACAATATCTGCAACAACCAGTCCCAAAGTACATCCTCTGCAGGAATTGACCCAGGATGATCAGAATTTGATCAATAACTAACACTTCTTTTATCATTGTTTCCATTTCAGGAAGCCAAATAAATACAATCCCCAAGTCAGTCACATAGAATGTCCGACTCTGCTTCAAGTTAGCTGACTCCCGGCTTCTTCATGCCACAATTTACAATCATAATGAACGTGAAGCTCCACATTTCTTTTCACATTTTTTTGTTAAAGAACAAGAAAGTTCACAAGAAGAACAAGTTGTTATTGTGAAAGAACAACAACTGCCTGCCTTTGAGTTTCTGGCAAACACAATGATGATGGCCAGCTCCCATGTTGTAGCAAGCGCTGACATAGTAAGTAGCTAAATCAACTTTATTTGTTCTCACTTGGTATTCATTTATTTCCAAAATTTGTAGCACAAAGTATTTTTAATGCTTAATGACTGTTTTATCTGTCTACACTGATGGACAGAATGTCAGGATGGGTAGTCTGGCTAAGTTTGGAGGAGCTCTGTGGAGAAGCCCCTTTCTAAAACTTTCAGTGCATCTAATAAAAGGGACCAATCTGATCCCACATCCAGTGGCATGTCTTGAAATTGCAAAAATGGACATGAAGATTGAAACAGAGGTATAAAGAAGAAAGCAGGAATGATATTCAGTAAATCTTAAAGACCCCTATGCTTTTATGCTGCTAAGCAAATTAGTAAGAAGTACCTAGACTAGAGCAGGCTCAATAGTTTTTAAATAAAAGAAATAATAGATAAACATCGAAACATTTAAAGAATATGTAAATCTGCATTCAGACTCATCAGGCTTCCTTTCTAATTCTTCTGCAAAACGAAGCAATTTTACTTTAAGTTCTCTGTATTACATTTTATAAGACAATAGCAAGGAAGCTTAAACTATTTCACACATGGAAGGGCAATGGTGCCAACTTATCATGGCATGAGGAATAGGTGTGCCTCCAGGAGCCCTAGACCCAGTCAGCAGTGCACACCAGCGCACCTCTGATCCCTGAAATTAATCCCACAGCAGTGGGAAAGCTTAGTCATGCAGGCTGCGCTTCCTGCTGAAAGCAAAACCAACAAACTTGACACATGTGCAGGAGGTCACCTTTGAATCTTAAAGACCCTAATCTCTGTCTGCCATAAAAATGCCTTGATAATACTTGTCTCATTTATTGCACTAAAAGACATTATTATTTTTCCTCTTTTGTATTGTTTAGGTAGATATCAATTGTGTTCATTTTGGAAGTATATCATATTAGTTTAGGGAATGAACTTCAAAGCTGGAAAATCTTGAGGTCAAATTCTGGTTCTTACCCTGAAATAAAGCAGAATGCCACTTAACTTATCAAGCCTTTATGGGTACGTAAACATCTATCTCTTAGGGATAGTATCAGAATAACATTATATAATTTGTGAAAAATATGTAGTATTGTATTTGATAGTTAATTTTATTTCATTACTACATATCCTATGCATATATGACTGTACATGAATGAGTATATACACATGGGCCAGGTATATGTGATATATATACATATATACACATATACACACACATACACACATACACATACATATATATATGCATACAAATGCACAAACACATACATATATGTGCCCTTTTTAGATCTTATTTTGAGACAGGGTCTTACTAACTTGCTTAGGGCCTCACTAAGTTGTTGAGGCTGGCTTTAAACTTGTGATCCTCCAGCCTCAGCCTCCCAATCTGCTGAGATTACAGCTGTGCCCCACTGTGCCCAACTGTGATATATATGTGATCTATATTTTAATGCTGATATTAGTATTTGTCAAATTTATAAAAGGCCATGTCACAAGAGGTTCATCAAATCTCAAAGGTACCCATACAGTATACGTAACCTACACAATGTAGTCAATGAAATTGTTACCATGTGCATGGCTACACATTTTGAAACCATGCAACCATTCAGTGATCAGCATGTTGCATGGGCAGCAGGGCTCAGCTACTTACAGAGTAACTCAGCCCTCAATGCCAGCCTCATAGCACAAATAAATCACATTTCTGCCTCAGGGAAATTAAGTCTATTAATGTCCTCAGTGCTTTTCAGGGTCACTATCAAATACTCAAATCTGTGCTTATTGGATCCATGGAAACTAATGATCCACTGTCTATTTTATATCTCAAGTGCCCTTGCCCTCTCCTCCCTTTCCCTGAGGCTCTGGCAATCTGACTCAAGTGTTCCAACACCCTGCTCTCAGAATACTTAAGAAGTCACCTGAGCCATAGGGATTTTACTCTATTCACTCTCCTCTGTTACTCTGGCCCTAGAGTGTCCCTAAACAATAACATGAAACAGACCTTTACATTCTGCTCACCTGCTGGATGGTGAGATCCCTGAGGACAAGCAGCCACATTTCTTGTGTCTTTGTAGTGATAACACTTAGCATACTGACAGCACATCATTTTACTCATTTATTCAACAACTTTCATTTGGTAAAAGCTCATTAAACATCTATAATACATCAGTGTCCATGCTAAACATTAGGGTTTCACCAGAAAACAAGTAAGACATGGTCACTGCACCACCTCAGTAAAGTCAGGAAGATGAGCATTGGGCAGGTACATGAGGGGGGGCAAGGAGAGAGAAGCCTGAAGCTGAGAGAAGGAGGCTGATGTCACTACAGGTCTGGGGAGGAGTGTTCCAGACAACTGAGGTAAAATTCTCAGATCCAATGACTGAGCCACGGCCTGTAGCGATGTAGTTTGGAAAGTCAGGATGTCAGCAATGCAGAGTAGACTTGGAGACAGGAATGGATCCAGGTTTTCAAAAACCTTCCAGGTGATTTTGCATAGTTTTAAATGCTATAAGAAGCTGCTTCAGTTTATTATTGTTTTTGAGGTTTTTTGAAATTGAAGTAAAGTTGTACATATTTATAAGGTACCATGTAATGTTTTGATACACACATACACTATGCAATGTTCAAGTCAGGGTGAATGTATCCACCTAGTCAAGCACTTCTTCAATTTCAAAATCCTTTTTTCTATCTTTTTTGAAATATTTTTTCATCACTTTTTTTTTTCAACAAAGAAATGGCAGGATCATATTTATTGCTAAAATGACCTAAATAGATTTGGCTCAAGGAAAAGGAGTTTATTGGGAGACCAGTCAGGAAATCAGTTAAATACTCCAGTGAGAAGTGATAGTTTTCAAGTTGTCTCAGATCAGGAGTATTTTAGGGAGAATGTAAAGGAAGGGCAGGTTCCAAAGACACTTAACAGGTAAAATGAGCAGGCTGCTGTGGTCATTTGCTATGAGGAGGTGGTACAGGGTAGGAAGGAGTAAGGAGTGGAATGTAACCTATAGTTTTCACAATTCTACACAGATGCCAGAACTAAACTTTAAACCCGGGTTAGATCTTATCATTTCTGAATTACAACTCTCCAAAGGTTCTTCTTTGCTTTGAAGACAAAGTTGAGCACAGAAGGTGGGCCATGAGTTGAACAGAACTTCAACTCTGTATTGAATTGTGTTCAGTACAAAATTGTGTTCAGTTCTGCACATGCGCCACACTGCTTTTGTCCCCCGTAACTGCCTATCATTTCCTCCCTTTGTAGAAGTACACTGTAGCATATGTAGTCTTGAAAATTCCAAAAATTCCTCAAAAACTCTAGCAAGGCATCACTGTTGGAAAGCTTCTGTCAGTTTATTCCTTGCCCTTTGTACTTTAAGTTTATTTTTACATTTGCCACACTTCATTGGAATACTCTGATTGTTGCTGTTGTTTATGTGTTTTTAGTATAGATACCTCAATATTTTAACTTGAGCAGATTTGAAAGTTTATTTTATTCCCTCTGGCCTAGATACAATTAGATTTTAGCATACAGGACACTGAAAGCAGAAAACTGTATGATGTTTTTCCTTTCAGTTCAGGGAGGCAAACTGTAAGAATAAATTGCAAATGTATACAGACAGAAGAGAGGGAGAGGGAGAAATGGATTCATTTGTGAAATTCAGACTTTTTTTTCTATCCTGATTTAATCAACCTTAAAAATGAAAGAAGGAGAAAGAATAAGAATGAAAAAGCATTATAGGCTGATCAGTGTGTAAGGTCTCATTACTCAAATTATTCCATTTTATCTCTGGAATGATCCTATGAGGTAAGTTTCAGTAGTTCTATGCAATATTCAATCTCTGCCGTGGGAAACCCTGGGGAAAAATTTAGGTACCTTCAGAATGGTCCTTACAAGAAACTAAAAGACATTGCTCATTGTTTTCCCTAGTGCTGGCCCCAAATGGCTTCCTCCTTGTTGTATATTCTACATTACAGAGAATGACATCATTAAAATGGCACTTGATTTATGCTGGTTGAAGGGGAAACCTTGTCAGAGATAAATGAGATTGCTGTCCTGACACAATAAAGTTCTCATTTTTCATTGTAAAGACTCCAGATTCTTCCCAAAGCATCAGGGAAATGTATAGAACCATAATGTAAAAAAGGACAGAGAGAATCATTCCTAGGATTCTTTCTCTACAAAAGACTAATGCTTCTTTGGAGCCAGATCTCAATAGTCTTCCATTGAACAATGATGAAAAAAATGATGAATATCCAAACCTTCCTGAAGTATAATTTGTCCTTTTTTTCTTTCTGACATGCAAAGTAGTATGCTATAATAAAAAGTAGATGCATGCTAAATATAACTTCTTTTGTTTGTCACTTCTGGAAAATAGCTTGATCTCTCAAGCATCTATTTTCTTCATCTATGTCAGAGATGGTGATATAAACTGGATAGTATGACTGAGAAACTTAAAAGAGTTTAGGAATATAAACCTCTAGCATAATATATGACACCAAGTAATTTATTTTTTGTTTAGCTTATGCTAGATTACTTAGAGTTCCAACTTTAAAAAAGACTCTTGAGAAGTATACATATAACTCATTTTTTTAAAAAACTGCATTAATTTTCAAAGCACTTTGGATGATTTTGATTAATATACTGGGGAATTTTCCTTTCACAGGGCTGCTTAGACTTACAGAGAAAAACTGTCAGTATCAGAGGCCATATCAACACTAACCGGCTTCTTGTGCCATTAACAATCTAGCTCGTTTTAGCTCAGGCCCTAATAAAAAAGTGTTTTACTTCTTTTCCCCTTAAGCAGGCTTTTATGGAAAATTAGTAGCTGGAGAATATGAACAACAAAATCAGTTTAGATATAATCCTTTATAGTGACATATTCATTGTTTGAAGAAAATAAAAGTGCCAAGGATAATTATATGACATTTACAGACTGTTCACTTCAAAATACATGAGAATTCCATATAGAAGCATTAAAGAGACTTGCTAATTTACCTTGCACAGGGCAAAGGATATTCTGAGTGAAAGGACAGTGGCCTTCAGGCTTAGTGATAAGAGTTAAGAGTGACCTCAGTGTCAGTTGTGGGCCTATTTTGTTCTCCTTTCTGAAATCCAGACTTGTATAGTCAATGTTGACTCACTCTTTCTAATGGAATGCATCACCCAAATAGGAGCCCATCAAAGGCAGAACTCCTGATCTTTATAAAAGTTTCTTAACATGCAGAATATTCTTTATCTCAAGTAATGGAAACTCTATCCATCCAGGTAACAAGGCTAAAAACGTTGGTGTCTTTTTAAGGTTTCTCCTTCTCCACAAACCAAAGATGTATTTGGCTCTATCTTTAAAATGTTTCCAGAGTCTTATCACTTCTCTCATCTCACTACTTCTCTCATCTCACTGCTTGGTGACCATCCTCACCAAGATGTCACAATCTCTTACCTGGATTACTGAATTGGATTCCTAACTGATCTTCCTGCTCCTACTTTTGTCCTGCTACCATCTGTGGAGGCACAGGAATCACAATGATGATTTAACTTTTAAGCTAGGTCATGGCACTCCTTCAACCAAAATAAAAGTAAAAGATCTTCCTATTTCCAGAAAGACCATAGTATCTGGTCACAGATTATCTCCGACTCCAGCACCTATCATCCTCCCCCCCATTCACTGTTCTTCCTTATTCTTCCTTGCACAGGAAAGGCACCTTCCTTCCTCATAGTCTTTGCATGGGCTGTTCCATCTGTGGGGATGCTCTTCCACCATACATCTGCATGTCTTCTGCTTTCACCTTCTTCTAGTCTTTACCCAAATGCTGTCCCAATAAAGCATATTCTGACTAGACATTTGATAATTCCATCCCTTTTCTACCACTGCATTCTCATTATCTGGTTTTATTTTTAATAAAATAAATGGCACATATACCTTTCTTACATGCTATGTAGTTAATGTTCTAATATCTCCTCCTCACATGCAAATATGTTATTTAAGGGAAGTCAATTTGTCTGTTTGGTTCACTGCTGTATGCCCTACTGCATCTAGATTTCCTGTGCATAGTACATATTTAATTAACACTTAAAGAATAATCACAAAAGTCCTCTTCAACATTAGTCTTTTGAATTAAGAGCAAGGTAAGTAAAAGATAGTCATTCCCTTTGCTCTTTGAAAAGCTGGGACATAGAATGTACTTTTCACATAACTGAAAATAAATGAATGTGCATTTCACATAAATAAAATGAAATAGATTGATGTAATTTCTAAAGTTTCAACTGCACTTATATCTTGACTCAAGCCTTAGTCAAAGTCATATGGGGAAAGGAAGTGTGCTCCTCAAGCAGACTTACTGTCATAACCAAATTCTTCTTATATAATAAAAATTTGAAGTGCAAAAAAGAAAAAAATTGTCATAAATCCACAACCCAGAAATGAATGCTATTGATATGGATATATTGACCTTTAGACTTTTCCCCTATTTATACACAACTGTACAAGTGTCTAAATACATAGTGTAGTATGTATTATTATTTAGTTTTCTCAGATTCATTTTCATCACATAACTGCATTATACCTTCATAGGAATTATAAAAATGCAGTAAGAACAAAATCTCCTTTGACCAATAGTATGGTTACTTTGCTGTGTTCCAGCCTGTTTTTTTTTTTTGTGTGTGTGTGCTTTAGAATGTGTATTTTGGTATACCTGTTTATAGAAGGTATAGCCATAAATCTTCCTCATTTTAATAATTCAAAGCTATGCTCAAATTCTGTCTCATTAATAAATGTAAAATATCCAATAAACCAGAGAAACACCATTCATTTTGGTGGTGTTAAAAGTGAGAGGCCCCCAGCTATTTGTCAGATTTGAAGTTTACTACCTAGAAAGCAGGCAACCTGGTCACTGCCACTCTACTCTCCTCATTCAGAGCAACTCTACACACCGGAGAACAGTAATTGATCGGTGCAATTATCCAGCCAGCCTTCACACCTGCTCCCTCCTAACAGCCAACCACCAACTAAACAACACATAAATAGGAGCAGACCCATTATTCTTTTGAAAATAAAACCATTGTTTTGTAAGCATCTTGATAATGGTAACAAAACCGATTTTCCTTGAATGAGATGGATAATTTCACACAGAGGAAGGTAGAAAGAATTGCTTTTGCCTCAAGTCTGGTTACTTAAAACAAAACATTCATTTTTGGTTTGAGTGTCTATGTGTGCTTTCCTTTTTCTGGTGTGAAGTGAGGCAGAATTGCATTATTTTTCTATTTAACTTTCATTAGCCTTAACACCAAGAATAGAATAACTCATGAATTTTCTTGAGTCAATGTGAAAACCTCTCTTCCCCTATCTCATCTTGTACACCACAACGTGAACAGGGCCCAGTATCCATGATTTTTCTATTTAATCTATAAATTAATTTCTTTTAAAATAGTACCTCCCATGTTACAAAATATTATTATTGCTACTGAGATACCTGTTGGAAAAAGTATCCATTTTTTTTTCTCCTTGGAACTAAGCAGTCTTTTTTCTTCATTATGTTTTAGAGGGAAAAGTATAGCACTAATTTAAAATTTGATATTCAATTCAAACTTACAGGTAGGCATAGAATTTTACATAGTATATCCCAACTGTGTTTGTCAGCTTTTCATTGCTGTGACAAAAAACCTGAGAAAAAGTTTGAAGAGAGATTGATTTTTGCCACAATTGCAGACCTCTCAGTCCATGTCCATTTGTCGGGGTGCCCACTGGCCGGGGCGGGCGGTGGGATGGGGCGGCTGGCGACCCCCGCGCCCCGAATGAAGGCGCGCACCCGGCCCCTCCCATGGAGGTGCCTCCGGCCCGAAGAGGTGGCGGCATAGTGGCTGGACAGCTGCTGCACAGCCACAACGAGCCATGCTGACGTGGACAGCTCCCGCCCCCCGACCTTCCGGAGGGTGGGTGGGTTTGCCCACAGGATGTCCGTGTCAGGCCGGCCCGAGGCCACGTGAGGAGGCGGGCCGGCCCAGACCCCCTCCTCACTTCTCGCCTGCCACGCTGGCCTGTCAGGGTGCCCGGAGCCCCATCCTAATGCGGAAGTCTTCGCCATTGGCTAAGACTTCTGCATGCTCAGTGCGTGATCACTGAGTGCCTGGGCTCCGTGCAGCTTGCAGTCCACGAGCTAACCTCGTGGACAGCTCCCTGATTGGTTGCTCCTGCACATATATACCCCGCTACTTCCCTGGGGGGAGAGAGAAGAGGGAAGATCCTGTAACGAGATGGCCATCGTGTGAATAAAGCTTCTGACCAGCCTACGTGTTGCGTCTCTCTGCGGGCAGGGATTCGCGATATCCACTTATTTTGTTGATTCTGGGCCTGTGGTGAGGCAGAACATCGTGGTGGGAAGAGCATGACTGAGCTAAGCCACT
Organism: Glaucomys volans; assembly: GCA_020662805.1. Classification (NCBI taxonomy): domain Eukaryota; kingdom Metazoa; phylum Chordata; class Mammalia; order Rodentia; family Sciuridae; genus Glaucomys; species Glaucomys volans. The sequence continues at coordinate 44,825 of JAJEJO010000964.1, forward strand.
CATTTCATGGAAGCCAGGAAACAGACAACAAGTAATGTGTACAAGGTCATCAGCTATCAACAAAATAATTAATTAATAAATGCCATGCTTTTTGGAGCTACACTACCAGAGTCCAAATTCTACTGCCACTATTTTATGGGTTTAGTGTCTGCAAGTGAAATATTAGCACTCCATGCCTCAGTTTTCTTACTGGTACATTGAGAAAAATGATAAAGTCTATATCACATATAATTGTGATAAGGAACATATGAGTGTGGTAACAGGCACGTGGGAAATGCTCAGTACACGTAACTGTTTGTAAGATCTCATGTGATCTCCTTCAATAATAATCCATGCAATTTTTAAGTTATAGAAGCAAGCTTACAAACTTTATTCTTTAAATAGAACACTGAAGATAATTTTAGACCATTTGTAGGAAATGCATGAAATGCCAGTTGAGTTTTGCTCTAAGTTAATGATTTGTACTATATAGAACTAGTGGAGAGTTATGCATACCAAAATATTTTTAATTGTGGTAGAATAAACTTAAAATTTATCATTTTAACTATTTTGGGGTGTATAGTTCAGTGGCATTAAATATGTTCATATTACTGTACCACCATCACCACCATTCTCCTTCAGAATTTTTCATCTTCCCAAATTGAAATGCTGTACCCATTGAACTGTAACTTCCTATTCTCCCTTACCACAATCCCATGACAATCACTATTGTATTTTCTATGTCTGTGAATTTGACATTGTAAGTACTGCATGAATGGAATCATTCATTCTTTGCCCTTGTGTGACTAGTTTATTTCACTTTGCATAATGCCTTCAATGTTTATCTGTGTTGGAGTGCATGTCAGAATTTCACTGTTGAAAAGACTAAAGCACATTCCCTTGTAGGTACATATCACTTTTTTTCCTCATCTGTCAATGGAAACTTGGGTGACTTCCGCCTTATGTCAGCTGTGACTGTTACTGCTATAAACAGAGGAGTGCAAATATCTGTTCAAGTTCCTGCTTTAAATTACTTTGGGTACAGACCCAGTCGTGAAATTGCTAAATCATATGGTAATTCCATGTTTAATTGTTTTGAGAAAATACCACACTAATTTCCATAGTAGCTGTATCATTTTCTGTTTTCACTAGCAATGCACAGGGTCCCAGTCTCTACACCCTTGCCAACATTTGCTATTTTCTATCCTTTTTGATGACAGTCAGCCGGGTAGAAGCTCATTCTACTTTCAATTTGCATTTTCTTAGAGATCAGTAATGCTGTACATCTTTTCATGTGATTACTATCCATCTATGCATCTTCTTCAGAGAAATGACTATTCAAGTCATTCATTCCTTTTACTGGGTTATTTATCATTTTATTGTTGGATTGTAAAAAAAAAAATTCCATGTACTTAACGAGGACCAATCAAAAGGGTGTGGAATAAATGTTTAAATATAAATGAACAAATTAGTTTCTTCTATATCCTAGTATAAATGGAAGAGAGGAAAATAAATGATTGTTTCTTTTCAAGCAGATAAAATGAAGCCATGTAAAATTGTTTGTGAGCTGGGATATAATTACATATGAATTACAATGAAAAGCCTTCATTTCATTTTGTACTCAGCCTTGTTGATTATCTCTATCAGATTTCAATTTCCAAATATTCCCATTGATCATTCCCATTACCTATAGTCTTGTGTATAGATAGTACATGATTAAAGATAGTACATACATAGTGGTGATATTTCCCACTTAAAAAATGGATTGTTAGGACCCTACCAATTCCCTCTCATGCGGTAATGTAGCTTCAATATTACTTCATTACATCTTTGTCTTATGGCTACACAAAAGCATCTTAACAAATCTCATCTTTTCCTAAAACAATTTAAATGTAGTTATTTTCCTTCATCAAAACAAGTACCTATATTACTCCAACATCAACGTATCTTGTTCATGAACAAACACACAAGGGGACCTTCCTAGAAACCACAGTTTTGATTACATTAACAGAGCACCTGCCCCATATGTCACAGCCAGCAGGTGTTGATGCAGAGAGTCTGCATGGAAAGCTATGCATCATGGAGGAGTCAGGCACTTCTCATCTCAAATCCTGTCTCTTCGTTTGCTGTATGTGCCACATGCAAGTAATTTAATCCCTCTAAGCCTTAATTTCCTTTTCTACAAAATTTAGGTTTTGATACTTATTTCATGATATTGTTATGAAAAATGATTGATTTGAACCTTCTCAACAATAGGAGCACCACAAATATTGGTATCATCTCTGACTTTTGACCTACATCTGAAAGCTTGTATTTCAAAAGTAAAATCTATAAAAACAAAACCTGTAAAAAAGATGAAAAAACAAGCCACAGACTGGGAAAAAATATTTGCAAATCGGATATCTGCCAAAGGATTCATGTGTATGTAGAATGTCAAAACAGAACGCCATCCCCCCCGCAAAAAAAAATCAAGCAATTCAATTAGGAAATGTACAAAAGACATGAAGAGGCATTTAAAAAAAAGTCAGAGGATACACAGATGACAAGCTCATGAAAAGATGTTTCACATTATTAGGCACTAGGAGAACCCAACTAAAAACACAACAAAATGTTAAAATGACTAAAAGACAAAGAAGTAACAACACAAAATGCTGGTGAGAAGGTGGAGAAACAATCACTGATACAGTACTTGGGTCACTTATACAGTATTGGTGAGAATATAAACGAAAGGATTACTTCCACAAATAGTTTGACAGTTTCTTAATAAAGTAAACATGCTACTACTGCGAGAGCCAACAACTGCACTCTTGGGTATTTATCTCAATAAAATGATAATTTTGTTCATGTGAAAACCTATACATGCATATATAAAATAGAATATTCAGCCCCCCAAAATCGAGATCTGGCCATTTACCACAACAAGGATGAGTCTGGAAGACACAATACTAACTGAAATAAGCCAGACATAGAACGAAAAAACGCTACATGATCTAACTTCTATGTGGAATATAAAAAGTGAACAACAACAAAACAATTTCCAAATAGAATATAGAATAGAATAGAGGTCATCAGAGTGGGGTGGGAGAAGAAATGATGCAGGTTAGAGGATACAAATTAGTGGACATGCAGGATAAACAAGTCTAGATACCTAATGTACAACTTAAGAGCTATAGATAAGCAATTTTTACTCTCAGATTCATGTTAAATTATTTGCTCTTGCACAAAAGCAAAATTTCATAGTGAGATTATGGCTCTGTTATTTATTTTACTACAGTAACAATTTTACTAACTATATGTATCTTATAACATAACATCATGTTGTATACCTTAAATCTATACACTAAAAATTTATTTTAAATAAATATCCATGCATGTGAGTTCACAGCAGCTTTTTAAATTTCTGGTCATCATCAGGAAGTAACGCAAATGTTTTCCAGGGGTAAATTCTTTTTTCTAGTGCTGGGGATCAAATCCAGGGCATCATAGAGGAGAGGCAAGTGTCCTCTCACTGAGCTGCATCTCTCCTCCCAGAGGCAAATATTTAAACAAGTATTGATATATCTATAGTCTGGAATATTGCTCATCAGTAAGAAGAAACAGACTAGTGATACATTATATGACTTGCATAAATTACCAGGAAATTTTTAATGAAATTTTTCAATGAAAAATCGAATAATAAAGATCACATGTAATATGGTTCCATTCACAAAGCACATTGAAATTACAGAATTATAGAAACAGAGAACAGACTAGTGGTTGACATGGATGGATAGAGGTAGAGTACAGTGGCTGTCAATGGCAACATGAGGGATCATTTTGATTAATGAACAGGATATTAACTGTTACCAATGCCAAACACTACAATTGTGATATTGTACTATAAATTTGCAAGATGTTACCACTGGAGGAAATAGGTAAGTGGTATAGATGATGTCTCTGTGCGATTTTTTAAAACTGCCTGTAAATCTAAAATTATCTCAAAACAAAAATTTTAGTTTTTTTAGGTCCTCTAGCATTATCAGAATCTTCTGTGTCTTTTAAAATTATTCTAAAAACATGTATGGCTAATAATGATGTTTATTGAGTGCTTACTATATGCTAATCACTATTCTAAAGATACCATGTTTCATTGTCTTTGCAAGAAGTAGAGTGAAATAGACGTTATTACCTCATGTACATATATGACTGCATGACTGCTGTGATCCTACAATATGTAAATGGAAAAATGAGAGATGACATTCCATTTATGTTCTTTCAAAATGTATAAATGCATTCTACTGTCATGTACAACAAGTTAGAATGAATAAAAATGACAAAAAAGAAGTGTGCAAGGCAAGCACTATGATGATTTTCACAAAATACATGAGTACATTAAAAGAGGATGAGGCTCAGTACTTTGTTCATGGTCAGGGTGGGGGTTAAACCCAGCCATTCTGCTACTGAAGTCCACACTCCTGCCACTTTGCAAGCTGCCTCCCAGTAGAAGGCAGCAGGCTAGGTTGGATTGATTACAGAAAATTGGTTTTCAATCAATATCCTGGTCCTTTTTTGGAGGTTCCAAGATCAAACAACTCACCTGATAATAGTTGCTGGTAGTATGCATAGGCTTAGTAGAATATCTGAATAACAGCAAGGAATTTAATGCTACAAAAGTTCAATAATAAGTGAATAAGGGCTGGGGTTGTGGCTCAGAGGTAGATACTTGCCTAGCATGTGTGAGGCATTGGGTTCAATTCTCAGCACCGCATATAAATATATAAGTAAAATAAAGTCCATCAATAACCTAAAATGATATTTTAAAAAGTGAACACATTTCTCTTTTGTCTTATATTATCGCATTTCTTCTTCAAAATAACTGCCACTTGTACACATTTGATTTACTTCTCTAATAGAAGAGTGAGAGAATAAATACTTTTTATATTCTTCAATGCATTGATTCTAGAAATTTAAGTAGTTATAGTGAGATGGAAATTGTAACAGGTAACTTGTCAACACCTGACAAATGACTCATGTCCCAATTAATAAAGGAAAAAATGAATTTATAAATGAATGAGATTTGTGAAGCAACTAATATGTCCTGCTATTATGCTTACCACTGACACAAAGATAAATAAATTATACTTGGTACTAGTTAGGGTCATGCAATCTGGCAGGACAGACAAACATGCATGCAGATCATTTCAATAAAATATAATGCATATAAGTATTTTTTCAAAAGGAAGTATTAGTATAGATATATAGGATGGAAAGTCTTGAAGAGTAGAATAGCAAAGATTTTGTAGAAAAATATAAGCCTAAATGGAGGTTCTGGAGAAGTCATAACTTTTCCAGAGAGGCAATGAAATTATAGGGAATTTCACTGATTTATTCATTCATATACTGAGCAAATTTAGAATACAAATTGTATATATTTAATTTACATATACATATGGCTGTATATCAGAGGCTAAGTACTATATTTGCTTTTTTTTTGTTTTTCCTGTCAACTTCACTGCACTTAAAAATGGGAATATTGACAACAAGTATATCACTCCTGGCTGATTGACTGATTGATTTATGTGGTAGTCTCTAAGCCTTGAAATTAATAGAAGACTACAACTGTGGCTTGTACAGTTTGCCCTGGACCTAACCCCTACCAAATGCTGTCCTCAACTTTTTGTACTCTTCACCAAAACAGTTCCATGGCATCCACTTTCTGTCCAAACTTAATATTACCAAAAGGCCCAGAACAACGTAGACAAGGAACACCCACTGCCTTCTGTCTCCCAGCCTACAGGCAGAGCCCTGATGGAGGCATGCTGCCCTCTATTTGTTCTCCTCAGGAACCATACCAAAACCAGGTATGTGTTTCATGGACAATTGTTTTCAAAATGAGTATTAATTATACCCAATTTTGACCTAATATAGTGACTTTGGTATAACATGACAATATAAAAGTAATTCCATAGCAATATACTCAAAAAGAAAAATTCTTCCTTCTCCCTCTTAGAAACAGTGTTTCCTGACTTGTTATTGATCAGATTTACCATGGGATTTATGATTTCTTTATCTGACATATTGTCAATTATTAAAATGTGTTGCTTTTGGAAAACACTTTCTTTGGGTTATCCATTTCTTTAAGATGCATAGTGTGGTAAAATAATGTATAGATTAATTTACAGTCAAGTTCCTCGTTAAATAAAATACCCCAATGCAATAGCCAAAGCCTTTCTAAAGGATGTCATGGGGCATAAAGCCCAGCTTCATGACAATCTTGCAGAATAGTGAGTAGAGTAAGGTTAGTGACTCAAAACCAGGCACACAGCTACATGTTTTTCTGACATAATTCCAATAATTTATGAAGAAAAAAAGTTAACTTTCTCAATACAGAGTGATGGTAGGATGGGGCAGAGGTTCTGGATTTCATCATTTGCACCTTGCTTGCCAAGTCACTCTCCCATTGAAGCGGTCCTATAAATCATCTAGTTCCTTCACTCCCCCTCCTAGTTCATCAGGAGGATGTATCTTCATTCCAAAGTCACTTTGCAGTTCTTAAAGTGCAGGATGATGTTCCATTCCAAAAAAGCAACAAAATTGGATTTGGAATGGCCTTTAGCAATCCGCAAAGCAGCCTCCAAGGGATACTTGGAGTTATGGAATCTAAGTCTAAAGAGGAAATAAGAAAATTTAAATGGAGATTCTAGAAGTTGAAAGTGTTTCCAAGGATTTTTTCTCTAATTTCTAATATTCTCTTCAAAAGGTTTAATATTTTGCAGCCTGTGGTATGCAGTAATTCAAAAAGCACTGTACTAGAATCCTGTACTAATGCAAAAAAGAATATAAATATCTACACTCCAGAAGCCAATACTCTAGCATATATGAAGATAGGAATCTTGCATTTTACTCTATCCCTGGAGCTTCAGCATATGTTTGAATATATCTTTCACAATCTTTACAACAACCTGTGATATAATATATGTGACACTCATTTCAGAGACTAGATTCTCATCTGGCTGGTCAAATTGACTGATGATGTAAGATGCAAGACAACTTCATTACAACCAACCAAGTCAATGACATTGTCATCTCTCATTTATTCCATTCAAATAGCTTCCTAGATGGATACCACTTTTATTTTTGTCCCTTTCCAAACTATTCTGCCCTAGAAATCCAGGGTAAGCTTTTAAAGATGTAGATGAGACCATTCTACTTCCCTGCTTGAAATGCTTCAGACATTTTTCATTAAGACTGAATCTCCAGTTCCACTGGCTAAATGCAGCACCTACCACAAGTCTGGGTCCTGGCTTACCTCTTCACCATTGTCTCCCCACCACCCCCTTTGGCTTTTGTTTTGCTGGCTCATGCTCTTCTCATTTCAGTTCCACACATTAACCAAACTCGTTGCACACATTCCGTCTTCAGGCCCTTGAACATGGTTTTCTTTGCTTTGAACTCCACCAATCCCAGTCTGTCCCTATACAACCCATCCTGTCAAATTCACCCTTCTTTGGGGCTTGGTATAAATAGTTCCTTTTAAGAGAAGTCTTTTCTGATCATCCTATCTCAGAGCCCTCCTGCTATGTCTCTGATGGCATGATTTACTCATGGTAGATGCCAAAATCTAAAATATTTATTTGTGTTTCAGTCTAATGGAGTGGAGTCCAGTTTTCTTTGGTTGCAGGTATTTGACAGTGCCTTGTCCCGGGTATGCAATCAATATTTATTCACTAAACAGATGAATACACTGCATGAGAGAGCTCTTTAAATTGTCTGTCAGCACAAGAAAATCCTTGGTACCAATGTCATCATCATAGCTAGTCCGTGTATATCTGATAGTATACTGAGTTATTTACACGTTTCTTCCAAACTCTTTTAAGAACCCAGTGAGGAATGTAATATTACCTATTTTCACTGACATAGCCTTATAATGTTTAATTTCTAATTTTACCTAATTAGATGAAAATGGATTCCCTACAAATAACTTTTACTTCTAAACTGGTACTTTTCCCTCTCTGATCATTGGACTTTTGGCTATGTTGGTTCTTTTTGTTCCTTTCATCTTTCTATGCCCAGGACTACATCCTAGGATGCCAACCTCTGGTGGCATATCCCTTGTTCCTTGATCCTCTTGCTCCTGCTTTCCCACTGATTTTGACCAATGAGAAACACCTGCATCAGATCATAGGGTGGGAGGAAGACAGGTCAGGGTATGCATTCCCACTGTAGCTGGCTGTTCTGGTCAGTCTTATTGGATGGCCTTCTTCCATGGCTATGGGGATCACTGTTTCTGGGAATACCCTTTCCTCCCTCTGCCCCTTTAGGGTTATTTCAGTTAGGATTCTCCAGAAAGACAGTACTACTTAATATGGGGGAAAAAATACACACATATTCGTATATACATATTATCATATCTATATGAGAGAGAGAGAGAGAAGTGAAAAGGAGTGTTGGCATTTATTAGGGAAATCTGCTCACGTGATTCTGAAGCCCTCGATGTCCCGCAGTAGACCCTTTGTGAACGGTAGAGCCAGGGAAACTGGTAGCGCGGCACAGTTCAATTCCAAAGTCCCTAGAAACGATGAAGTCGCTGGTGTAACTCTCAGTCAGGCCGAACACCTGAGAACGCAGGGGGCCACTGAGACAAATCCCAGAGTCCCAGGGCCAGAAAGCTGGAGCTTTGACATTGCAAAGTAGGAAGGAGTAAGGCTTCCGGGTTTCAGAAGAGAGCAGTACGAGTTGCCCCTGCTTTGCGTTTCCAAGAAGCGCCCCCAGCTGATTGGGTGCAGCCCGCCGGCTCATCTCATCCTCCCAGGCACATCTCAGGCAACTCAATCTTTATAATCAAAAGCAAAAGCTCCTAGCTTTTCCTTACAGTAGACGGACAGGGTCAGCGCCTGCGAAAGCGCTGAGCGCAATGTTTTACCAACTACCTGTGAATCTCCAACCCAGTCAAGCTGACTCATCAAATCAACTGCCAAGTGCCTCAGCCTGTCAATGGCCCATCTTTGCTCTCCTCCAGGAACTTCTTTGCCTTGTTGGTCCCCTTAACCCTGCTCACCTGTCTTGATAGCCTCTTGTTTAAAAGCTGCACTGAACCCTCTGGATGAGCCATCTATTTCCACTTGATATCTCATGATTCCTAACAATCAGGAAAGGTAAGCCTTTCCTGCATGAATCCTCAAGGGAAAAAAAAAAATAGTTTTTCTGGAATCTCACATCAAACATTTTCTTCCTGATGACAATGACCATAAAATACTATGTAATAAAATTTTACACTTTCATTTTGAAGTAGGCCTTGTGACAAATACTTTTTCTCATTTTAAATGAAATCTTCACAACTACTCTATGATAAAAGGACTATTATCCCAGTTTTACATATGCAATAGGCACAGAGAGGTTACACCATGTATCTGAAGTAAAAAGTATTTAGTGATGGAGTCAAAACTTGAACCTGGGCAGGATGACTCCAGATCTGTTCTACTTTACCAACTCCACCACCATGCCACTTTCATGAGTATAGTCCTACAAGGGAGATTAAATCAGGAATCTCAGGAGAACTTTACCACAATCTCATTTATTTGCAACTTCAGATTATGTCTCAAAAATCCCTGCGAATGGAGCCTTTGGCTTCATATCTCTTTGCTTGTATAACTATTAAATTGATTCTAGTTGAATATTTGAGAAAAGGGGAAATTTCAGAAAGATTTACCAAATCTTTCCTTTATTGTGCCTCTGACATCAAACTCTTCACATTCAAAAAACCTACAGTGATGTGGGACAATTTCAAAAAAAAGTTCTTTTGATAGTGCTCAATACTAGAATCCCTGCTAATTGTGTTTGTGTTTGTTTTGTTGTTTGCAAGGATTATATATATATATATGTATATATATATATATTCTTATATTCTTACACTAAACTAATTTGTTATATATATAACAAATATCTCCTTTCATTTAGTGTAAGAATATGCCACATGTTCATCACATAGTCTAATTTTCCTACAATATTTAACATCTTATATACTTTGCAAAAATCAATTTCCAAATTCCATGGGAGGAAATAATCACTGTTAAGACTTATTGATTAACTATATTTAGTAACATATCCATTTTCTAATTTGATCTCCATAAAAACCTATGATATGACTTCTCTTTTACTAGTGATGTCTTGAAGCAAACGAAGAAGTGACTTTATCAGTCACATTTTGGTTTGGGGAGAACAAAACGGGAGTCCAGACCAGGAAGGCTGCTAGCTTGGCTTCTTAGGTTCGGTCTTGCTGCTGGCTGCTGGTGTGAAATAGGAGATGAACCTTATTGCCTTGAAGAAACAAGAAAGCTATGAGTTCTTCCAACAAGAAAGCTATGAGTTCTATTAATTGGACCCCAAACATTTGACACTATATAGGTGCTTTGGATTGAGTCTTGGGTTCCCAGACCTGCAAGACCTTTCTGGACAGATTGCAGTGATTTTAGGCGCTACTCCATTGCTCTAGAGTTTTAGCCATTTGTCCAGACACTACATTTGGGAAAGTTCTCTTTCCTTTGCTTCCTTTTAAGCCTGCAATTTCAAGCAATTAATTACATGTGGAGTCTTCTAGTTCTCAAGAAAGCTTCAAAGTGCCCTTGCTTGGTGCCAAATCCCTCCAATTAAATCCACTTTCAAACTAAATGAATCATTTTATAATTATTTAATTTACATAATTTAAAATTTGTCTTATTTACATTCAGATAAGATTTGAAATGACTTATTGCAAAAGCACAAGGGAGAGAGGACAAAGACATTTGACATAATAAAACAGTAATAATGCTTGCTGATATTTATTAAATGCTTATTATGTTCCAGTCATTAAGCAAGATCTTTACACATGTTATCACATTGTTCTTAACCTATGAGGCAGATGATATTTGCATATGAGAAACTGAGACTTAAGAACTGCAATATCTTGCCCATACAGACTCAGTATTGAAATGTAGGTTTGTCTCATTCTCATCTTAACTTTGTAAGCACTGTAACATAGAGTCAATGTTCCACCTCTGCAGATTCTCCATCCCCGGATTCAACAAATTACAGATAAAAAATATATGAAAAAAACTTGCATCTGTGCTAAATATGTATAGACATTTTTTCTTGTCATTTTCCCCTTCACAATAGAGTATAACAAAGATTTTCACAGCACTCACATTGGACTAGGCATTATAGGTAATTTGAAGATGGATGAAACCGTGTAGGAGGTGTGTGCACAGTATATGCAAATACTGTGCCATTTTATACCAGCAACTTGAGCATCCACAGTTCAGTATCTACAGGGGTCCTGGAACTAATTCACAATGGATAATGAAAGGCGATTCTATTGCTTCTCTGAATAGCCTACCTCCAGTTGATGCCAAGAAAAATAAAGGATGATAGGGATGATGTTATAATTGAAAATCTGGTGGAGAAAAATTTTGTTACCTGAAACTGCATGTCAGTTAGAAATTCATGGCAGATTGGACAAAGGAAAAAAAATAAAGAGTGTCAAGGGAAATGGTAAGTGATCAAATTAGAAATCAATTAAACCTGATTTTGAAATGTAGTTTGGTCACCAGCTAGCTGTGTGACTTCAGATGGATTACTTCTATTCTCTGAATCTCAATTTAGCTTTCTATAAAATGATGAAACTACTTTGTTTTACTAAAAAGCTTACAGATAATATATGCAAGGGAACTTCACCGTTCCTGACACATAGCATTGACATAATAAAGTTAAGAATTGCTGTAACAACTCTGTGGTTAGCCCACTATAATGCTTATGCTGCAAAATAATTCTGCAGATTGGGGCTCATTACTTACAGTTTACAGAAAGGAATGTGAAACTTAAAAAGAACTAAAATCAACATACTATAGTGATCCATGCATATCAGTGCTTTTAGCAGCTCAATCCACAATAGCCAAATAATGGAACTAACATAGGTGCCCAACAATAGACCAATGGGTAAAGAAAATGTGATGTACATACACAAAAGAATTCTACTCAGCCATCAAGAAGAATGAAATTATGTCATTTGTTGCTAAATGGATGGGACTAGAGAACACTGTGCAGAGTGAAACATGCCAGACTCCAATATTCAAGGATCAAAAGTTTCCTCACATATGCAGAAGCTAAAATGAAAATTAAGAAGTAAAAAGATAATCTTGCAAAAACAGAAGGGAGAACAGTAAAGTAGCAGCAGGACACCAAGGGGGAAGGAGAAGGGAAGGGAAAGGAAAGGAACTGGAAAATGAAGTTGACCAAATTATACCAGGTGCATGTATGAATATACCCCAATGCTTTCCAAGTTTGTATATGACAATAAGCATCAATTAAAGAATAAATAAGCAAGTATAAGTAAGACCAGCAGAGTAGAGGTAGAAGACCAGGGGAAGGAGGAGATGAGGGAAAGCAGTAGTACTAGAGAATGAAATGCAGACAAATATGCTGTATGCATTTATGAATATGTCAAATGAACTCTGCTATTATGTATACCTATAATGCACTAAAAATACATTTTAAAATATCAATCTAAAAAACAAGAGTTAATTTGATGATGGTCCTGAAGAATTAGGATGAAAACACATACTGACATCCCCCAGCTGATGATGGAGTGAATTATGAGTTTTTGGATTTATGATAGGGAAAAAATGATGCACATTAGTAGAAATCATATTCCAAATTTTGAATTAGACCTCCAGAACTAGCACACTCTCTCATCATGCTGGGCTGCAGCTCCCAGTCAGCCAATATGCTACAGTGTCACTAAGCTATGATGTTCAGTAGTTTAGGATATTAAATGCATTTTCCACTTATGATGTTTTCAACTAACAAAGGATTTAGTAGCATTGTATACTCAATTACCAAGTCAATATATTTTTACCATTATGTGTTGCTTTAATTGTCCATTCAAGGATGGGAGACCTTTTATCAGAATAGACAAATCTTTTCCTGGCTTGGAGTTCTCAGAAGCATTGGCTGCAAAGCCTATTACATGAGCAAAGCAATGACCAATGTCCTGGATGACAGTTTTACAAGAAAGGCGAAGGCCTTCCCTCTATCACTCCTTTCTAAATCATAACCCTGCAGTAAAACCCAAGGGTATGGTAAAAAATAATGTTATTTAAGGGAATTTTGTGGGAGTGGAGGAGACGATTTGACCCAGACATGTAGTCTTCTGGGGGTCTGACTCGATAACACAAGATTAGAGCTGGGAGCTTCTTGAGGAATGAGTTCTTATAAAATGGCCATTCTTGGTACAATTTTAGAGTGGGACTTTTGAGTAGAGTATGGAAAACAGTGGATAGTTTTACATGCATTTCTTAAATCCCAATACAATGCACAATACACAGAGACTTTATGATGGGAATTTGACTCCTTGTGTGGGTTGCAGCACATATTTTTTCAAGAATTTGGAGAAACATAAAGAGAAACTACATCAGAGTATGGGACAAGGAATGGCCCTAAAATATGTCCTGTCAACCATAACTTATGAATGATAGAGTCTTTCTCATTTTCATCATTGTCAATTAGTTCCATGCACACATTAAAAATGGAATATATTCCTTCTCAGGGGACTCCATTTAAAATTTCACCCATATTCACTCAGCTTGGTACTATGTTTCTTCCTTAATTTTTTTTTATTTCTATTTAATATGGGCAATACTGCCACAACCCAAAATAGTTATCATTAATATTAATCAGGTTAGTTCAGATTAAGTTCCTTGAAACATGCAAAACGTTGCATAGAATTGGTTATAAATTTAAACACATTTTCTAAGTAATAGTCAAAATTTTTAAATGTGTCTATAAATAATCTATTGCTCTTTTAGTGATAAATGATGGAATATCATAACCTAAATGATAGCACATGCACACACACACTTCTTATTAGGAAATTTGAACTAAATATTTATCGATATGAGTGCCTTCCCTCTCTCAGGTAAGAGAGTCGATAGCATTTATGCAACTAGGCAGGTGGTATTCTCAGATTTTTTTTTTAAGAGATGGCGTATTAACTCAAACTGCTTGGTGACTTCATATTCTTTTTGTCCACCCATTGTGGACACTACTTTCTCATTATTTATATTATAAAAAGGAATAGCTGGAGGGAACCTAGGTCCTTCTCTTGAATGGTATACATGTGGCATGTCCCACCAAGGCCTATACCTCTGGTTCATCCTCTCATGTGGATAGAGTGAGGAATCCAGGCCTTACCTTTTTGATGAACATTCTTTTGTGAGTGTCCTGAATAAAGGTTATGGCTCAGCCCATGCTTGTTGTGTTGTGGGATTTATCCTGAACATCAGGTAGTAACTGTGAAGCTATTCTCCAGTTCAGCAAGATTTTAAGTCAAAGGTAACTAGTAGCGTTGGTGACCGAATTAGCAGATTAAAATATATTTTGAAGAACAAGTAAGCGTTTCTTAAATAATTATATGTCGGGTGAATACTATAGTGGATAAACAATCTAAGTAGTAAAGATCACAAAACAGCATTATGGTGCTATTAGTTCAATGCTTCTTTATCCTGCACAGATTAGTCAGTAAAAACAAAGACCAGGAAATTATCCCTGTTGATGAAATAAACATTGTGAATACAAATGAGAATATTTAAGCTGAATGTCAATATCCTCAAAATGGACAGAAATTAATATTCTTACACTGGGAATTATAAAAAGATGATAAAATAGGATGACATAAGACATATCAGATGTAATTATGATAATATGTCAACTGCATCAATAATAGTGATTTTACTACACCCATCACAGATATAAACAACTCAGAAATAATTTGGTAAATAATTTGAAGTTATTAAATGTAGTAATTATGAAATGGAAGAAATAGTAATAATTAGAAAATATCCATCTAAACAGTATTGAAAATAATGCATTTGGAAAAATACTTTGATTTCAAAACACCTAGATATTTGGCAATTAAAATAGACTTTTAAACATATTGTTAAGCTCACAAGAAAAGCAAGAAAAATTCCCTAGGCCATAGAAAGAAAAAGAAAGAGAAAAACGAGAAGGTGGAAGAGAAGGAATATAAGAAGGAGCTGAAGTAAGGTACTAAGCAAATTTTAGCAGCACAGGCTTCCTGGAGTCATGATAATGCCAGACCATTAGAGGGAGCTGTTATGAACACATGCCAGAAAGGAAAGCCCAGGCCCCTGACCCTGAAGATGGCAGTGGGGAAAGCAAAATAAGTCTGCATTCCACCCCTGCCTCCCCATAAATCAGACTCACAAATGTCTTATCTTCAGCAAAATATTCTGGTAGGAGGGAAAATTCTATTGTTTAAAATACAGAGACCCAAAAGGGTCCTGTACTCACTTGGCACTAAGTAGGAAAGAAACTGTATAATACCCACATTAGCAATGTCCTCTGAGAGTCTGTATCTGTAGGCCTACCTATATGAGTCTTGGGCTATAATTTTTATTAGCTATATGGTCTGGGAAAGACCCAGGAGGAAATTAAATTAAATGGCACTGTTTCTGGCAAGGTGTTTCTTTTAAGCATATATTTTTATTTTAATATGCATGTGTATAATGTGCAATGTTCCCATCAGAGTAACTTCAAGGTGTTAGTTCTCTAATATCTAATCAATGGGTTCAGTGTGATTCCACTAAATACCCAAATAAGTTTGACTTGACAATTGACAAGGTGACTAAAACCACTTTGTATGAAAGAACAGAGGGCCTAGATATTTCTGAAGTAAAAACAGGATTACTTACTCATCATATTTAAAGATATAATAAATTCATAATAATTGACACATGGATATGGAAAGATATGGAAAGAAGGAAGAATAGAGAACTCAGAAGACAGAGCTATGAGTACATAGCTCTTTATACATAGCTAAGGTGAAAGGGCACATATTTGTAAAAAGAATGTACTGTGAAGTAAATACAGTAATAGTGAAAGGAAATTTGGTTACTCTAAAACAAGTTAAAATAATTTCTATTATATAGCAATTACAAAAATAAAAATTTTAAGTTCAATTTAATATTATAAAATGAAAATATAGGTAAATATCTTTATCTCCATAGTGTAGAAAAGTACAGATTAATATAAGACTCACAAAAGTACAATTTATTGAGGAAAAAACTGAGCAAATTTAATTACATCAATGTTAAGAATGTATATTCTTCCAAAGTTGCAATAAAGAGAATGACAGTGTAAGCCTCAAATAAGAAAACATGCAACATGTTTATTGATAAGAGATGAATACCCATCACATGTAAAGGATTACTAGCACCATCAGAAAAAGATAGCAAAGCCAGTTGAAGAATAGGCAAAAGACACAAGCAGACATTTTGCACATTAAGAGACTGGAATAATCACTAACTCTATGAAAAGTTTGCATCTTCATTAATAAAAGGGAAAATGAAAATTCAGACCACACATAGCACCATTTTGTTCTCACTGTGTTATCTATTATTTATGTTTTCTGACAATGCTCCTCAGCATTGGCAATCACAAAGAAACAAGGGTACAGCACATCTCCCTAGTGGAAGTGTAAAAAGCATGACTATTTTTAGGGAACAGTTTGCCATTATCATATTAATTTTAAGGCACACATATTCTACAATCCACAATTTAACTAGTAGAAAGTTGTGCCATAGAAAATATATTACTTATGTATACCATGAGACATGTACAAGAATGTTTATACATTTATTTTGTTATTTCATTTACACTAGCTTTATTGAGATATAATTCACACACTATAAAATGTACCATTTTAAAATGTACAATTGGTGGTTGTTTAAAAAACATTCACAGAGTTATACAATCATCACCACTACCTAATTTGTAAACATCATCATTTAAAAACTGAGCCCATAGATATTAACAGTCACCTGTCATTCCCTCCTCCCAGGCCATGGAATAGTGTCTATTAAAATAATAATGATGAACAATTCAAATGCACATCACAGAAAAATGGTTAAATTACATATGGTTTATTCATATACTAGTGTACCATGCAAAATTAATAATGAATGAACTATTGCCATCTCCTTCAACATGCATTAATCTTCTAAACCTTAAACTGAATAAAAATAGTGGAGACAAACTCTTCAGTGTGACACATGTATATAAAGTTTCCTCAGGAAACATGCAAATGTCCTAAGTCTAAAATACAATGTAAATAAATGATAATTCAGAATATAGTTCAATAACATTATTAATGCTTTATTCAGAAAGGTGTGTGAAAAGTAAATAGAAAAGTTCCTCAGAACATATTTTGTATCTTTTAACATGAAAAGTATTCAAACCCTCATTGTTCCATATAAACCAGGCAATAAGTATATGTAAATGCTTGCTAGTCATCAAGGACTGGGAAGGAACAATGTAAAACAATTAAATAAGATGTGGCATGATGAGGTAACCAAGGACACAGGCATACTTTCTCCTTTCTTCTGAAGCTTCCTTGGTTGTCAGTGATATTTTTTAAATTAAAAATATGATTTCAGAAATTAATAATAAAAATGTTTTCTAATTATATCTCATGGGTAAAGCTTAATTTACATGAGTATTTTATATTATTCTGTCATATTTTTAAAAATGCTTAAATAATAACAGCTTGCTGTACAGCCAAACTGATCACTATAAATGAAAACCAATTTTTAAAAAATCATTTTGAACCTATTAGCTTTCAATGGCGTGTCTTAGAAATAATTGTTTATTTAAATATTACAGCTTATGTTCAACTTCATTGCATAGACAATTGCATGAAATTCGCAAGACTTAACAAAGGCATTTCAGTAAAGTTCCCTTTTGGAATTAAATCTCAAGCCTAAGCAGCTTTTTTTTTTTTTATTGTTATTATTGGTTTATTCTTTAGCACAAGAGAGAAAAAAAAAACTTAATGAACAGCTTTCACAAATTGGAAGGTCAGGGTCATCACATTTGTATAAAGTCATTTGTAATACAGCGCACTCAACAGATAAAACCAACTCTCTTTCAGTAAATGGTGTATTGATTTTACCACTGTGAATGCATATTGTACTATTTAGAGAAAATGTCTGTTCCGGTATCTGCCTGTTCCCTGGGAATATGTGTCCACAAACTAAATAGTAAGGTGAGAACTCCTCTAATTTGTTTACATTATGTGGTATTTACCCTGGAGTGTGGTAACTGTTAGAGGAAATAAAGAAGTCCACATGATATCGAATAACATCTTCTTTACTAAAAGAAAGTATATGTGCCTGTGTGTGTGTGTGTGTGTGTGTGTGTGTGTGTGTATGCACCTGGAAAGAAAGAGGGAGAACCTAGTACTGCCAGGCACTGTGCCAGACACTGGCAATATAAAATTACAAAGAATGCACCCAGCATCACGAATGAGAATATAAGGAGGCAGACTGTCAGGTTCCCTGTCAGTGGAACAATACTGTTATGTAGACATGTAAATAGTGCAGAAAGATGCCCAGTAGGGAAACAAGCTTCATGTGGTGAGTCAGGACAGAGAATGCTGAGACGTAAGGGAGATTATTGAGAGAATGAGACAAGGAGGAGACGCACTCAAAAGAAATTTTGGCACACCAGCACTAAAGTCTGAAAGAGGAAGATACATTTAGAGATATGCACATCATTTACTGAACCTAGAAAGGGTACATAACAGAAAGCCGTGAGACTAGAGAGGACCAAAAGAGACAGGATCAAAAGTAACCTTGAACACAGAAATAGCAAATGAATTTTTAATTGCATATATAATACCCTGACAAGAAAAAGCAGGTATTTGTTTTAAGAAATATCATAAAATATATTTTAAAACACTGTTCAAAAATGATGATAAACATCAATGCATGTATGTTATCATAAGTGCCCAATGGCAAAAAAGTGACATAAACAAAGGAATCCCATTATCTCTTTACAGCAATTTCCAGATAAGTGAGAGTCTTGGAATCTGGATGTGGGGTGTGGAGCAAGTACCTCCTGAATGTTACAGTAACTGATCTCACCACTTACTATGGGGCTGCCAGTGTACCAAGACTCTGCTAAATATCTCATGGTCTATTATATTTTTTAATCTTTCCAATAACTCTTAAGAGTAGGTTTTATTTATTATGTATTTATTTATCAGAATATGCTTTGAAGTTAAGCAAACTCAAAATTGAAGAAATCAAATAACTCACTTCAGGTAATACAATTAGCAAATAGAAAAAAGTGTCATACTTCAATGCTGAATATTTTCAAATAGAGAAGACATGAAACCCACATCACTGATTAAAGGTGAACAAGTCCCCCACTCCCAAACACTTTAGACTATAAGATGACATGGAAACACTGTTGGTGTTGCTAGGTATGGTTGTGCAGGCCTGTAGTCCCAGCAACTTAGGAGGCTGAGGCAAGAGGATCCCAAGTTCAAGGCTAGCCTTAGCAATTTATTGATACTCTGTTTCAAAACAAAAATAAAAAGAGTTGGGGAAGTTACTCAATGGTTAAGCACCCTGAGTTCAATCCCCAGTATCAAAATAAATAAATAAGTAACACTAATGCTGTAATGAGCTTAAACTGGAGAATGCAATCCAACAATCTAGAGATCAAGAGTAATGACTACTCCAAGGAAGTAGAAGCTGAAAAGTTTTGGAGAGCCTTCCTTTATTCCTCTTGCAGAGCAATGGATACTGACTCAACCAGGGTATGAGTGGAGGTCTCACTCTGAGAGAGCATGGCGAATAAAGTGACACCAGGACAAATGACAACAATAACCTGCTTGTAGAACTTCATTAAGTTCTAGGATCAATGCCAAGCCCTTCCCACATCAGCTAACTGGTGCTCAAAGAAGGAAATAACTTGTCACTTGTTAAAACTCCCAAACTCATTCTTATATGCAAACCTGCCTTCCCATTTGACTGAATACAGGAAATAGTTGAATGACCATGTAGAGTTGGTATTTCAATTGGTTTATGAATACATTGTTAACAATTTTTCTACTGTAATCATGCCTTTCTGCCTTATGGCAGTATTACATGGATGGATTGGAGAGGGGGTTGATTCTTTACTAGTCACAGTTTAATTGGAGAATTATATAAGGGTACACATCATCACTTCGATAATAAGTGTGATGTTTTAAACTTGCAAAACTCTCATGCAGTTTGGGGGTGTGGGAGGTATTCAGAAAAGGCTTATTATTAAATTGATGCTAATGCATTTTCCCCAGGTGCCCTAAGGTACACAGATGAGTACAGCTATATGAAACTCACTCCTTGCACAAAAATTTAAATTTGCAAAATAGATACATTAAGGAGTACTTATTCTCAAGAGGAAAGTCAATTTTCACACTTCACAAGGATTTCTTTAACTACTAAATTCCCCCCTAGTGTATTTCAATTAGGTTTCCATTTACAAAAGGAAAAAAAAATCAATTTGTAGCAAGTTTGCAGTGACGTATCTATTGCATAAAGCAAAATACAGTTGTATCACGTTTTGGAAATTCAAACAAACTCCTGGACATAAAACACTGAAAATCAAACATTAAATAACCCATCCTGGTAGATGACATACAAAGCAACTGTCCAGTCGCCAGTTGGTTTAATGGATGATAAACTCACCAGTCCTCAGAGCTCATTGCATGCCAGCAAAACTCCCAAATTAATTCCTCCTGATGAACTTCTTCTTTTCTGATATATTTTTCCTACTGCTATTATCTGGAAACAAGTTGACACGGCTTCCTACACACAGAACTTATCTGGACTTCCAGCTGTTTGGCTGATAAGAAGATTACTAAGTAAACTTCTAAGATGGTAGGTGCCCACGTTTGACTTGAAATATTTTCAGCCCTTTACATTAAAAATGAACTGAAATAATGTTGAGGATAAGAGGAAAGTTATTTTCCCCTACTTTTCAGGGTAGTATTTATTCTTTGGAATAAACCTTTTAGATGTTGATTGGCATCCTTAAAGTACACAACATCTGATCAATTTCATTGAGAACATGAAATTTATTGAAAGTAGAAAGAGAAACTATGGCTGCAAAACATGACTTTGTCCTTGAAAGGATGAATAAAATGGAAAAGATTTTCATTTAAGCTAAATCTCTTAAATAGATGTTCTACTCCCAAAACCTTTGCAATGAGATAATAACCATCATGACTGAGCTGATTAGATGTAAGTTACTCTAAATTGACTTAAATACCAAAGGAATACAAAGGAGAAAGCACAGCATTAGAGTAAATTTTGAAAGCTGTGATTTTTAGTCCTGGGTTTCCCATGGACCACCTGCATGACCTTGAACTTCTCATTAGCCTCTCAGAGCCTTCTTGCTCATATGTAAAATAGTGACCAAAGTATGTCCCTCCTGTGATAATCCCTGTATAATCCCTGATGTACCCCAGTACTGTAATATATACTATAATTTTTTTTTGGGGGGGATAATAGGGATTGATCCCAGGGGCACTTAACCATTGAGCCACACACCCAGCCTTTTTTATATTTTTATTTAGAGACTGGATCTTGCTAAATTGCTTAGGGCCTTGCTAGGTTGCTGAGGCTGGCTTTGAACTCAAGAACATCCTACCTTAGCCTCCTGAGCTCCTGGGATTACTGGCATGAGCCACTGGGCCCAACTCCAGCTGTTTTGTAGTTTTATAGTCATTGATACCCTTTTCTCATTCAACTCTCTTATACAACAGCTAACTTATATTATAAGTGTCCCTCTTCTGTTTTGAGGGATTTTCAGAAATTATAAATCAATTTCTAATAGCTACTGTAACTCAGCCAAATTACACTAACAATAATCTATTGACACTGTTCTGTGTCAAGAGATGCTCTAAATGCTTGGGGGGAGACAAGACATGTGTGTCTTGGTTTACTCCCAATTTATGGCAGACTGATTACAAAAATGGCCCCATTCCTCCATCCTGCCTCTAGTCATTCCCTTTACAATGGGACATTGTAACTTTTTTTAGCAAGAGGTGGATAATTTTAAGAGCCCAATAATTTTATGTGGGCTAACCTTCTGGGCTAATCATGAATAGAATGATGGTTGGTCAGTCAAAGCCTAGGCCTCAAGAAATCTTGAACATTTTTGGTTTCTTGAAGTCTTGTTCCACCATGATAACAAGCCTGGACTATCTTCCTGGAAGATAAGATACCATGTGGAAGAGAGTCTATTTATTGCCTTGTCTGTACTACCTACTGTGAAAGCCCTTTGAAAGTAATTAGAGCTCTGTACACTCATACATTGCTGGTGGGACTCTGGAAAGCAGTATGGAGATTCCTTGGAAAACTTGGAATGGAACCACCTTTTGACCTAGCTTTCTTATTCCTCTGTCTATACACAAAGGACTTAAAGTCTGCATACTACAGTGATGCAGCCACACCAATATTTACAGCAGTTCAATTTACAATAGCTAAGCTATGGAACCAACCTAGATGCCCTTCAATAGATGAATAGATCAAGAAACTGTGGTACATATACACAATGGAATATTACTCAGCCTTTAAGGAGAATAAAATTATGGCATTTGCAGGTAAATGAATGGAGTTGGAGAAGATCATCTTAAGTGAAATAAGCCAACCCCCCAAACCAAAGGCCCAATGTTTTGTCTGATAATGTGGATGCTGATCCATAATGTGGGGGAGGGTGCAAGGGAAGAATGGAGGAATTTTGGATGGGGCAGAGGGAAGTGTGGGTAGGGGAGGGGCATAGGAATGGGAAAAATTGTGGAATGAGATTGACATCATTACCTGAGATACATGTATATCGCACGAATGGTTTGACTCTACATCATGTACAACCAGACAAATGAAAAGTTGTGCTCCATTCATGTACAATGAATCGAAATGCATTCTGCTATCATGTATAACTAGGTAGAACAAATAAAAATAAAAAAGGAAGTCATTATAGCCAGTTGAGTCTCAGACCTCTGTGAGCCCAACCTCAATCTACATAACTGCCTACCCAACCCACATCTCACTCTAGGTTCATGAGTGAGCTCAGCTGATAAAAAAATGATTGATCTATCACATAAGAACCATACGTGTTAAAATCTCAAGGAGATCGGTCTATAGTCACATAGTGATGAGGTCAGAGAACTGGCTCATACAATGTAGGCAAAATGCAAGTCTTAATGGGGTTTGGAAGGGGGAGATGTCAGTTGTATCCCAGGATTTAGAGGAATTTTCAATATAGTGTCATTAGAATTAAATCTGGAAGTATGGAAAATTCTGGGAAATGTGACAAGTTTTCAAATTTAAGAACATTTTCTGAAATGTTAAAACATTTGTACCATGTATCACTTGGAAGAGGGATGGTTTAATAAATCATAAGCAGATTTGCACTTTATAAAGTGCACTTGGGTGATAATGTGGTGGGAATATTCTTAGGGAAGAAAGACAGAGGTCTGCTGAAGCCTATTCTGATAAGAACTCATCAAAAGAGAATGAGGATCTTACAAAAGAAATGGTCATATATGAGAAAATTTGGATTTGAGAAATATCAGGAAGTAGAATCTGTAAATGGAAATTCTGCTTTTGGTTTCAGTACAGAAGCACCCACTAGAATGATAGCATATTGCAAAACTGATGATTCTTTTACTTCAACTGCTTCTTAGCAACCTACTGTGGAATTTCGATGGAAGAATTTAGCCCCTGAACTTCTGAACAAGGTAGACTTTTGATAAAGAGAGAACATGGGTTCCCTGTAGATACAGGTGATTTGGTTTAGCTATTTTGTAGCCCAGATTTATACCCTTTGTAGATAAAATTGGGGCAGGTGCTGGAAGCTGAACACACTCATGGATGGCTTCCTGGGACACTGCTTGAATCTGGGTCTAAAGGTACAGCAGCTTCTGGGGCTGTGCGTGTGTTTCTGAAATCAGTGATGAGAATGACCATTTACTTTCTCTATTGTCATTTTACCTTTCTTTTTTCCCCATTAAGCTCTAACTGAGCTTTGTTTCAGAGTAGTGGACTGTGAAAGTAGGCTAAGAAGATTAAAGTTCTCCATGAAGGAGGTATGAAATACGACTCTGACAATTTGATGCTGATCATTTGTGATGTGTGAAATTAAATCCTTATCCAATGTGCCTAGACAATGCAATTAGTCTTGGGTGTCTATATTATGAAATAGTTTTTGTTAAATCAATGCAAGAGTTCGCCTCAAAAATAGAGAACTCTGAGAAAAAAGTTTTGAAATATGTCATTCTGTGTCCCAGGTTTCCAAGGGAAAAGGATTTTAAAGGTGAATGCAAAGAAATATGAAGGGCTTGTCTGTTGGTGTAAAGGACGTGCACCTGCACATTTATGTCAATTCTGCATTTATGTATCCATCTTTTAGTATGTGTGTTGAGATCCATTATGAGTCCCTGTCATAGTGTCTTCAGGCCCTACAGTAGTAAGGAGAGAGACATTAAGCAAATACAAATAATTTCATAATTTATAATTATGGGAAATAGTATAGAGGAGAAGTGACTCAAGTACCCAACATGAGAGCAAAGACTCTGTCAGAGCTCTATGTGCCAGGACTGTCCTCAAAATTCAGCATATTGCAATTTATTAATCTTTACAAGGTAGATACTATTACTACTTCCATTTGTGGGGTAAGATTAAATGAAATGAAAGGCAGTTTCCCTGAGACCATCACCTAGTATGTGACCAAGTCAGGAGTAAAGACCAGCATTCAGATGTCAGGAAAACATGTTTGTCAACTGTGCTGCTGGGCTCTACCCACAGCAAAGAGCTACTTTGAACCTTGCAACGCGGTCCTCTTCTGTATTTACAATCCCTCATAGTCATTCTTTGTGATCCAACTTATAATGAGCCTTCTGTGATACTGTCATTGAGTCCCATAAGAGAATGTTGATGTCTTTCCTGTATGTTTTTAAATTTAAGAGGAGTAGTGTAATGGGGTTATGAGGAGGTACATATCCGCCTACCTGGTATGAGTCTCTTGCCTCTGACTCTTCATGGATGCAAAAGCCAGAGCAATGTGCTTACCCTCTACGTCCTTCTACAACACATTCATCCTGCCACCACCTACTAGACCACTGATTACCAGCATTCTGGAAGAACTGGGATCTTAGAAAGGAAGGTCATTGCCAAATTACAATGGTCTGGTGTGCCCAGACCAGTACTCTCAATATCTAGGATGATGCCTGAATGTAGTGAGTGCTCAACAGATACTATTCACTGAGTGAATGAAATCCTTTCTTGCTCCTTTCTGTCCACCCACTCACCTTCCAAGCAACAATGGATCACTTAATATTCTCTTAACCCATTCAACATTTTCTAAACAACTTTGTATTATTCACAGTGCCTATTATAAAGAACTACAATGAATCCCTGATCTAAAACCTGTGTGTCAGGATGTATGGAATTGATGGGGGAAGAGAGGAGTATTTTATAAAGATAAACTAATGTAACTCCATATGATATAGTTTTCTCAGTAAGATCTGAGCAAACATCCTGTTCTCAAAATATATTAATATTTCTAGAGCACATCTAAGTATTCACTAAATGAGATTTAAAAGGACTGTAGTTTATTAGTTCATTTTAGATTTGGCTACCATTTAAGCTATGAAAACCATTTTAATTTGAAGGGATTTAGGGACTCTGGTATCACAGAGAGAATGTGTGCCTGCATACTCTCTACAAAGGGCTCTACTGGGCAAAACCTTCCCCATATCTCAGGGATGAGAGCTGATAATAACTTTTCAGAAAGTTCAGCTTCGTGTGGCTGAAATTAACTTCTCTGTCCTCTTTCCCCAACATTCTCAATTCCTCTAACAGAAGGAAAACATTTTCAGTCTTAGCCTTTAGATGTTCACATACCTGTTCACCTTTCTGAATTGGAAGATCCTTCAGGGAAAAATGTCTTTTTTGTATTTTTACCCTGCACGATAACACATATATTTTCCTTATTGTAAGTAAGGCTTAGCTGAGTCTAAAGAATGTCTACAACGTGGAGAAGGGCATTTCTAAAGGTGAGTGCTAAGGGTGCAGAGGCAATTCTACACCCTGATTAACCCTTAAGCTTGCTAACATGCTGCCTACATTATCTCAGAACTAATAGGCCTAAGTGAGACGTTGAGGAGTTGAGTAAGTTGCAGGTAAACATTAGCAACTTTTAAATTCACATCTGAGACTATCTGACTGAAAGTGTTGTGCTTTGCTGCTGTATTCTCCACTTTGCAGAGATGCTATGGGCTTAGGGAATTAGAGGAATCAAAATAAATCTTTAAAAAAATTGTAACTCTTGTGCAATTATAAATATGTATCTAGAAAAGAAGAAGCAAATAAAGAAATAATACCTCCCTGAAATGCAGTTGGGAACTTCAGGGGCAAATAAGTCCTCTCACAAGGTTAGGCGTGTCGGAGGAATTTATCACCCGTTATTGTTGCAAGGAAACTAAGGAGAGTGGAGATAATATTTAGAAGGAGGCACTAGGTACAACAAGATTGCAAACTTAATTGTAATGCTGATCCCCTCTGTGCCATCTTATTAAGCAGCCAGGAAAATCCTTTATCACAAAAGATTTCCAAGGATGTGACCTTTTCCTTCTCTCCATTTCTATTTCACTTAAATTATCACCCTGAAGATTTCAAAGGGGCACTCTCAGCAGTCTGATAGATTGGAGCCCCTCTCTAACTAAAGGAAACATTGATTGTGTAAAGAGAAAAAACATCACAGACATCCCCTGTAGGTCTCTGTGCAACCAAATTTGTACTCAAGCAAGAATTTTTTTTTTTCCTTTTGGTATTTGCTGTGATTTTGAAAATGACAAAGTAGCAATAAATTAATTAATTTTTGGAATATCACCTTGTGGTGTGATTATAATCAGGAAAGCAATTGTACAAATGTCATTGTAAGTCTCCATTTACATTCCCTCACGTGATGTGGCCAACCATAAAATGTACTCAGGGCACAAAGGAGGAGATTTCTTTTTTGAGGAATGCTGATAATTCCATCTGGGCTGTAAAAATTAAGGCTGGTTGTTCCTCTCTCTTACATGTGTGATAAAATATTGCAATGGGGACCAGTAAGTTCTATTTATTTTAGATGCTTTTACATACTTACATGTATAAGCATGTACATTTTTGATGCCAGGTACAGCAGACAGGTAAATGGAATTGGCTTGGAAAGTTTAGGGTGACTCAGGATGTATTTCAATCAGAGCCTTTCCATTGTCTTTCAGTAAAGTCTAAAGTGTTCAACACAGCAGAAAAGAGTGCTGCCCTCTGCTTACCTCACTAACCCCTCTTCCCCTTATACCTGACACTTTTAAATATTCTTTTCTTCCCCATAATATATTCTTGCTCCTGCTACATAGGCATGCACCTTCTTCCAGTCCTATCTTCAGAGCTCTTCTCACAAACTCTAGGTCTCAATGGATCCCACAATACTGCACAGTCGTCTTTCCCAGCACACCTTTCTAGGCTGAAGCCACTACTGTGAATCTATATGCTCTCTTTTCTAACTCTTCTCACACCTAGAATTGCTTGGCTCCTGGTTGTCTTTCTCACCAAACTCTGAGATCTGCAGTGGTAGGGAAAAGGATCAGTTTGCTAAAGTGTAGTGTCTGGAACATACTACTAAACTCTCCGTAAATATTTATTGAATAAAATAAATGGAAGAAAGAAATAAAAATGTTTAGCAAATGTCATGGTTGAAAATGGTTGGTTATTTTAGAAGAACAGCATTCAACTGAGTTTTTGCAAAACTATCTTTGATCTTGACTCTGATCACCATGTGGAGCATGTAAGTATGTACTCAGTTGGTGCCACTTACATGAACAGGGCTGTGAGACTGAGTGGAAAGTGCTGAACTTGAGAGGCAGAGAGATCTAGCACAATTCCTGAGGGCCTCGCTTAGTAGCTAAGTGACTATTTCTCAGATCCCTTTCTTATAAAATGAAGCCAACACGAGTTAAACAATTATAAGTTTGATTTGTTTTCTACTTGTTTTATTTCATTTTAAAGAAGAAAGAAAATAGGTGAAAATTTGATACTATATTATTATTATATATTATAATATATCATATAATATTATATATTAACATTATTATCATTATTATGTAGCTTTTATTACTATTATGCCAGGTGAAGCATGACACATAAAGATGAATTAAATCAGATGTGATTCTTAGCCTCAGGAAGCTTAATCTAATCCAATGACTTAAAAACAAAACATAAATAACAGATTATAGTAGTATTTTTAAAGACCAATTTTGTGGTTTGAATTGAATATTTTGAGAGGGCATAGGTTTTGTTGGGTGAAAATGAATCTCAACAGGGCGAGAATCTTAATTTTATTGGTAGATGTGAGTTCTTGGGAAAAATATTTAGTTTCTTTGAAGATTAATTTCCTTGGCTAAAAATTTGGACATGGCCTCAGTTGTTCCAGAGGATTACCACGTGGCTAAGTTACATTAATTCACGTGAGGACATCCAGCAGAAATGTACCAATGCCTCACACCCATTATGTGGCAAGTGCCCTGAGTTTTATACTCATGGTCTAGAATATGACCAATGACTGATATGTAATGAAGTTTTGCATGGAAAACAACATGCAAAAGAGCCCTTCAGCTTGGACTTAAAGGATGAGGGGATTTACTTCAATGATTTGTGTGGTAGGATAAGGGAGGTAACATATTTCAGATGAGAACAGGGTGTGGGCACAGGGGCAGAGGCAGAAAACCACATGGCATAGTGAGAAGAAATGAAGCACTTTGCCCACATTCCTATAGCTAGTCAATGGTTGCTACGGATTGGATCCAGAATATCTCCTCTCCATGGTGCTCTTGAGAGGTGGAGAAGACTTTTAGAGGTGGTGCTGAGTGGAATGTTTGAGGTCACTCGAGATGTGCCCTCAGAGGTGATTGTAGGATTCCAGTCTCTTTCCTTGTTTTGCATCCATGTTACTGGGAGGTAAGCAGCTTGCTCCACCACATGCTTTCTGACATAATGTGTTGCAGTACCACAGGTCAACAGCAATGGGTCCAATCAATCATAGACTGAAACCTCTGGAACAGGGAAGTAAATAATCCTTTTCTCCTTAAAGTTGATTATTTCAGGTATTTTGTTATAGTATGGAAAGCTGACTAACACAATGGTGTATTATAGTCTTCCCATTTTACATTATGACCTCAAAAATAAGGCTATAGATAATGTTTGAGGTACCTTATGTTTCAGGAAGATTATTTTGCTTGTTTTTGCAAGGAAACATGACCTAGAAATTCAGACTCAGCCATGTGCCAGATGATAAGCCAGGATGCTCAGCACATAGATTATTCCTGCAGAGAATTAGAGTGCTGTCACTGACTGAAGCAATGAAGTAATCTAGGCAATGCATGGAAAACTATCAAATAGTTCTTACTGTTAGAACTTATCAATATGTAATCTACAAACAATAGCAATTTCATATATCTCAATTCAATATGTTCCAGGAATTATTCTATGTGCTTTAAAAAATCTACTTATTAAATTCTCAAAACAACCCAGTCAAGATTGGTGCTATTTTATTCTCATTTAGTGGTAAAAAATTGAAGGACATTTCAGAAGACAGTTGGAACTACTTAATTAGAGAAGGAGGTTGAATCTACAGAAAAAAATTAAAATATCCTGGGTGCCAACATAGGAGTTGAAGGAAGACGAGTGATGAGATTACAATTGGCCTAAAACAATCTGGAAGGATTTGTTTAAAAATCAGAAGGAAAGATCACAAATATTTTATAGGTCAGGATTCTGAACCTGTGAATCTTAAAAAAGTATCTGATATTTATATGAAATATAAACTTTTATAGTTTATTTTGTTAATCCTGGTAATATCTTTATTTGAGTAAATAGGAAATTATCACTTGATGAAAGTGGAGGATCTATCACATGATGGGTGACTTGCCCTGACTTAAGATACTCATTTGTTGTCAGAAGATTCAGATTTTACCTTTGGCTCCGCCCCTTTCAATGCCATATTTAAATTTTTAAAATATGCATCATTAAAATAACATTAAAGATATTTGAAATAGAAAAATATTAGTGAGCTTATGTATATACAGTTTACTGTACACTTGGAAGCAGAGTGAGATGATGAAATGTTTTGTGTCTAAGCCACACAATTCTGATTTTTTAAGTCTTTGGAATTTAGCCTGTTATGCTGAAGTTGTAAGCACCAGATACAGTGAATTTTAGAGATTTTGGTAGACTCTAGTCTTCTGAATCTCCATTCCTATGTCTGCAATGGGAAAATCATTCTATTGATTTACATATTCTGTACATTTATTTTGCATCAGTTCTGTGTAAAGTTCTAGGGAATCAGACAGACAAACCACAGGCCTCAGAAGCTAACAATATAATGGAGATAAATGTAAGCATTACAGGGTTTCATGAGAAGCAACCACAATTACGAATATGTTTGACAACTGGAAGAAATTACATAAACATAACTCTTTAGTAAGTATGCAATGGTCTCCCTATGATCTCCTTCCCCCAGTTTCTCCTTATTCTATCTTTTGTACTGAACAGGCTTCTATAGTACAGATGGATCCAGGTTATCCTTCTAATTAAAAGTACTTGATATATCTCTATACCTATTGAATAAAGTTCAAACTTTGTAAGATGTTCCAAAAAAAGACACTCACAAACTAAACTAATCTTTCTTTTCAAACTGATCTTCTCCCATGCCTTTGAACTAGTGTCTACCTCTTCCTGCTATTCCGTCTCTAATGAGCTCCTTTTCATCCTTTCAGGACCATTTCAATTGTCTCCTAACCTGTGAATCCTTTCCTCATTCCTCCAAGGCAGAAGTAATTGATTCTCTCACACTTCTTCCACATACCATGCTACTGCATTTTACACAGAATTATAATAATTTCTTAATGTATCCCTCTTCCTGTTTAGAGCAAGAATACTGTATAAGTGCAACACATAGAACTTCTTTATTTCAACACCTAAGGAATAACCTGGAGGCTGGTTTAAAACATTTTTCAATCAAGGGTTGTTGAATTTATTTGATTTAAATATGTTAGCTATATTATTGCATAAAAGTCCAAATAGGTAGGCAAATTATACTTCATAAATACCATCTGTGTATGTCTACAAGCATCTTTAAATATCTTAGAAATATTTGTGCTGTATACCCTATAATATAAAAGATGCTTGGTAAATACATGCTGAATTGAATGTCTGAGTATATCTCAATTATCCCATCTTTATCAGAGTTAATGTTTGTTGACCATGTGCTATGTGCTAATTCCTTGGGTAAGTGCTTCACATGAACATTCATTTCATTTTTAGAACAGTGGCCATTAAGGAAGGTATTCTCATTATACTAAACTAAACTAAAGTGGGGGGCTGTATTGCCAGAGAATTGCATTTCCAATCTAAATGCATATGACTCTAAAGCTTCTGTTCCTTTTAGTAATATTATGTGGATAGATTCATGTGTATGTGTATCTGTGTTCTGGGTGTGTGTGTCTGTTTGTATATGCACCCACAAATGCAGATAGATGGACAAAGAGAGAGAGCAGGCTATGGAGACACATGCATATATGGCATATATAATAGTTACAGAAATGTTTCCATATATTCTGCAAACTCTTAGTAAATATGAATATAACATAAGAATATATAATTATATGAAATTCATACATGCAATATATTATAAATGCATATAAGTTAAATTCTTTCTTTCTCTCTCTCTCTCTCTCTCTCCCCCCCCTCTCTTTTTCTCTGACAAGTACATGCTTTGTTAGCAGACCTGGTATTTTCTTATGATAAAGCAAATTGGGCAAATTCAATGAGCAAATATGCTTATGCATTTTCCAATATATTTTTATGTAAAATACATGAATTTTTCTTTATAAGGCTTGCTCAAAGAGGACATAAGATAGAGTCTTCCGGTTAAGGAATCTATAGCAGTATGCTCAGTAGCAACAGCTGCCATCCCATGTGGCAGAGGTGTGGACCACCATCCATAAGTGTTAATTTGTCAGTCTAGTTGGGACAAGGATACCATTATAAAGCTTTGTTCTCAGAAAAAAAAAAATACGATCACAGCTGGAATTCATGTACTTGCTTTCATCACAAAAACAAGGATTTGCAACAAAAATGTCT
This sequence comes from Glaucomys volans, assembly GCA_020662805.1. Classification (NCBI taxonomy): domain Eukaryota; kingdom Metazoa; phylum Chordata; class Mammalia; order Rodentia; family Sciuridae; genus Glaucomys; species Glaucomys volans. The sequence goes on from JAJEJO010000964.1 coordinate 76,849, forward strand.
TTGTGTCTTTGGTTCTTTTTATGCTACCCCTTTTCTTTATTCCCCACCTTGTGGCCAATTGAATTTGTATCTATTATTTCAGATGTGCTTTCTTAGCAAGGTGCAAATACTAACACAGTACTGTCTACCCATAATCTCCCCTGCCCACTTTGCACTAGGACTTTGTAATTCCTAGGTACTTCTGAGTTAAATAAAAATCACTGCTGTCTCTTCCAATGAATGTTTGAAGGCCAAAGAATATAGTGTATCATCAGGATTTTGGTACTTGCTTTAGGGTGACCTGGCAAGTTTCTAAATACTGATGTGCCTAAGTTTTTCCATCTCTAAAATGATTATCATATCACTTACATGATAGACATTTTATGAAGATAAAAGGAGAAAGTATATTCCAAATGATGGAAGGAATATAGTGTTCTAGAGAATCAAGTAAAAGAAAAGAATCAAATCAGCAACAGTGAAGAGACTGAAAGGGATCATTAGTAAATAGAAGATTCCAACAAACTGCAGGATAGCAGAGCATGGGTGAAAGTCTGTTGGCAAATGAAGCAAACCAAGAAAAAAGAAGTCCAGTAAAAGAAGAAGACAGTAGATACCCTGGAAGAGCTTGGAAAAGCAGTTGTAAACAAGCATACACCACAGTAGTCCAAATTAAATTTAAAAATTAAAAAAGATGTTTTCAAGAAGTTGAAAGGAATAGAGTCTCTGTAACAGAATGACAAAGGAGCTAGGTGATATTAGGGACATGGTGAATTAGGCAGACCTTCCTTTTGCCATGAAAAAGAGTTATTTTAAAACTCCTATATTGTAATAAACATCAACATCCCTGCTATATTTGCTATGTCTCAGAAACCAAGCTGAGTCCTTCTCAAGCATTTCATTTAATCCTGCCAACAACACACATATTTGGTGCACTCTCTCCCCATTTTAAAAGATAAAGAAGTTGAAACTGAGAGAGGCCCCAAGACACTGAGTTAGCATCAAGGTCAGATGAAGAATGGGCGTGATTGGCCTCAGAGCCCATGGTCTTCCTTCCAATGTTAGAGTCTCATGAAGGATGTGAGCCACCATTAAAGTAGGTGTGATGTATCATGAGATGTAACTACTGATGGAGATAATAAAAGATATTTAAATGGAATATAAGGCGCTTTTTCAAGTGCCAAACCCAAAGTCATAGTCAATCCAAAAAAGAAAACAAAATCAAATTACATGCACTTGATTTGGCAGTGAGGGACAAATAAGAAAGGTTCATTGCAAGGAGATAAGAAGGTGGATAAGTATATAACATGGGCAGGGATTCATGAGAAACTAAAGTTAATGAAAAGAGAATGAAGGTCAAATTACTTTAAGTGAATATAGATGATATGCTAGAAATTTGTCTACTAAAAATTAGATTGGTTAATGGAGTCATGGAAATTTAGCTAATCTTTCTGTAGAGGGAAATCAATAGATGTATTAAATTGATTGTCAAGAAAAACTTGTATAATCATATTATTTAGACTTTGGATGGTAATTATCAGGCTTATCAGGTAAATTCTTAAACGTAAGGGAAATAGGACAGGGTCAGGGAGGGAGCATGGAGCAAGGAGGCCAGAGAACTCTTTCTTTCCCTTATCAGCCTCATAGGATGTGCATGTGTGTGTGCGCATGCAGGGGTTTATGTGTATCATATATATGATAATACCACACTGCATTATTAATTATTTAAATAAAATTGAAGTGCAAAGATGTATTCAAAGAACAACATATGAAGCTCTTTCCCATACATTTCTTACCTCAAACACCCTGACATAATACCAAAGAAAGCATTATTTTTTTACCATTCAGGGAGGAAGAAAGGTGACCATCTGAGGATGAGAGCATGCAGACTTCAGATTTGAACCCAATCACGTTTGGCCCCCAATACTGTACTATTAGCCACTACACGACTATCAATTAGACCCTTCATTTCTTCTGTCTTCGCCTCATTCATTTTCTATACCATTTGGCTACCCTAAAGCTCTCTCCTTCATTGGCCTCATATATAAATGTTCGTTAGTTCACCCTTGAATTTATGTTCTGAGTTTTCCTGATAAGGACTCTAGCAAGTCTTGATCCAAGATAGACCTCCTTAGAGTCCTCACTGAACTCATACTGGTTTACGAAACACCAATCATCAAGATCTTATATTCACACCTGATTTATAGACTTTACTGGGATGTTTAATAATTATGTCAATACTCCTAGAATAAGCCATAAATCCAAACCCCTTCCTACAGTCTGTGCTTCCTGATCCTTTCCATCCCAGGGAACAACATCACCAGTCAATTGTTAGTTATGCAAAACAGCACACATGAATCCTTTTGTCCTTCTTTTCTTTATAAAGAAAAGCAGTACCCCTGATCATGTGTATTGCCAAACAAATCGCAAACCAATCCATTTCCCTCCATTTCCACTGCTGTTCTAGATCAGGCCACCCCTGTCTTTTGATTATAGTAGTATTTCCTAGAATCAACTCCAATGATTTTCCAGATTCCAATCTTACCTTCCCTCAATCCATTCCTCAAACACCACATGATCTTCTAAAAACATCCTATCATGTTCCTTTTTTGTTTTGCTTAAAATGTTCTGGTCATACATAGAAAATGCTGATTTCACAGTATACTCTGGTTAATGACACAAGCATGTATCAAAGCACCACATTGCAACCCATAACTATGTACAATTATTAAATATCAAATAAAAACATAGAAATAAACAAAAATTAACAAATAAAATCCAATGTCCTTCTCACGAATATGGCCTCACCTACAGCTTCAGCTCTCAGAAGACTCCCATTCACTGCAAAATACAACACTGGTCAAGTTTATTCTTGCTAAAGAACATTTCTGCTTCCTTGTTGGCCTCACCTAGAAACCTCTTTCCATACATCTTTGCACAGTTGCACCCTTCTTTAAATTCAGGTCTTGTATAAAACATAGCTTCTTAGAGAGGCTTTCCTTGGCTACTCCCCCTAAAGTAGTCATCCTCATCACTCTGCTATCTCTCTTTTTTCATTTCACTATAGCATTTCTTCCTGATGTTTGTATTACTCCTCTGCTTATTGTCCTCCTCTCTCTTCTTGAATGCAATATTCAAGAATGCATGACCTTGCCTGTCTTGTTTAACAAGAATCTAGAGCAGCTCTGCTAACATCCCCACAACCTACAGCAGTGTCTTTATAAATATTTGTCATATGGAAGCCTCTGAATATTTGTTGGATAAATTAATAAATGAACAAAGCCCTGACAGACAGTGGAATGATTAATGTGATTCCTTAACAAACAATCAGGCAAATCAGCATCACCATGGAAAACCTCTCTCTTGTACTTTCCTTTTAAGATTTATCTGGCAGCTGACCCACAAACTATCCTCCTGTAGCAGCAGCCTGTTAGTGATCATCCTGCAGAGGAACTGTTTTCCTCAAGTGACTGGACATTCCTCATAGGGTAGCAGACATCCCACGCTGAAAATGTCATCAAAGGTTGCAGATCCTGCCTAGGTGCTTACATTGACTTAGGAATGGATTAGAGGAATCAGTAGTTGCATTGCCAATTCAAGGGGATTCTGTTTCTCTATGAGACTCACTCGCTCCCTTCTTTCCTTCCCTCCTTCCTTCCTTCCCTCCCTCCCTCCCTCCCTCCCTCCCTCCTCTTTCTCTCTGTTTCTCTCTCTCTCTCTCTCTCTTTCTCTGGTAGATAGGAGGGATAGGTTCTGGTGTTCTACTGGGCAGTACCTTTTGTAATCACATATGTTCCATTTTAGCAGCATGAATATTTCTTGCCCACATGTGAAAAAAATATTACTAGCTGCAATTTGCCAAGAAGAAGGTTTAAAATCTATAAGTCTGGGAACTACTATCCTCTTTAGATGGGGTTTGCCAACCATCTTTGATAGTTTTGTTCACATCCAATTTCTTTGATTTTTCCTTTGCATGGTGTTTTGTGAAAATACCTTGGTTTTTCAGTCTGTGTATCTTCAGAATGATAGTATTAGGATCTGAAACTATTTTTTTAAGAGAGGTATGGGGGATTGAGTTCAGGGGCACTCAACCACTGAGCCATATCCTCAGCCCTATTTTGTATTTTATTCAAAGAAAGGGTCTCTCTGAGTTGCTTAGGGCCTCACTAAGTTGCTGAGGCTGGCTTTGAACTTGTGATCCTCCTGTCTCAGCCTCCCAAGCCAATGGGATTACAGGTGTGTGCCACCATGCCCTACAGGATCTGAAACTATTATATGGAGGATTAGATGTGCTAACACTATCCACCTTAGGAGATTTGCTCTGTGGTAGCCATGATGTCCCAAATACAATCTTTTCCTAGCCCTCGCAATGGCTACACAAGTTTCCCCTGTGACAAATAGTATCATTGACTATATGGATGAGGCTATGGAGGCTCAGAATAGTTAAGTGACAGTTCTGAGTAGTGAAACTGAGTTTGAAGCTGGCTTTTTTGAGAGATTCCCGACGCCATGATCTTCATGCTATTCAGCTTTATAGAGGGATATCCAGGTGGATTAATATTTTTTCCTGCTTACTTTATACCTCTACCCTCAATGTATATTGTGGCAGCAGCATCCAACAATGTATAGTTCCCAGGACATGTGGGTGGTTTCACAACTTCATGATTTGGCACATACTCCAATTTTCCTGGAACATAAGACTCACTTTGCTCATCTTTATGTGGCATTATTCATCTTTCATTACTTATCTTAAATACCACTCATTCAACATTCCCAGAAGAATTTGCTTACACATTTATCCAAGAAGAGTACACTCCTTGGGGCAGAGATAATGTCTTACGTGTGATTTTGTCACTGACACCTAGGGGAGCATCAAGCCACTGTCAGCTAGGGCAGGATCAAGCACAGAGTGCATCTCATCAGTAAATATCTTAGGCATGAATAAATATGTAAGTGTATGAATTTATTTCCAGCATATGGTCGAATCATTTGTTGAGTGTGCATGATATATCAGGTGCTATGCTAAACACTGGGAGTGCAACTGTGACCAGACAGGATGATCTTAAATTTCATTGTGCTTTTTTAAATGCTCCAACTCTCATGAAAATACACAGGCCAAGAGTCACTCAATAGATGATACTTTAGGTGGATTAGAAGCAAATCTATAACAAACAACTTTGGTCCGAGGCTACAATATTCTTTCCTGATCATAAAATTCTAAAAGTACCATTTAAATAATCTGCATTCATTACCTGTAAAAAACCCCAACACTGGAAAAAGTTTTATTTCTTGCCTGGTTCTATTTATTACCTTGTGATAATTCATTGAGCTGAATAGTAGGTTTATTGTTTTTCTCTATCTGTGAGATATTTTATAGTGAATGTTAAAAAAAAATAAAGGGAAAATTGAAGAAAGGCAAAGCAAACAAAAAAAAAATCTCAGATAGGGAGTGATCCATTATGTTGAATATTTCAGAGAGGACAAATTGTATTAGAAGACAAAAACTATAATATGAAACCAAACAAATCTAGGAAGCTGTTTCTGCCCATCTTCATATCTTCAGGCACAAGTTAGCACCAGGGAGATCTAGATTTCAGGACTTCTCAAGGACAGAGTATGAACTCCTTAGACCACCTCTGAGATTTTGGTGACAGAGCAGTTGAAAGCTATTTCTTTATGAGACCAAGCATCTGGCAAGAAAGGAAGCCTCACATTGCAGACTGGGGTTACGTTTCACTACCAATTGTGTGGGTTTTCTAACTTCATTCTGTAGGGACAAGAAAAGAGATAGGTTTCTTATTCAGGATAATAGGGCTCATCCTCCTGCTGAGCATTCAAAACTGAGGTTCATTTCCATTTCAAACTGCTTCTTTATCCCTTGAATTTGACCAGTCTGATCTGCTAAGACTCTTGGGTTTCTTGTCATTCAAACAATTTGGTAGCAGGTACAAGCAGGATTCTATAGTGGTGTCTGTGAGGGACTGGGATTGTAAAGAGCCCCACAGAGTTTAAGTTTAAAGAGGCATGGGCAGATGGATTCATGAGTGAAAGTTTTCAGAGTGGATGAACTTAGAAAACAGAAAGGTTTTTGAGAAAGGAAGGAAGGGAGGGAAGAAGAAAAAATGAGGGAAAGAAGGAAGGAAGGAGAAGAAGGAAGGCAGAAAAAAGACAAGAGTAAAAAGATTTTTCCTTTGAGACTGTAGAGCTGTAAATAGGCAAATCTATAGAATAATACTGATGTATGTTTGTATTCAACCTTTTTCATTTTTTGCTCCATTATCTTGGAAAAAGTCACTCTATTTGCATAACCCATTGTTGGCATTTGTACACTTTATCATTTCATTACATTTTTGTTGATATTAAAAATAATGGTACATGGGCAGTGCTCACTCTAATATATTTAAGATATGCCAGTTTCTTTTCCTTCAGTTCTTACTACTTCACAAATTTCAAGAACTTAATGGTAATTTCTCAAAATTATTGATAAGTAAGGAGATTATTGAGTGGATAAAATAATAAATACATATAAGGACTCAAAAGTATAATCATCATAAGACCATTTGGGTCACTTAAAGTAGGAAAGGGAGGATGAAAACCCAATGTCTAGCTGCCCTTTTAGCCCTGTGTAAAGGACAGGGAAAGCACAAGTGTATCTCACCCACAATTAAGTTGAGACAGAGGTACTAGCTATTTTCTTTGATCTTCTCTTGGAAACACAGTTTCCATTGATTAATTGGTGTTTGACTGAGTCCATTTATTTTATCTCATGGGTAAGGAAACTGGGGGTTAGAGAAGTGATATGAGGCCTTCATAATGAATTGCACTGGATCCCAAGAACTGGTCCCCCCTTCAAGTGTGGAGATTCTGTATCTTTTCTGTTGTGAATAAAGATGCAATGGACATAGTGGTGGAGATATCCCTATAACATATTAATTTCAGTTCCGTTGAATGAATTCCCAGGAAAGAGAAGCCAAAAGTACAGGCAAAAACAGAAAAGAAAAGTAGGCAAATGGGATAGCATCAACTAAAACTCCTCACACCAAATGAGATAATTAACAAAGCAAAGACATAACCAACAGAATGAAGAAGAACACATGCAAACCATACATCTGATAAAGGAAGGTTACTATCAAACTATACAAGAAAATTAATAGCAAGAAAACAAGTAACCTGATTTTTAAAAATGGATCAAGTACCTGAACAGACATTTATCAAACAAAAGTTTGCTTTGGGAATAATTTACAAATTGTATATCCAGATGTCCATGATGCCTCCTTAAATAAAGTGGCACATGGAAGCAACTTGAAACTTGGCAGATAATGGCTTCTTCTCTTGAAAGAAAGAAAGAAAGAAAGAAAGAAAGAAAGAAAGAAAGAAAGAAAGAAAGAAAGGAAAAAGAGGAAATTCCCTAGCACAACTGCTAAACAAAACTAAGCTATCCATGAGCTTAAGATCAGATATAAAAAGAGTTCTCTTTGCACCAGTAATGAGAAATGTATTTTCCCAGGACCATGGAATAAACAGCTTTATAAACAAGCAGGTATCATGCTTAGAAATTAGTAATGATCTTAGAGTTAGAATACCTTGGGAGAATGTTTGGACCACTAAGCTGTTAGGTTTCTATTGGGAAAAATGGAAGCAACTTACCTTCGGTGGAGTGTCAATTTTAGCACTCTAGAAAACATAACCAATTTGCTGGTATTTTACCATTCTGTAAGTCTAAGTGAAAAGTCTTATAGAAAAGATGATGATGATGGTGGTGATGATGATGATGACGATGATGATGATGAGAGTTGGATGCTAAAAATGAAAAAACACACTAGATAGTTCCTCCCTCAGACCATTTTTTTCCCCATGAAATTGAAGATATTGGACATACTTTTCTGAGGGAACTGGCAAATTCCAGCAAAGCTTCAAACAGAACTGTGAAATAATGTATCAGTCACATGAAGTCTGGGACGGTATGATTACAGAGAAGGGAAAGGGAGAGATCCTGTCCATAACTCAATTTAAATTGGATTGATATTTAGATTCAGCATCAAATTTTGTTTTCCCCACAGAACAAGGATGAAGCCTGTGGAATCAGATTTTTATTATTTCCTGAGATTGTCATGAGTCTCAAACTCAAACAGAGAGTCCAATTTTCTCTTTAAAACATAAGTATTAAATAAGTTTCAAGAAATAGAACTTTTTCTTTCTGTTAATATGGTCATATATAGACAATAAACTTCCCACGATTAAAAGGAAAAGGTTAAACACACAGGGTTAAGAGTGCTTGACAGTGAATTAGTGCTAAATTGGATAGGTATTATCTTGAAGGCTGATGCCGTTGTTATAGGCAACATTTAATAACAGTGATGAACAAGAGGGACTAGATTTAGAGCAAAATATAGCCTTATTCTAAGAAGAGGCAATAGATTATAAGACAGAATCAATTACCAATTTCTGTCATATTCTTCATGGATTTCAGACTTCTTATATTTGTCAGGCTCATTAAATGAACATTACTTTATAATGTGTCTTCATACAGAAAGTCTTTTGGTAGTAAAACTTTTATTAAGTTACCCAGGCAGTTAAACAAATTCTTAACTCTCCTTCCTCTTATAAATCTTGCACATCCTTTGTGTGGATGGTCAGGACAAGATATGTAAAGTGACTGAAGATACTTCATAAATTACTAGAAGATGGAACAACCCTGGATTATCCCAGGGAGTGAATCACCATACTTCCAGGGGTTTGCTAAAATAAAAATAAAAATGAACAAGATTATTTACTAAATTAATTAATAAAGAATATTACCAGCAGAGATAATCCACATGGATGGAAATTTACATTTGTCGAATAGATACAGGTAAAATTTGGATTTGCTAAATTTGATCCCTAAACAATGTACATGGTAGAAATAATGTCCGTGTATAAACTCAAGCAATGATAGATGAAAACATGAATAAGATTATATAGGGATGAAAAACAAGGAATTTATTTGCTCCCATTGAAATAGTATAGATAATATTAATATAAGTTAATTTCTAATCATAGTGCTAGGATTAATTCCATGTAATAGAAACCTAGATAATGCCCCCAATATTTGCACAGAATGATCATATCCACACCCTCCAAATATAGTTAAACAAATGAATGTCTGTTACAAGGCGGCGACTCTAATTTTTGTAATGCCTGTAGCAGAAGCCCCCAAATTGGTAGATTTGTGTCAAATGTGGCCATTAAATGTGCCATGTGGTCAGTAGTGTTTAGGAAAAGCTTAAACCCCAAAAGCATGAGTTACCACTTAAAACATGGACATTTTCATGCCAAAGGCTACCTCTGAGCCCTCTTTTAGAACACCTCTTCTGAACTTTTGAGCTTCGTGTTCTCATAGGTAATAGTTAGTGGATGTGAAGCAATGTCAGAACCTTTTAAACAAAGCATGAACTTGACAGATAGCTCTTAGTTATGGATCTTACTTGTGCCTTGCAAATATTTGTGTTTAAAATCCCAAATCTAAGCTCTGGAGAGACCAGGGTGCCAAGAAGAAATCTGGGCTAATCAGGAAAACCTCTTTCTTTCCCAGGAGATTGTCTACATGAACTTGGGGAAGATATGCACATGTTCAGACCTCAGTCTCCTTGTCTACAGCAACCTATTTCATAGTATTGTTAAGAGAATCAAAAGACATACTGTATGAAACTATCAAGCGCAGTATTTGGCTCATAATCAATGCTAGAGGAAAGAAACCCTGAAAATGACTGCTAACTGAGAAACTTTATCTTATGTTTAAAAGAAATGGAAGTAGATTTATGTTAAATGGAGAAAGAAAGGGAAACCAAGGGCATCTTATTGGTAGATAGTGGGACAATTCTGCTGTGCTGTTGCTAGAAGTTGCAATGAAGTCTTGCCATCTTGTCAGTCAGCGCCCAGTTCTCAGAGGCAGTGAGTGGGAAGCACCACTGTTCAGGGAAGACTTGACCTTGCAGAAGGCAGCAACAGAAAACTCCGCTTATCTCCATTTGTGCTCATTCAAACTAGTCAATGCTACCATAGAAGCATCTCATTATGAAAACTGGGGTGCTCAGAAGTTACCACACTTGTAATATTGCACTGCAGTGCTCTAGCATGTATTGCCTCCCATGTAGTATGTGAAAATTTAACTTACTAAAAAGAACCTTCTGGGTTTCAGTGATTCCCTAATAATGATGATAGTAAACTAAGTGTTCCCATCCACCATCATTTACACTTCAGAAATTCACATCCAGAGCTAACTTGGAGAATCAAAACTATAAAATATGGGTGGAATTTACAAACCAGAGCTAAATGTCCAGTTTAAGTGTTGTAATTTGAAAATTTTATTGTGATGACAGTACTTTACAGTTCTGATTTATAACATAAATCATTTATATGTCAAGTGCAAAACAAGGTTGGCGCAGTCAAAACCCATTATTTCAGATTTGTTGCATGATTTGTAAACCTGTATCTCTGTATGTGAATATATATATACATATATATGTCCCCTGTGCAATGGACATAAATTTTGGATATTTCAGGATTTTCATTATGTTCTATAATCAATCATGTACTTAAAAATGTGACTATGATCCTCAAAGATTGCTTATGAATTCTTGTCTAGTTCTTCCATTTAACATGAGAAGATTCATAGGTGAAACACATGTTAGCTAGTCTGAGTTAAAGAATGACTTTATAAGTAGGAAAAATACAACAAGAATATTTCTTTAATCTGCATCAATTTGCATGTCTGAATCCTGACTGGGAGTATAGCAAACTTATCTAAAAGAAGCTGTCTCTTAGAAAGCCCAAACACTATCTCCCCTTTTCTTTAGGTAAAATTGTTTCCTTTCTCTAAAAGGCTGCAAGAGAAAAAAAAAAAATAATTACTTTATTATTTGAATTACTTCAAAGGATTGTGTAGCCAGAAGTGAACCAGATAGACAATGGTCCTAAGAACTAGTTTCAAATTTTAATTCTGCCTCTATTAGTTGGGTAGTTCTTCTCAAGTTACTGTCTCTTTCTTATTTTCATATATTTGTTGAGAGGACGGGACTATCAAATTTCTGGTGGCACTTCCAGGAGTAATCATGTATGACTCAGTGATTCTACCATCTATATCAGATTCACACCATGGCTAGGGCTTTCTAGAGTTGCTTTAAGTTGTCCAACTCTATTGACTCTCCTCAATAACCTTGACCATGCATTTTATGTTTTGATAATCTATTTTGGGTATAAGCACACATTCTGCATGAAGTGATTAGCTATTTATTCCTGTATATTCTATCAGTCAGGCAGGATTCATTCTGCCATTCATCTGTGCCCTCATTCCTCCCCCATCCAATTGTTCATTAAACAAATATGAATTGAACATCCACCAAATATAAGGGTGTTGGTAAGGCTTTTTGAGATATTGTCTAAGAAATAGATTTATACGAGATATATTTCTTATTGCTACAGAACCTAGGGAAGCTGTGTGGTTGTCTAGTAGAGGTTTTGGAATCAGATGTGTATGGATTCAAGATAAAACTCAGCCCAGACCTATGAATTTAAAAGTACTAACAAGGTCTGATATTACTTCCATCTCCATATTCCTCATAAAATGGGTTCCCTCTCCCTCTAGATAGCTACCTCTGAGGCACAAGTCTCCAGTCTCCTCTGTCCTGCATTACTACCACAGTGTCCTGGCTGCTTGCTATACAAAACAAAAATTCGTTTTTGCTTTTTAGCACAGAAAATCCTTTATCTTGGCTCTCCCTCTCATATGACCTTGTATTTTGAAATATCATATCAATCTTGCATTTATCAGCAAATGGGAGGGAATGAAACTTAGAGACAGTTTTTCATGTCACTCATTTTACTAGGCAATTTCTGTAGATTATCTCGCTCTACCTGCTGGTCGTCCTTCATAACAGATATTATTCCCATTTTTTACTAATGCAGGAGTCACTCTTTATTCATTCAGTACCAGAAAATGACTGACTTCTATGTCCTGGCTCCAAACTGTAGGATTGTTTTAAAATATTTCATCCCATAGTCTTTATTGATCAAAGACTATAAAGAATTGCTGATCAGTAATTCTGGTGTAGATGTTACAATCAATATTTTTTAATGTAGAACATTTCTAGAATTTTCTTATTTTTGGATGTAAGGATGTAAGGATGGCAGCTTATAGGTCTCTAATAGTTCATTTTATTCCAATTTCAACCCTAAAGGCCTAGGAATTTGAGCCTGAGGATTATCTTTTATCAAGGCTTACCCCCACTTATAACCCAATGGCTTTATTTTGCCAAAATAATCAACCACATACACATCCAAGCTTTGCATAAATGCAGTTAATTCTTTAAGTCCTCACAATTGTCCCTGTTAGCCAATGCTACTTACCCTATTTAGGGAGAAGATTGAAATTCAAAATTTCAGTAAATTTTCCCAGGTCACATAGTTGATAAATTTTCAAGCTAGTATGCAGCATAATGGGCTTTCTCCTACAAGTTCTGTTCCTAAACTTTAAGGCCCTTTGTAATTGGAGATACCCTGACTTTTTTCTTCTCCCTGTTTTCCTATATGGGCCAGCCTCCTCCCAAAGGCCTCACTGAGACACATTCCCAACTCTCCTCATGTGATTGTTTATTTATTTTCTCTATTTACAAAATTTCCTTGAAAACAACAATTCTGAAAATTAACTATAAGGAGCAATTTATAGGTGTTGTCTAATGCTTACAATAGTATAGTAGTTACTGTCAGGTACCATTCTCCTTATTTGTCAAATAAGGAAACTAAGAAATTTGGGTGAAGTTAAATAATTTACCCAGAGTAAAAAGAGTGAAGAAAGGGGTTTGCTTTCAGATCCGAGTCCTGGAGTGTTATCTTAAATACCATCTTATTCTCTTATAAGGGATAGCCCAAATCTGATTAATACTGGGGCATAACAGAAATAGATGGTTTTGGGTGTTACCATGCATTCTCAATGGAAGTGATATGTCTCCCAAAGGGGAAACATTGGTGTTGGGTGGGTGTCACAAAATATTTGACATCACAATTGTTTGTGGCCTTTTGATGGGCCCTGAATATACAAACAGATAGACATTCTATCTATGGAATTAGATAGTCAAGTCAGCGGTTGATTGATCAGGAAAAATAGTACTTAAAAAGACGACTGGGAAAGAGTGATAATTTTAAAAAGAAAAATGTATAAGGAGAAAAAACAATGTGTTAGGTAAATGTAGTTTCATGTTTTAGTTGCAAATAATTTGTTCTAGGGATTGTCATACAGAATATTAGACAGACAACAACATAAGCCCTATGATCAGCAGTGGTTACAAATACAGTGTTTAAATTTCATCATCAGGCTGCTTATTATAATAATCTTTGGTAAAAGTCAAGGACATGGCACAAAAATATTTCTCAGTAGAGAGCTTTTGTAGAGGACTATGCAAATGTGCTCCACATAGATTATTTTCTGGTGATATAACTTGATTCCTGCACAGAATGATACACAGACAAAAGGATGGGTTACATGCCCCTTGGCTACTTTAATCATGTATTCATTGTTTTAGTCAGATTTTTAGCAGAAAGAGAATTCAAGGTTGAGATCTAGTGAGATATTTGGCTCCAGATACCTGTCGTGCTAATTATGCATTTGTACTTTCCTTTCAACAAAGGGAAGGTATTCTAGTATCCAGCTGAGAATACTGACACATTCAATAAGCAGTTAGAAAACTTCTACTGTAGTGCGCCAACACTGTCCAACAAATTAGAAACATGAAGACAAGATTGTCAAGAAGCTCAGGGTTAGTTGGCAGCTTCTAACTGCTAGTGATAGAGCATCATTCACAGAGCTGCAATACACCCTTCCACCTGCCCCCAACACAACTCCCACACCCAACTCCAATGCTTTAATTCCATTTTGTTATTAAGAACTCGATTTAAAAACTGTCTTCATAGGAAACATTGGCTGAATCCTTCCAACAGAAGCTATGGCAAAAGCCCTGCAATCCCCATGTAATGCACATCACGTGTTTGTATTTGTTTAGTATTCCTATCTGTAGGATAGAACTTATTCTTACTTACCTTGGAATTAGTGCTGTAACTGGTTTACAATAGGGATAAAATGAACATTTGTTGATTGTGCTATTGATCGGTTGGTTGACAGTAATCTGGAATCAATTCAATGAGTGTGTGGGGCACCCTCTGTGCATCGGACACTGTGTTAAGCACTCCAGATGCAAAACGGAGTTCTAGGTTTCTGCTCCCAAGGACTTAATGGATTAGCTGGGATTAGAACCAGATACAAAGAAGACAAAGAAGTCCACTTAGAAAATGCACTATCTGTGTAATAATTCACAATTTACGAAGTGTTTTCATAGCCAATGTCACATCTGGGTTAAATAATAAACTGTTACACAATGTCATTGATGATCTATTTCCATTTTACAAATGAATTGTATGAGGCTGAGCAAGGTGTTGTGTCTTGCCCCTAACCCCATGGGGCAGAGGCAGTGTGCAAGGGCTCAATGACTATTGTCCAGCCCCATGATTTTCCCAGGAAGGACCTGGACTCAAGGCCACAAAGTAAAGGGTACTGTGCAGATAAGAGCATTTTTGAACCTGGAAAGAAAGTGCATCTATCACTGGATTTGTGGAGCTCCCCTGCATGAAAGACATTTATTTTAAATGTGTCCTGGGGTGTCAACAGGTAGTATATAATTGATCAAGTATTTTGGGAGTGAAGTGACTAAACATCATCCCAAAGGAAGGCTTAGCATCAGAGAATTATCGTTCTTTGGCTTTCCTTGACAAGGGGTATAAATCAGCAAGTGGATGCGCCCGTCTTGCTTGGGGAAATTGCAGCTTTATAAATAAAAACACTAATCTGTGTTGCTGCTGCTGCCCAGACCTTGCTGCCAGGCCATGGTTTCAGTTTCTTACCTAACAGCCAGGGGAACTTTCCTGCTGCTAGGTGTTGAATATCTCTTATTCTTTTAAGAAAACTTTGATGTGTATGATAATAAAAAACAAAAGCATACTATTCATTTAGACTGAAAAATATGGAAAAAATGTAAAGAAAAATAAAATTGTTCATAATCTCACTAACAAGAGAAAAGACCCATAAATATTTTGTAATATTCCTGACAGTCCATTACCTTTTTATGTGTTTTCTCTGATAATTGAGTTAAATGTTTGTCTCTTAATTTTTTTAAATTTGATAATAGATCATGTCATTTTCCCCTGCTATTATAAACTTTTATATAAAATGTGCTGACATTATATTCCATAATATGGGAAATAACTGTTTAACCAATTTTCTATTTGGAAAATTGAAATTTTAAATTTAAATCTAAAAATTTTAAAATAAAATTAAAAAAAAAATTGTACTTGTCTTAGCTTTTTTGCTGCTGTGACTAAATGACCTGACCAGCAAAGCAGTAGAGGAGGAAAAGTCTACTTGGGGGCTCACGGTTTCAGAGGTCTTTGTCCATAGAAGGTCATCTGCATTTGATTTGTTGGGGCTTGAGGTAAGGCTGAACACCCTGGCAGGAGAGTGTGGCAGCTCACCTCATGGTGATCAGAAAGCAGAGAGAGAGAGAAAGAGAGGGAGGGAGACTCTGCTTTCCAGATACAAAATATGTAGCCAGGCCCCCAATGAACCACTCCCTCCAGTCACACCACACCAGCCTTCAGTTACCACCCAGTTAATCCCATCAGGGAATTAATTAACAGATTAGGTTAAGCCTCTCACAGCCCAATCACTTATCCTCTGAACCTTCATGCAGTGTCTCACATGTGAGCTTTTGGGGGACACCTCACATCTAAGCCATAACAGTACTTTTTAAGTTAACTTAGTGATGAGCAGGTTTATTGGCCAGGGTTCCCTTCCTTTGGTTCTGATTTTATTTATTGCAATTCTTCAACAAATAGATGAAGGGATATTTTACATATTGGAATATGTTAGTCATTAGAGATAGAATGAAAAACAACAGAGCCGTATCCATGTTCAAACAGAGCTTACATTCTGTGATGGACGAGGGACCGTCCAATGTGAAAATGTCAAAACAGAAACACTGGAGACTCTTGAGGAGCACATGGAGAAGTGAGGTTCATGATAAGGCTTCTTGGAGTCAGTGGGATTGAAGGATAAGAAGAACTTGGATTAAAAACAGAACAAAATAAAACAAAGCAAACAAACAAAACAAAGTGAAAAGCTAGTTTAGACTGCCAAAACAGTGTTCATGTCATCTCTTCGAGTACCTGACAGACATTTATCATGTCTGGAACCTAGAATTCAAGGAGAAAAATGAGAGTGATGAAGCTAAAGAATTAACAAGCACAAAATTAAAAAGGGCAAGATTAAGATTTCATTTGAGATATTGACCTTCATCTAGAGGGCAATGTGGAATTATTGAGGTCTTTTCGTCAGGAAAGTGGTAATTACAGTAAGATTTCTATAAGGTGATGCTTCCAGAAGCCAAATCACCAGGGAACAAATAAGGCCCTTTACTCTCTTACAATGCACTGCAAAATAATTTTCTGAAAGGATTATCTTAATGCTTGCCTTCCATGGGTATCATTCTATAGGACCCACTTGTTGCTGGGTATAACAATATCTCCTATGTATGGGAACTAATTTATGTTCTAGGTACTAGGTGGTGCTTTACATACATTTACTTAGGGAAACTACACAGTGTTCATTTAGAATTGAGAATGTAACTCCCATTTAATAGAATTTTCCTAGAGTTAAAAGAAAAATTATTTTCCCAAAGACATAGGACAAATGGTTGGATTTAGAATCAAACCTAAGCAAGCCTGGGTGGTAGGGTCTGTTCTCTTTTTTAAAGTGCTTCAACACCTACCAATACATTTTACATATATAGTAACATTCCCATGTAATATGAAGCATACCTCCACTATATTGGTTAGGTTCCCTTTTTATGAAATAAGAATGATAGAGAATATTTATAGTCTATGCTGCAACTTGACTCCTCGTAGGTAAATCTTCTTTTTTCATCTTTGAGGACGAACAGTAAAGATTAAGTGATAAAAAACAGATTTAGTTACTGGTATGTGATTTGTTTACATAGCATTCCTTATCTCCCCCTGTTACCACTACAAAAAACAAAAACAAAAACAAAACTGTCTACCCTAAAATTAATGTTGACCTTGGATCAGATGCAGTCATCCTGCAGAGTTTTTGACCTCAGGATGTAATAAAAGTAAATAGCTTAAATTTAGAAGGAGACTTGCTTTCAGTGACATCAACTTGGGATGGGAGACATCAGCTTTGTCCTCTGGTTCTTACTATAGCTGAACTCATGACTATGACTATGTGACTTATTCCACACGTGGAGGCTCCTTGCTACATGACAGGGGGTTCCTCGTCATTGCCACCTCTCAGGGAAAAAAAGGCTGGGCAATCTTAAGGACTGAACATAATGACAGTGTCAATAGTTACAAAGTATTCCTTTCACCCAGTTTTATTGCAGAGAATCTATTAAACACTGTGCACTGAGGGTTCACAAATAAATTTTAAACAGAAGTTTAGAAGGTCTTATAACGTGTACAGAAATATTATCTAAGACTACTATTAAGAAAGAAGCAATGATTTAGGTCCACAGGATGAGGCAGAATGGTTCACCCTCCTATCAGTTATGTGACTTTTGGAAAATTAGCCTTTTTAAATGTCAATTCCCTTCATTGTCCAGTGATAACAGTAATAATACCTACTGTGATTGTGAAGAATGGTTTTATGTTTTGAGTATATCCAAGATGAAAAAAAAAGAAACCCTCCTTAAAAGTGAAGGATTATTTATAAAAAAAACTAAATAAAATTGTCTAAATATATTGTTATATGACACTTAGAGATTTATCAATTTTGAATTATTTATTCAACTACTCAAAATATGGTTTTGCATGTTATTTCATCTAATTAAGAAAACCATTCTTACAAAATAATGCAAAAGACCACTCTATTTGCTGGCCTAAGCGCTGAATTTGCGTCCAGGCTTCATCACTGTGGTTCTTCATAAAAATCATGTACCCTGTTTTGCCTTAGTTACCTCTTCTTTAATTTGAATATTTTAGGACCTGCCATAACCTTCGTAGGATTCTTATGATAAGTTATTGTTACTTTCCAAGTAGATTATTTTTTGATGTTATATTCCCTTTCACACCTTTCCTAAAGAGATTTAGAATCCAAGGTGAGCTTAGAAAATAGATAGAGCTATGCTCTTGTCCAAAGGAAAGGAAAAGGGAAATGATCAGGGACCAGGGCAATCTTCCATGTTCCATAAAAGAAAGCTAGTCCTTTAGATTGGTGATTCAAAGTCAGGCCCCAGGGTTGATTTCTGCTCCCCTTAGAGCACAATGACAATGGGCACAGATGGAATTCATTGAACAAAAGGCAGCTCACTAGGCATGGAGACAACCATGTTTATTCAGAGCGTGGCTGGCTGCGAGGCAGCAGGCTCCCTCCTGAGACCGTGGCCCAGCACATCCACCACAGCTGCACATGTCACAGAACATTAGCTTCAGAAGTCACTTTCAAGGTCATAGAACCCATTTCTCTCATCAGTACACTTTATATGCTGGCTCCGGTGCCCCTATCATCAAGCTCTGAAGAGTACCTGCTACCATCTTGTCTTGGGCAAAAGTTCTCCAGTCCTTCAGGTAATACCTGCTGAGACACGTATACCTGAACACATGAATTGAATGACTGTGCCCTTTACTTGACTTTGCTTCTTCATCAATCCCTGTCCTTCCATTCTGACTCTCAACCCCACTGTTTGAGGCCTTAATTATATGCCTTTTGCCTTTGGTCTGTACATATTTTCTATACATTTCAAAGCTTCTATTTCCATATCAGTGCTGAAAATGAGAATAGATCATGTCTTAAGTGTAACCTAAAAGACAACACACATGAGGCAATAAGAGTCTAAAATGTTAAAGAAAATATGTGATTAATGATATGGACACTAAACAGAGCCTATATTTTCCTATTTAAAATGATTGACGAGAATAATTACACATATTAGAGCCCTTCTACAGAAATGTTTTTTTCGCATGTACTTTTTTATTGATAGTTACTATTTTCTCCATTCCTCCTTAGAGAGTTGAAGATAAAGAGCAAATTTAAGTTAAAAGTAATGGCAAAGGGTATTCTATTGGTTGAGTCACTTTGTGATCCGTTATTATAGTTTGTACCTACATATTTTACTATATAATCAAAAGAGTATCAAGATTTCTGATGCCATTACAGCTGAGATAAGCAAAATAGTCCATGAACCAAATTTTACTTGCAATCTATCCTATATTTTATTTAAAATAAAATTTTCCAGAAAAACAGACCTGAAGATGTGTTTACACGTTGTCTCTGGACGCTTTTGCACTGCAATGGCAGAGTGAGTGCCACAGAGAACACATGGCCTGGAAAGCCAGATTATCTGGTCTTTTAGAGACAAAGTTTGCTGACCCCTGCATTACTGTAAAGAGAACATAGAGGAATCCAAACCATGGTGGTATGTCTCTCTGAGACATATAGGAGCTCACTGTGTTATTAAAAACTATTTGATACTTTTTTCTGGGTAGTTGACTTACTACCATTATTTTACCTGATTTAACAATTTCAAAAGACAGAATATAATTAAAGAATAACAATAAAAAATCAAAGGGAAAAAAAGCCCTCAAATCTGAAATAGAACTGAATCCTTCATTATTCTGAGAACATTTTAAGGTCATCATAGTAAAGGCAGATTCTCCTCCTCCTCATACCTGGAATGGTCTAGCAATATGATGTAGATGCATAGTGTGGAATACCTTTGTTTATGCCAAAATAACCTTTGGAGGTAGTTAATATACAATCTGGAATTGTGGTCCTGTGAATACGTATAAGAGTTCAAATATTTGGCTATTTTTCTGTTTTTGTAACATGACTGAGTTCCTCAAGAACTGTATTTTGCTTTTTGTCTTGGTTTATTCTCAGTTGCTTCACACCTAGCATAGTGTCTGACACTTAACTAGATCTTCAGCTAATGCCTAATGAGCTGAACTGAACAAGCACTATTTACCAAATGTAACTTGACACCACTCATTGACTAATGTTCAAGGCATTCTAATCACATTATCCCTTGCCAGCTTCTGTTCTAGAAGCTAAGGAGGCTAACTAATGCTTGACCAATTTCTGGCAGCAGAATGGGCCAGGTGATAGTTTGGTTAATGACACATGAGCAAATGTTGGTTAGGGAGGTTCTAGAAATCTGATTACCAGATAACAGGTTCAGACACAAATGGCAGTGTCTTTTCCAGCCTTATTCTTTCCCAGAATATATGATGATGCCTGCTATTGGAATAACTAACTTATAAATGAGACAGTTAACTAATAGTTTGCGAATAGTAGAGCCAAAAGGCGAAAGGGGCTGCATTGTTAGTGAAGTCACAGCACTAGCCTGTTTCCCTACTCCTAGATATCTTCTTATATTAGAAATATAAATCATTATTTAATCTTCTATTTGTTTGAATATATTATTTGAAAATGAAACCAGACCAAATTATCTCAAAAATCTTGGTGGCAAAATCATCAGTCATGAAATCAACTAGATTTACAAGTCTCACTAATTATTCCTATGAGAAATATTGGGGTGACCACTGACGAAGGTCTTAACTAAGAAACCCTCATTCTTGCAAGGCATCTTTGGAAGGAAGGTAATGAAGATGAGAAATAATTTTTTAAAACAATTTACTACATTCCAGAGAGTGTCCTTGTTCCTTTGTATCTATAATCTTACTAAATTGACATGATGACACTCTAAAGTGGAATCTTTATCTTATAGTATATATTGAAGAACTTGAGTTCAGAGACGTCAAGAAATCTGTCTAAAGGCATAAACATAGGAAGCAACAGAGGTTCATACAATTCAAAGCTAATTCTATATACCTCTACAATTTATATTGATTCTAAAACATCATGCTGCTTTCCAAAGAAATGGGTTTTTGCTCATTCCTAGGTTGTCCATGTTCTGTCATGGCAGAGAAGCCAACATAAATAAAATATTTCCTGTAAAGAAACCTCAAAGCCCTCTCTCAAAACTGGATATAGTCTTCTCAATCCATGGCACTCCAACTCCAGCATCTCAAATTGGACTGGTATTACAGAATAAAGACATCTCTTTAAAAGAACCTTATTACCCAATGAGACATCAAGACAGGCAAAACTCCAAGCAAGCCTTGATGTACAATATGGAAGACAAAATGACAGACAAAATGCTTTGTGTAACTTGTCTCCTTGACACATACAAAAGAACAAAACCAGCTGCTGTGCCAACTCAAATCTGGCAGTTACATGCTGTGGATTCAGTTGTGTCCTCTGTAGCTTCTTATGCTGAAACAGGAACTCCCCATTATGATGGCATTTGGAGAGTGGACTTTGGATGGTAATCAGGTTTAGTTGAAGTCATGAGACTAGGACACTCTTGATAAGATTAGTGTCCTTCTAAGAGACACTGGAGAGCCTGCTCATTCTCTCTCTCTCTCTCTCTCTCTCTCTCTCTCTCTCTCTCGACCATGTGAGGTCACAGAGAAAATGTAGCCATTTTATAAGCCAGGATGAAAGCTCTTACCAGTGTCCAGTCACGTTGGCAAACTGATCCTAGAGTTTTCAGTTCCAAGACTTTGAGAAATAAATTTCTGTTGTTTAAGCCACATAGTCTGTAGTATTTTGTTACAACATCCTGAGTTAAGAATGATTTCCTATGTGATTAACAAATACATCCCTTATACTTCCAGATAAAGAATAAGTAGAATTGCAACACATGTTCCCAACCCTGCCACGGCCCATTTTTGGAAGGCCTCCTTGAATCCATGTTTCAAAAGGCAATATAGAAAAAGAAAACCAAACAAAGCATTGTGGAAACATCAAGTAGTACATTTCTTAGAAGCAATAAGCATTTCCTAGGTGTCTGTTTATTGTCACCTTTATATCCGTAGATGAGCTTGTCAGCTGGTGATGTACCAGGGTTTATATTGCTGGGGCTTAGAATCCTAGTGTTGTTGTCATTCACACAGCTCTGGGTCCCCCTCAGCAATAGGGAAGGAAAACTTCTAATGGTAAATTACATCACATTTAATTTGCACTAAAAGAAAGATGGCGAAGAGAAGAATAAAAGATAGGATTTTCATCTTAAAATTCAAAATCCAGCATTTATGGTAGAAAGATGAGTATAGTTACTTTTTCTAGTGGTTGTATTCTTCCCTTGAAATTTCTAAAGAAACCAACAGACAAAAGTGACTCAACTGTCATTAACAAAGAATGATGAAACTATCTGAAGCCTTCAGATGAGTAATATTGGGATACCTGCTATTGCTAGGTATTTTTGATGTTAAGGGATAATAATTAAAACTCAACTAAAATTTCTTTAAAGTGGTAAGAATTTCTAAGAACAAAATTCTGTGCCCTAAAACCCTATCATCAATATGGTCAGGTAAATAGGTTATTTTCTAGTTGGGGTACTTTGCTCTCATTGGTACCCTATGCCCCTCTTTTACATGTGGGGAAAGTGAAGCCAAAGAAGTTCGTATTACTTTGTCTATGGGCACATTTCTAGCAATTGCTGTGGTCAGGCTACAACCAAAAACGTTGGGCTCCAATTCTAGTGCTCTCTCCAATTTACAACTTATCCAGTAGTGGTGCTACAGGGGCAATGATAATGACAGACATGTTTTGAGCACCTACACAATATAGAGGGACTGTGAGACTCTAGGGGCATATAGAAAGAATGGACTCTATTCTGTCTGAGCATATCCAAATACATGTTTAACAAAAAACAAACAAACAAACAAAAAAAAACAGCATGACCATGATTCAATCTAATATTACCTTTTTTTCCAATTTTTCTCCATTTTTAAAAAATTTTTGCCATACAAAGTATTGAAGCCTAGACCCCATGTATGTTAAGCAAGCACTGTACCACTAAATTACATGCCCAGCCCCCAGGATTTTCATAATTGACCAATTGTTTAATAATTGACATATTGTTTACATAGAAATTAGTCACAGGAAGATGATATAAAAGAATACATATTGGCACTTTCCAAATATTGAGTGTAAAATTGAAAAAAAATGACCTATGTTACGAAGTATTAATAAATGCACAAATAGAAATTTTGAAAACCAGTACCACCTTGTCATTTCAAATTAAATCCCAGAAAATATTTTAGATATGTAAAATTCAATATAAAATGTGCATATTGCATAATTGTCTCACATCTATCACAATATATTTTAAAATATCTAATGTACTTTGTGACATTAGGAATGAAAAATACATGAAGAAGTTTATGGAGGTCTCTGACATAAAATAGGTGTTTTAAAATGTTGAATGAATTGCTAAACCATCATTAATATACAACTAGTGAAATTTCTTCTCAACTTTTTTTATTTCTATAGACTGCATTTTGATTCATTGTACACAAATGGGGAACAGCTTTTCATTTCAATGGTTGTACATGCTATAGATTCACACCATTTGTGTAATCATACATGTACGTATAGTAATGTTATTTGTCTCATTCCACTATTTTTACTTCCCCCACTCCCCTCCCCTCAGCTCCCTCTATACAATTCAATGTTCCTCCATTCTCCATAACACCCACCCCTGATTTTGAACATCAAATTTGGCAAATGTGGTTTGCTTTGGGGGCAACTTGTATTGAATGGAAACATTCCAGCATCAGAAAAAGCCATTGAGGTGATCTTTTTTCAAATATACATAGAATATCTGTATGCCCCCTATCAAATATTCAGTCTCTCTTCCAACTGAAAATATTTAGGGGCAGAGAACTCCCTTTTTTTCATGATACTTATTCAATCTTTGGTCAGCTCCATCTGAAATTATATCTATTTGTATATATACCTCCACATATTTTTGTTTGTTCATTGTGTCTGTTTTCTGCAGTCAGATTGTGTTGAATCAGATACTGGTTCAATAACTTACTGTGTCACTTGAGGCAAAGTGACTTGATTAGTCTGTACTTTAGTTACTTCACTGAAAAAATATAGATAATTATAATAATTAAAGGAATTATTGTGTTTATTAGATTATTAAATACATGAGTAGCACTTGAAGCATTATGTTCTATAAAATAAGTGCTCAATAGTGGCATGTATGCACACATATACATATGTGTATGTATGATAAAATTATAGTTTGGCTATTCATAGTTTTAGTAATAGTTCACATAGTACTTGCAGTAGTTACACATTTATCTCACTACATAGTTAAAAATGCTGGTTGTAATTAGTCCTATTCAACTAGACTTACAAGGGAAAGTGCAGCTATGATTTTATTTCATAGTTTTTCTAATATTTGATCCTAGAAGGTAGGATTTCCTGTAGGGGAGGCAGTGTGGCCCTCTTCTTATCACTTTTCTAACATCACAACCTGAGTCCATACTGGAATGAAAACCAAACCTCAATTCTCAGCTCAGGATTTTCCCCCACAACTTGTCTTCTGAAATTTAAAAAGGATTATCTCTCAATTGTTTTCATAATATTAAAATGCATTTCTTCCTGTCTTCTGCTTTTAATACTCCTCAAAATCACAATTACATTGAACCGATTTGTATGAGTATGAATCCAAATTTGGTACTTTTTCATGTTATGAGATCTTTCATTTCAACCTAAGAATATTAATTTCACAGTGGCCCAAGGAAATAAAAAAAAATGACTCTATTATTAAAGGTTCTATGCCACATTGTTTTCTATAATTTGGACGAGTAGCTAAACTTACTAACTATAATAGTAATGCCACATTAAGACATGAGTTTACATTAAGGCTATTTTAAAAAAATATTTTGGTACTGAGGATAGTACCTGGGGCACTTAACCACTGAGCCACATCCCCAGCCCTTTTATATATTTTATTTAGAGACAGGGTGTTGCTCAGTTGCTTAGCACCTTGCTAAGTTGCTGAGGCTGGCTTTGAACTTTGTGATCCTCCTGCCTCAGCCTCCCAAGATGCTGGGATTACAGTCTGTGCCATCGCACCTGGTTGAGGATTATATTTTCCCTGTGAACCTGGCGAGTTGATGACAATGCTGTCACAATCTGAGAGGAACCAGAACATCTAATTATGCTTCTCATACCACGGATAAACAGAGCACTTGGCACTGATTGATAAATTCAAAGAGTTGCACCTCGCAGAGATGCATTTGCCTGTCCACCCATCTGCCTTCCATGAACAGCACCCCAGATGCTGCATCTGTAAGACGTGCAGCGCATGCTGACCTCCCTGAGCCCAGGGCTGGGATCTTGTGTTCACTGCCCTATTCCCAGGACCTGGAGCAGTGCTAGTTGGCACATGATAGGTGGATCAATATATATATTTAGTGAATCAATAAATGAATGTCAGCTCCTTTTTCCTCTCACAGGTCTTTTTTAAAATTCTCTAGGTGGGGTACAGTCCAGCTGCAATCTCTCAAACCTATTTTAGTCTCCCCAAGGACCTCTTGTAAAACTTGCTCTGAGTTTTCATTCCCAATGAGGTAAAAAGGCATGATAACAGCATAATTTATCCCCGATGTACTGGATAATCCAACAAGCAATGCTGACCATTAAGCACTATGAGTACAAAGACAAATGAGAACATGTATTATTTCAGAATTCCTTATAGCTCTCTCTGCATTTCCTCTTCTCTCATTTGTACATTTGTTCGAGCTGAGCTAAACTTGTTCCAACTTCTAGAATCTGTTATGCATTCTCCTATCTGGTCCTTGAGCATTCTCAGAAGTCTCTTCTCTTCCGTTCTCTTGTTTTAAAAGGAACCCTTCCCTAATAGCTACAAAACAGATTTGGTGCTGCTTCCAGTACTTTTAAGTACTTACTTCACTTTAATTGCCTGGATTTTTCTTTTTATGTCTTTTCCTATTTTTTCCTAGACTCTAAGTAATGTGATGGTATTGATTCTGTCTCTTTCTAAGGTCCCTATATAAATGAGATAGCATCAATGTATGTTGAAATCATGCCATTAAACCACACACACACACACACACACACACATAGTAATGAATTTTAGATCCCAGCTTTACAGATAAGTAACCCACAGCTCATAGGGACATAGTAACCTCCTTAAGATCTCAAAGCCAACTTGTGTTAGGACTAGAATAACCATTCAGGTGACTTTACCTCCCATCCAGTTTTCTTCCTTTCATATTATATCCTTTCCCAACACAGATCTATTTTAACAGGGCCAAGGACTTACACCAAAATGTTAAAGCTCTAATTATGGCAATGTGTTTAAGAACCACTCAAAGCATGGAAACTATAAGTCTTTCCCAGGGACCTCCCCCAAAGTCTGTCATTTAAGAAAATTTACATGATATTTTTGTTTGTATGTTTGATCCTGAATTTTTTTCTAATGCATAAACTTTAAAATATCTTGAGAACATGCCAAAAATAATTATCTTTGTGAGGCTCCAATTATCCTTCCCCCTTTTATGGACTTGATATAATTAAATTATATGATTATCATATGACCCAACATAAATTATTTATTATTCTCCTTTTATAGATGAGAAAAATGAGATTAAGCTGAGCACTTTGCCCAAGTCCACCCATCCACCGAATGGAAAAAGGGAAGAAGGTATTCGGGCCTGGATGTGATGGAGTGCAGGCTTTCATCTGCTTTGTTTTGTTTTTGTTTCGTATGTTTAAGTGTGAAGTGTGCAACACAAAATGGCATCTTTTGTCATTTGGCTGAATAATAGCTCTCATTGTAGGGGCAAACTCCATTTAATACTTTGCCATTTTAAAGGTTATAAAGAAAAAAATAAATTTGAAAAACTTCTTTTTTTGTGTTCCAATGTTGTGGATGCAGATGTATTGGTGGGGAAGGGCAGTTTCAAATATTGCATTTTATGTTTGAATTTTTAATTAGAATGGAAACACATTGTCATTTAATTTCCAACCTAGACTGCTGTAAGCAAGAATGTTGTTCATCCAGATTAGGCTGCAAAATCCCACATAATTGCATCAACAAATAGGATTGTTTATTCAATTTTGGTTTGTGGCTATTATAACAAAACAAAGAGAACGTCTTACCTCAAAATCACAAACACAGTCATCCATTAATATGTTTTCTTTCACTGTCTGTCTTGTGTATATGTGCAAGAAAGGGGAAAAATGTCTAAATCAAAGCTTAACTCTCATCAGCCTTGTCATTAGCAGAAGCCATTAGAAGTTTTGAGAAGGAAATGAATATCTCTGGGACTAAAGTTTGAGGCACACTCAGAGCTATGCAGAGTGACTAAGAGTGCATCCATGTCTGTGAATAGAAGATACTGCAAATACCCAAAATAGATTTCACTTGTTCTTTTTTTATTGGTTCTTTTAATTATACATAACATAGAATCCATTTTGACATACTTAAAAAGCATGGAATGTAACTTGTTCTAAGATACATTCCCCAGTATGTCTTCTTCCCCTCCCTTCCTCCCATCCACTGTCCCCTCTCTTCCCCCCAACCCCTGCTCCCTCCCCTCTACTCTACTGATCTTTCTGCCATTTACCTGCAGTTTTTTTTTTTTCATAAATTTTTTGTGGATGTACGCAATGGTGAAATTCACTATGGTATGTTCATATAAGTACATAGGAATATTAGATATCAGATAATATCAGATTCATTCAACTGTTTCTCCCTATCCCATTCCTCCTCCTTTCCTTTCATTCTCCTTTGTCTTCTCCACTGAACTTCTATTCTTCTTTTTTATACCCTCGACCCCTTATTGTGGGTGAGCTTCCATGTATCAGAGAAAACATTTGATCCTTAACTTTTGAGGACTGACTTATCACTTATTCTCAAAGAGATAAGAGGGGACCATCCTAATGGTTTAAAAACATCATCTTATGTCTTTATGCAACTTGATGAATATGACCAATTAGCTTCTCAAGGATGTAGCATTCAAATAGTGCATGCACAGCCTTGTACCCTCACGTGCCTTTCATTTCACTCTTGCTTGAACTTCTATCTTTGAACTTATTTCAGAGGTTCGAAGACACAGTCTTCAGAATCAATATGTTCCCACTTCCAGGCATGTGGCAGAACATATAATTTGAACTCCATTGGAAACCAACTCTCTGATATGCACAGTGACTTTTTTGAAGAGTAATCACAACTGTGGATGAATGAAGGGAGGAGGACAAGGCTGAGAGAAGAGTTGAATTGTGACAGAGTGGCAACAAAGAGTGGAGTCTATCCATTGAGATCTCTGGAATTGGATTAAGCCTTCAGTTGGACCACCTTGGGGAAAATGGGTGATTTTATCTGACCTGTTACCTGTTTGTGGATTCAGGCCATCTCCTGGGAGTGGGTAGAGTCTTCGGCAAAGGAGCTCTCTTAAGCTGAAGGCAGTTTCCACAGGGGTAGTCAGTTGAGAACATTCAGTTGCCAATAGGTCCACAGCTGGGGGATGAGCACTTGCCCCTTGAGGATGACATGGGCAGTGCAGCTCAGCATGCACTGGAGCATATCACAGTGTCATGGTAGGAACCAGTGACTAGAGTGTGCCCAAGTTTAAAAAAAACAGCTGAGAAATTCAGTTCATGCGTTTAGAGTCTTTTGGGGGAAATCACTGCTTCCTTCATGCAAAGGAAAAGAAGAAACAGGAGAAAGGGAAGAAAGAGGAGGACAAGGAGGAGGAAGAGGGAAAGGAAAGCTGAAGTGGGGGGACTAATTTTAGCCAGTTTTAAAGAAAATGATCTGTGAATCTGACAGCACTTCTAAAACAGATTGTCCAAGTAAGTATGTCCAACCAAAACTTAAATCCAAGAAGTTGAAAGAATAAGTAGTGTGATCTTTATAAAACTTTGAGGGCAGATCATGCATCTATTTAAAACAAGAGAACATACGGTGGCAACTTCTAGACTCACAGCACTGAATCTGCCCTCTTATCTTGCTCCTCATTAACACTCTAAGAAGCCCTCTTGATATTTTTGTGATTACCATCCCAGCTTCACCTTGCAACTTACTGCTGAGACTAACTTACCATTGTCCAATTGGTTTTATTAGTTTGGATGCAGGGTCCTACCAATACTACTATCTAAATATCCTAGCCATCCCTCCCATTACAGGCAGGGTATTCTACCATTCAGATCCAAATTTGCCACTCTCCTAATCAAAACACTATAGTACTTTCTTAAATCCTCTGCCTGGCAATCTAAACTACCCATTTCCTGCTTCTCCAGCATTATTCTCTATAAGTTCCTCACATTCCCACATCTATGTACTACATTCCACCACCCGATTATTTTCATTTATTCATTTACATAATAATTACATATTGTTACATACATATATTTGTGCTGTTGTAAATGAAGAGAACACTAAATAGAATGCGGAAATATACAAAATGTCTTCCAGGGTAGACACTCCTCTTTTTCTTCCTGGAATGCCATTTCTTTCTGAATGAGGAAAATATTTATACATTCCTCCCAAATCCAGCATAGCTATAGCTATATCATACTCTATAAGTCTTCCTTGTAAACAAATCTCATTTCCATCTACCCCACCAAGATAAGCAATTTCTCTTTATTTTTTCTTGGATCATTGAATTCCATGTGCATATGCCTCTACAGTGATCAAAAATTTAAAACATATTTTGAATATTTTCTTATGTAACATTGCTCATATAAAATACTATTGTTTATATAGATATATATGTGGATATTATGTACATTCATATACTTATATGTACATACACTTACTTGCCAAAGCATTAAAATAAATAACTATGACCCTACCACCAGATGTAAGAACTAGCATGCTATTACTGTTTTTGTTTCTACTTACATGCTTCTTCCCTGGTATATTTTTTCATTTTCATTTCAGAGGATTTACTGTCCCCAAATTTGTGTTTATCATATCCTTCATTTTGTTTTTTTTGTTAAGTATATGTGGTTTTATTTTTGAAAAATAAATTATTTACTTTGCATTACTTTTGAGATTTAAAAATGTAATCATAAAATGTGCAGTTATTCAGAAGTGTAAATTAATAAATTTAAAGTACATACTATTCCATCGATTAATGTTAGAAATGATGTAGAATAAAAAAGCAGTTGGCCACAGACCATGTGTAGTATGATGCCATTTTAATTGCAAAATATTCAATTACTTTCTTACATGTGTATATTTCTAACTGGACTATGAGTTCCTTGTGGAAAAATTAATTTTAAACTTATCTTGATATCATTGATATTTTCCCAATACCTTGCATGTTGCTCAACACATCAAGGTGATCAATACGTATTTGTTGAATTGAGTTGTATTCTAATCCATGCCCATTCTGATTTCTGATCATCTTTTGGATTCTAGGCTATCTGACATCTTCCAATTTGATCTGGTTCCTGGTATCGGTCTCCTTCCAAACCTGATATTGTTCCACGTAATATACTTCGACATACCACCTATATCCCTTCCTCTGCCAAAGATTAAATTGGTCCTATTTATAGTTTTGCTGCTACAGTGTTAGGGCCTGGTGATAGAAGTAATCCCTGACTAATTTATCCAGTAAGGTACAGACTCTTCTTTTTTCTTTCTTTTCTACTAATAATATTTTATGCAAACCAGTATCACGAGTCATTGTCGTTCTGAAGAATTACCCTGACTCAACCCTAGGGACCTGCTTCCAAGCGCTCCGTTTTCCACTGTTTAAACCTTCCACTGAAGTTTAGCGCGTCTGATTGCTAACTATTTCCACCACTGAAGATGCAGAGAAGTTACTTCTCAGGGTATTGCCAGGGATAAAAGGGTGTGCTGTTGGGGTTATCCCTCATTACCATATGCCTGGACACAAGATCAGTTCCTGCATACTTCATTTAACCCCTGTTTTTGAGACTCAGTTTCCACAAAATGGAATAAATAAATATTTGAGTCTTTATCATATTTGTAATTTGTTGATTTTTGCATACAACACTATAAAATATCCATACTTAGATGCAAAAGAAGTTATTAGGTCACACAACTGACATACTGACAGTTCCAGGATTGAGCTTTTCCATGATTATGATGATTATCAATGACAATTAACATTTATGGTACCACAACTGACGTCGCTACTTTTGAAAAAGATGTTTTTAGAATAGAATTCATTATTTTCTGCCCTGGCTTTGCTGCCCCCATGATGAGTTAGAAAGTGATAGCAATGACCTTGTCTTTTTTAACTTAGGTTACTCAGAGACTAGCATAGTTATCGGTCCTTTTACTTCAACTATAAGATGGGGTTAATAATAATACAAGACCCTCTTGACATCATGGTTACAAATGACAAAAGAAAAAAAATATATAAAACTGTTACCTAAATTATAGATATCTATTATTATTGATATCCACAGTATGCTACTTAAAACTCATCTTTTTAACAACTTGGGTCATAATCTCCAGGAGGTATAAACTTGGTTTTTATCATCTTGGTATCTGATATCCCAAACACAATGCACCTAATTACTGCCTGGTAAACCATATTATATGAAAACAACTAACCACTGATTGAAATCATATTAATCTAGTTTCACTCAAATATCAAGAAAAGTTGAACTTTGATATTAATAAAAGATGGTTAGAAAAATAATTTTATAGTAACCATGAATTTAATAAAAAGTAATTCATTTAAAAATGCATGTCCTTGTACTTCTTCATGAAAGTGGCTGTTGGTCTAGAATATCAGGAACAATAACAACAATCCTTTTTATGTATGTGTATATAAGTTTATTAAGGTATCTTTAATACTCAAAGGAAGCATAGGCAACAGTGTTTTATAAATAACTCAGTGAGGATCTGAGCAGTTAAGGGCCTTGGCAAGTCACACAGGAACTTAGTGACCCAGTTTGGATGTAGGATTTCAGCTTTTGAACTGATGCTTTCTTTTCAGTGTGCTGTTTCTGTAAGGTTCTCCCATATAATCTCATGAATTAAGTAAACCACAATGTTCATTAATATTAAAGATTAATTGTATTCATCTTTAATTTCCCACTTGTTTTTATTCAATATATACATTTTACTGACAAAACTTACAGATTTTCCTTTCACAAGATCTTTTTTTATCTTCCTCTTTTTTCTTGCCCCATTACCAGTATCTCAGTCATCTATCCTCAAGTCTTTGTTTTACACCAAACACATTCTAAAAGGTAAACATAAATTGATTTATTCCACTTGCTTGTTAAAAGAAAATGAAACAAATTAAATAAAGAAAAATCTTCTGGAAATTCAAATTATTAGAAACTCCAGAATTGGCTTCCTTGCCAATTTCTTTGAAAATTCCATCACCATAATGAAAATATTTTCTTAGTGGATGATTGTCTGGAAACTTAGTGTTAAAATGGTGTTTTCCAAATTGTACTTGCCTGAACATTCTTCTAGGAGACATTTCTCTAAAACACAGTCCATCAAAGACATAAATTTGGAATTGCTATTTATAAAATTGTTATTCGTAAACTCATAAGCCTATTGAAGTCTCTTCTGCACCCATTAGGAAGAGAACTGGTTAAGTTTGCTTAATTTGCTTCCTAAACACAGGGCATGAAATTAATTCCCTTCTAATATGTAACTTCATTAGGACACATTTTGAAAACTCCACAACAGATTATAACCTTAGGAACTGTGCTGCCTTTGAGTTTTCATTTCTATTGCCTACATAGTTTCCTTGTATATATTTCTTAATGCCTTTATCCTTTTCACTGAATGAAGGGATACAATGTGTTCTGGGTGGCAGGTACATATTCCTGGGGAGTACCATTCTCCTTCCTCTAACACTGAGTTCCTCATCTCATGCTCATCCACTTGTCCTACCTCTTATACCAGCTTCCCTATCATACAATCTTACTAAGTCCTCCACTTACTCTTGCAGATTTCACTGTCTGATTGGAAATCCTTTGTTGACTCTAATCCCTAAGAGCTTCCTTTTCCTATTAATCAAACTTCTTTGAAATTCCACTTGCTCTCTTTCTACTTGGCTTCATCTCAAAGCCTAGGTAAACCTTGGTTTTTTTCATAGTCTCCTCAGATGTACAGCCAGGGAATTATTTTTCACAGAAGTAGACCTGACACCTATGAGACTTAGCACTTTTATATCTGCATCTATATCTGTGCCCAAACTTATAGCCCATAACATTTGGGGACAGATAATTCTTTAATTCTTTGTTATGGAGGATCGTTCTGTGCAACTGAGATGTTTCACAGTATCTGTTGTCCTCTACTAACTAGATCACAGTGCCAAAATCCTAGTTGTGACAACCAAAAATGACTCCAGAAATTGCAAGGTATCAACTGAGGAACCAAGTCAATATCCATAATAGTATCCACATCCACATTTGGGCTGAGCAACATGGATTTATTTTCATCTGTGTCTGGTACCAGGTTCAATAACATATGTTGACTGTTTTGCTTTTGTTGATGATCCGCAGAGATATTAACAGTGCTAACATAGACATGAAGGAGGTGCAACTCAGAGAGAGAAATAACTCACAATAGAAGCCACCATGGCATGTGTGTATTTCCTTTCGCCATGCTACCTGAAAGCTTCTGTGAGCAGGATTACCATTACTTTCACCTCTCCACCTCCTGCAAGGACTTTGGGTAATAGTTATATAAAAACAATATTAAAATGATAATCATAAGAAAGAATCCTAGACTAATTACATAAGTTTTACACTCTCCTAGGCTGCAAAATTTCCAGATTTTCATAACTACTCATTCCTTAACCCTGGTGTGTTTTTATCAGTTATGTAAATTGGGTATAATTGTATAACTTAAGTGCATTATTTAATAATATAATTGTGCAAATCTTTCTGCTTGTCTTCAAGTTTTGGCATCATAGTATAATGAAAAATACATGAGCTTTCAAAATAAAAAAAAAATGTTAAATTTAAATTCTAACTCCATGCCTAACTGGCTATGTGACATTTACTTCAAAAACTAAACATTTCTTTCATTGATGCAAAGAATGCAAAGCTGAAAACCAGAATCCTAAGTATCTAGAGATTTGTACTCTAGTTAGGGGAAACAGAGCTTGAAAATAAATTAATTCAAATAGAGAGATATAACATTAAAGGTATGTACAAAGTACAGAGATAGTGCAGAGAAGGGACGGTCTAACTCTGTCAGGAAGCTAGGGGCAACTTTCAGGACCACAGTGCTTATGGAGGGTTAAGGACTAGAGAGAGACAAGAGACAATGACCTTCAACTTCCTCATTATTTATGAAATAGGGATAATCCTACCCTTCTCATAGGGTGGTTATGAGTATTAAGTGAGATGGAATGATGAATCACTTATTGTGGTTTTGGACAGATGGTATATAGATGATAAATACTCCCTTGCTTCCATTTCCTTTATAGGGCAAGGAGTTTGTCATAAAAAAGTTTACCTGTTACAAGCCATAAAAGTACTAGAGGAGGAGGTACTCCCACATACTTTAAAGGTGTTTGATTTTTTCTCTTCCTCTGATATTAGAAGAAAATCTTCAAATTTTTTGTGCATTATGAATTCCATAAAGAAAATGAGCCAGATCTTCATTCCATTTCAAAATGTTATGTAGGTATTTGTATCAGAGAAAAAGATACCCTGTTCACGTCTTCCAGAATTTTCTTCCTTGTCTCTTAAGAAAGAATAAAAGACCACAAAAATACCATACAACCTGAATATTCTGCTTTTGTTCCACTTAGTGACAGCAAATACAAAAACAGAATAGAAAGCTCAGAAAACTAAAATCAAACCCTAAGTGCTTTCCACACCTTTTTGAGCCTCTGTGGAGACTTCCAAAGATGATCTCTTCTATTATTCAAACTGTTTCACCAACACCCTGAGGGCTCAGACATGGACCCTATTTGGCATCTTTATCCCTGAATGTTCCTTGTCATCAGGATATGTCTTTATTTCTCTTTCTAAAGTGACAGCAGAGATCTGGGAAGATGAAGAATCTTTCCCCACTGAGCTTCAAATAACTCACTTCTAAAGCACTTCCATAATTCTCACTGTGGCCATGAGGTTGTGAAGTCTCATTATTTCTGACCTTGGTGGTTCTCAGTTTCTGTGACCCATGAGAATAAAAGGTCAGTGGTTATGTTTTTTTATTCAACCAACATTTATTGAGCACTTGCCAGGTGCCAGGTATGGTGCTGAGTTACAGAGATATACCAAGGGTTTATTCACTAAAAAAATAAGGTGAAAGTAATTGGTCATTTTCTTTTCATGCCAAGTCTTATTCTCTTATTTTTGAAATTTGATAAGCAGAGTATAAACTTACTTAGGAAATTTTATATTTTATTAATTATTTTAACCACCTCAACCTTTGGTAGTCTCTGAATCTCGTAATACAGAATCCAGAGCAGCTTTGTAAAATGGCTCCTACTGGATGTGTAGAATACTTTCAGCTAAAGTTTGCACAGAACAAGTTCTATCAGTAGTGAAAATGTCTGTTTACTATTTATTTCTTCTAAGTTATGTTTGAAAAATTAAAAAATACCCTTTGAGGTATAAATGTATCTTATATTTCATGATTAGTGGGGATGGTTTGCAACTGACTTCAAGAGTCTTCCCATCTTGAGGAGCATTCATTTCACAGGAATATTCAATGCCCTCTGTTAGGTTAGCTCTTAAAACACTCAAACCCAAACAAGATGTTACCACTGAATGTCATCTGCATAATACATAGTACTGAACCAGTAGTGTGCACAGTATTCAAACTCAGGGAAATTCACTGAATTTTGTTGGCTAGAAGAGGCCTCGCTAGTCAATATCTCAGGAATAACCTTTACTTTGATTTGAGGTTACCAGAGTTAAAGTCTTAGATAAAAGGTGTGGGATGGTGGTCCCTGGAGGCAGCTGAAATTGGGTCACATTGTAGAACCTAGAGACACTGAGATGATATCTGGAAGCCCAATTCAGGGCCAACCTCCAGGGAAGGACTTGGCAGAAGTGCCATGTTGCAGAGGCCTACCGCAGACCAGGGGCTCCTGTCACTGGGGATGGAGAGAGAACCAGAGGTCCTGAGAGAAGCCAGGTTACCCACACTATCATATTCAAAGTGGAAAGATAGCTGCCACATCCAAGGTGTCCCAAAGTGCCAACACACAGGGCCTATCTGGTAGAATATCTGGGGAATGTGTGTAGATGCCATGTTTTAGTGAAAGAAAATCACCCACTTTCCACCAGGCCATATTTTTAAGGGCTCAGGGATGAGAAAGTGTAGAAATGATAGAGTTTATGTTGCATCTGGGCAGGCAACAGCTGGCACAGGTTGTGTTTTATAGATGTGATGAAGGAGGTTCACAAAAGTTGTGGAGTTTTCTGAGTTCATGTAACAAGGGAGAGGTCCAGCCACAATTTTGAGTTTACTACTTTGTCTATTAGGCAAATTTGGTTCTCCATTATGCACAAATATGAGCATCTGTTATGTAAATATAGGTATTTTGGCACATAGCAATATATGCTTGAAATGATAGTATAGTGAATACACACACGATATAAGCTAGAATTTATCCCATTTGGAAATAAAGTGAGATATTCATCAATTCATTCATTCATTAAATATTTGTTGAGTATACCATGTGCCTGCAATACTCTAGACTTTGGATATACAGCAGAAAAAATTATGTTGAAAAAGATACCTGCTCTCATGAAAGTTGCATTCTTTAAAGAGGAGGAAGGAGGAGTACATTCAAACAGGACAGCAAAGAATATGAATGTTGTGAAGACAATAAAGTGGATATCATGATGAGAATTTTTCCTTTATACCTGAATAAAAGCAATAATGAGTAAAGGCAAATTAATGATACATGAAGGGGACTACTTCTGCCTTCTACAGCTAATGGTATTTTGATTTTCTTTCAATCACATTTTCTGGTTTGCCCGCTATATCATGTTCTCTTTATATTGTGCCTAAAAATTTGCAGACTATTTTTCCAAAGCATGTCAATAATATTTTATTTTTATATGTGATATATTTGAGACTAGCCAAATCAGACACATGGGGGAAGTGGAGCAGGGAAAGCTTTGGGGTCTAGACAAGTCTTTTCTCTTTGGAGAACCAGGTTGTCCCATGGCCAACATATGGATCATGTAGGGTCAGCACTTTTAGGAAAAGTTCCATTTCCCAGCATCAAAAGAACAAGGAAAAACAGCATAATCTTATCCCCATTATTTCTATGACTCTTGACCTTGCAATATGTACAAACTATGTGATGAAATTTGTCAAATGTTCACAATCACAGATTTCTGTATCAACATCTTGCCCACATTGGCTCAAGCCCAATATGTCCTGAGAAGGAGTAAAAGGTAATTTTGTGTAAACTTTAAGAGACTTCTGAAAAGAGAACTTTGATATATTAACAAGTAATTTTTCCTCAATATTCTAATCCCTCTTCTTTTAATGAACAAAAGAACAGACAACTTTTAAGTCTAGTTGGGCATTCACATTAACAAGTTGTTAATATCAGAGTGCCTCAGTTTTCTTGTTTGTAAGTAAAGAGATGCCAATAGCTTTGAGGCTTAAAAGTAATTAAAAGTTAATCTGTGCTCATATATATATAAAATACATAGCACAGTGTTGGGCACATAATACACGTCCAGAAAGTATTTTCTTCCTCTCTAAGGAGCTCTGGTTTTAATTTTAAACAAATCACATTCTGAAGCTTTTTAAGATGAAAATAAAGAAAATAAAAAATTGAAAATGTGTAATTCACTGAAAGCATAAGAACCATTAATTGTCAGTGATGGTTCTCATTAAACTAGCAGCATATGTTGCTATTATAAGGATGTTTGTCATGAGCTCCTGAGAGGTCTATTAACAATAAAATCCTATTATTCCAGATGTTTCACATCCGTGTAATACACCCACAATAATTAATTTCATACGGACTAAATGCATAAATCTAGAAAACTAGGAAGACATGTTCTTCACCACAGAAGGCATCTTACATTTTATTTATAATCAGACTAAAATGCTAAAATATGCCATTAATTACAGGGAAACCCACTATCATTTTTCTTTATCTCTAGAATGGACTTGGAATTTGAAAATAATGCATTACCATTACAAAGGCAGCATCTGAACAAACAAGACAAAGTTGCATTTACATCTGCTGCTGCAGCCACTAGGAGCGGGATTGTGGCTGCTGCCTGTGGCTGCCACCTCCAAAGGACATACACTGAGCTCCTCCTTTGTGCAAGAAATTGTGCCATTTGTTTCACATGAGATCATGATTTATCTCCACAAAATCCCTGTTAGTTAGTCTCCCCATTTATAAATCTGCCCCTTATAAAAGACAAAGGCCAAAAGAAGTTAACTGATCCAAGGTCACATCCTCAAAGGTGGGGCTAAACTAGACTGTGAATTTACATCTCTAACACCAAAGCATGATCTCTTCCCATATTACCAAGCTTCCCCGTCAAGAAAATAATAAAGGCTTGCCAATTATCTAAATGGCCACCCACTATCGAATAAGCCCTTTACCACTGAAAGGCACAGATTCAACTTCCTTTATATTCCTGGAACGGGTCATGCACTCTGATATATCCAGTCAATGTTTATTGAATGACTATTTATCATACAACTAGCAATCACATAAGTTTAGACCATAGAAGAGTGATAATCTACTAGGTAAGATTTCCAGTTTATGATGTTGGGGATTAAATGTGGCTACTGATAGGATCATAAATCATTAATCTCTTTCAGACTTGAGACTGGAAGATACTGAAACAGAAATGGCATCCTGTAAATAGTAACTATGTTAATAAATAATATTTATTGAGCTCAATAAATAATAAAAATAAAAATATCAATGTCAATCACTATACTAAGAACTTTTATAAGCACAACCAATTCTCATAATAATTCCATGACATAGGTATTTTTATTTTTATTATTCTTGAGCATATGGAATTTAAGAACTACACTAAGATATGGAGTTGAAATTCAAATAAAGGCTTTCTTGCCCCCATACTCTGCCTACCATCCCTTGTGAATTCAAGGTAAGATAAGGGAGCATTGTGAATTGGGTCTTATCTATTTGTAGTTTGCCTATTAACTGTTCCTATACCATGGTAAAACTAGCTGGAAAGCTAAGCCAGTATTTTTGCCTCACTGTAGGAAACAAGAAAGGTCAGAATGAAATGTACACCATGTGAGATTTGACATGTGCTGTCACTTTCACTGTCACCTGAACCATGGCAGGTAGCGGCACAGTGTAGTGGTTCAGAGTCTTACGTCAATGGGAGTTGAGTTCCAGTCCAGGTCTGATGCTTACCAGCTGAGTAGCTGGCCTACAACTTCAAATTCCTCATGTACAAAATGTGCATAGCTGTAATACCTATTGACACAACAGGACACCAGGAAAATTAAACAAGACAATACATATAAACTTTTAGTACCATGTCTGAAATATACTTAAATATGCATGTAAATATTATCTGTTATTATTAGTCCCTTTTTACAGAAGAGAAATCAGAGAGTCTGAGATCTCAACTAGATGCTGAATAATGTCGGTAGAATGAATCAAGGCACAAGAGAAAAAAAATGAATGAGTAAGGTGAATAAAGTAGAGAAAGTCAAAGGTTTTAAGGTTTTGATGAAGAACTCTCTCCTTTGGTTTACTCAAAGTGGTAGCAGCAAAGGGGGAGCACCTCTTTCTTCAGAAGTTTCAGAGAATCGATCATTTGTAGTGTTACAATGCTCACCCCCTGGTCTACATGCAGGGCTGGCACTAGTCATTTCTGCACTCTGGGTGGGTTTATGCTCTGCTCCTCCTCACCAGTCATGGCTAAGAGTGTCACAAGTGGCACGAATCTACCCCTCCTGCTTACTGTAATAGAAAACAAAGCGAGTTAAATGAAACTGAAATAAATGAATAACCAAGGAGCCCATCTTCTACTTTCAGGTTTATAGCATTTTTCAGAAGACAGCTGTTAGGAACTATCTCTTTCACGACTTTTGCTTTTTTGCCTTTACACGGTGCTGCCAAGATTTTACATGTATATTTTCTGATGCTGTTTTTGCTATCATCTTATTTGTTTGGTTACGGTGGTATCAGCATCTCTTTTCATGATGTGGAAACTGAGACACGAGTCATTTGTATAAATTAATCCAAATCATGTGACCACAAGGAACAGAGGAAAAATTTCACCAAATTTGTTTCTCCCATACTTGCTACTGTTCTCAGAATGAAATTGGGACTCCTTTCCAGGAAAGCCTGACTCCTGCCAACTTGTCTAACCTCAATTCAGGCTGCTGTCCCCCTTGCTTATTATGCTGCCAGGATGCAGGCTGTTCTTCAAAGGAAGATCGGTTTTCAGCTCCTTCATGCATCGGTTCCAGTCCTTGGTCTGAGGACCTTGAGGCATTCTATCAGCAGGATACACCTGGGAGGCACATCAGCAGGGAAAAGGGCACAGACTCCATGCAGAAGCTCTTAAAGTTCTGCTCTAGAATACTATTGAGGTGTCATTAGTTTCAAAACTTGGAATCACTGAGGATCATAAGATCACCTCAGAAATAACCACAAGACAACAAAACTAATGCTAAATGTGTTTGAGAATTCTCATGCAAAAAAGTAGGGAAAGCAATTAATATTATTCAACTCCTGATAGGGGATGTCTTCTTGACTTTATATTGGAGTTTAATAGAGGTAAACAGATTTTATGAGATAAAAATAACTTCTGTATAGGATACACAGTCTTTAAGTGGCAAGTTCATAGTCAAGTTCGAGTTTACTTAGTTCTTCTATACATGACATTCCCCTCTGAAAGGATGACTTGAGACCACATTGCCAGGATTATTTGACTAGGGAATTTTATTTCCTCACTAAGGACAAGACTGGTTCAGATATAGGGATGGTGATAATAATGAAGAGGAAAATAGTTGGCCCTATATCTTAGGGCAGAGCTTAGAGGATAGGGAACCAGAGAGGGCCTGATAGGAAATAATTTTGGAGAGAATACATTATTCTTAAGTTAAAACAATGGAAAATAACATTTAAATCAAATTGTGTATCTCCACTGACCTTAACTTATTGTACATTAAGAAGAGATACTTAATGAATAAGCTATTTGCAATTTGCTGTTGAATTGTTGAAAACAAACAGCACAAAGTAATTACATCTTAAAAACTTGTCATCCAAAGATGATTTACAATAAATTTTTAAGATTTTATGCTAAGAAAATCTACTGACTAAGAAATGTAGCATGTGGATTCAATGTTAAGCAAAACAAAGAGGAATTGGCAATGTCTGGGTTTTAGAACCAAAAGCTGTAGGGTAAAATTCACCTTATACATTTACTAAGTAATCTTAGAATATTTCAGAATCTACTTCTTATTCAACTAACTTGAAAATTGTATTTATTTGTTTGGCTACTGTTAAAATAAAAGAAATAACATACATATAAATATTTTCTGTCAAAAATTTGAAAGTTAGTGGCCTATGCCTATTATAAAAGGAACAAAGGAGTGAATAAACCCAGTATTTAGAGCATTTTAAATAATATGACCAATGCATGCTTATTTGTGGTATTTTTATTGCAGAAGTCACTAATTTATAGCCTACATTAATTTCAATTGTGTTTCCTATTGTTCCGCCAGAAAGTAGGATCAGTATAGTTTAATACTAATTGTCTTTTAAAAATACTAGCACAAAACCATTAAAAAATGTTAATAGAATCTGCCACTTGATCACATGAACCTTCTGAGCTTATTGAACTTCTTTTTGTGACTGGTATGGTTCAAATCACAAAACTTTTCATTTTAATACTATTACAGAAAAATATCTCTTTTTACTTTGCTTCTTCCCCTTTTAGAACAACCTCATGCTCCCATTATCTGCATAAATGCATTTGGAAATGTGAAAGCTTTCTTTACATATTACTTGATTTTTAAGTTTAAAATTACATTTTAAACTTACACTGACATCAAATGAGACATTTTGTTTGATTGACTCAATTATATGTTTTTATGTAACCTTTACAGTTGAAGAGGAGCCAGTAAAATGCTAATCATGATTTTCTTATTCTGTGACTTTGATTTCAAAGCTGAATTTGATAACATCTGGTAATAATGCCATGAAATAGGAGTGTGCTGTGGGTTTGTTTGTGGACAAGATGGAAAGTTTATAGAATATGAGCCACCATTCCCCATGTCTTGTACATAGAACAGGTATCTCTGATTAGTTGTGAATCTCCCTGAACCTACTTTTCAACTTCTTGATACAGACCATGGATCATACACTGGTCATGAACAGCTCATGAAGTAAAATATATTACTTATGTAGGCTTATAGATATAATAATGAAAAGAGAAATTCCAAGTGGTTGATGATTTATTTTGGAATAAATGGACACTTAGACTGATGAGAAAAGAATGAGCCAATGATACTGAAATAAAAGCCCATTGGTATTTCACAGGAGTTTAATTTTGTATGGGGATCTGACAGCAGTTTTAAAATGCATGTCTATACCCCTGCCTCCCTGAGAGTGCTTCTCTTTTTGATATGCCCATGCAAGTATACATGCCTGGAGTATGTGTTGTGCAAAACATAGTGCAAGGATTCTGGTGATGGCTCTACCTACCGGAGATTTGGCTCATCTTTAAAACACTTATTGGATCTGGATATTAATTAATTTATGCCAAATAAATTATTTGGAAATAAGGTTATTATCTTAACCTTGTTGTGTGACATACTGGAAATAAATGGTTTAACACCCACAAAAGGCTAATATCTGCTTGCTGCTATATACCATTCCAGAGATACCATAGAGTCTGGAATTCCCTGAACATATGATTATCGTGTCAAAGAGCTACAGCCAGTTTCTTATTCATCCCTTTATTAGAAAATACTATGAAGTGGGGAAATGTGCATCCTCAACCTTGTTGAGAAAGGGATGAGGAAAAATATTCCAACTTATAAATATAGATGACTAGTTTCCATTTATGACCTGGAAAGTTTCCTGCCATTTTTCCCATACTTTGGGACCAGGTGACTACAATTTACGTGTCTAGTCTAACGTAGGATCTGAAATAATTCTACATTAGAATGGGTCATGTTTATAAATTATTAGTTGGGTTGAAATTGATCAATATCAGAATCCTAACTTGATTAAATCTTATTTGAACCATACATTAACAAAAGAGTTCATGGCCAGGCAAGGTGGCACATGCCCATAATCCCAGTGGCTTGGAATTCTGAGGCAGGAGGATCGTAAGCTCAAAGTCAGCCTCAGCAACCTAGCCAGGACCTAAGTAACTTAGCAAGGCCCTGTCTTAAAATAAATAATAAAATGGGGTGGGGATGTTGCTCAGTTAAGTGCCTCTCAGTGATAAAGTGCCTCTGGGTTCATTCCCTGGTACCAAAAAAAAAAAAAAAAAGAGTTCAGGACCAGAGTTATTCTGTCTGATTGTACAATCAGATGCCCTAGTTTTTCCAATATCTGAACTAATCAATGTATCTACCACAAAATTTGTGATGTAATGTTATGAT
This sequence comes from Glaucomys volans, assembly GCA_020662805.1. Classification (NCBI taxonomy): domain Eukaryota; kingdom Metazoa; phylum Chordata; class Mammalia; order Rodentia; family Sciuridae; genus Glaucomys; species Glaucomys volans. The sequence continues at coordinate 120,321 of JAJEJO010000964.1, forward strand.
AATTTCCTTAACTGTTTACCTCCTCCCAAACTCTGTTTATCTACCTAATAATCACTTGTTGACTACATACTATATTTTTGGAATAATTATTAGGTATTTTGATACAGAGATAAATGGTACTTGTGAGCTAGTTGGAATAAACATAGTTTACAATACATATTTAAACAGAATGTTGTCAAAGCACAGAGAGATGCAGCTATTGCTGACTCAGACATCAGGAAGAGCTTCTCAGACAAAGGAAACCTGGGTGGTGTTTTGAAATCAGGAACCACCATTTGATGTGTCCAGAAAGAATAAAAGAGAAAAATAGCATATGTAAGATCATAGGAAAACAAATTCAGGTGGGGGTGGATGGTGGCAGTCCCGTGACAAGGCAAAGAACCCCTTTATGGAGATAGGTGTGGGCCAGGTTTTGAAGGGTACTTAACATCATGCCAGAGTAGGTGTTAAAGCTAAAGGTTAATGAATCCAAGTAAGAAGTACATTGGAATTTCCTGGAAAAATATACTCAAATCCAGATTCCTGGTGTTGTCACAGATACCAAGTCAATCTTTCTGGAAGTGCACGTAGCACCTGTACATTTGAGAAACTCCTTGCTAATACTGATCTTAAGTTGGGTTTTGGAGACACTTTCTTTTTTTTTATTTTTTATTTTAGTTCATTGTACACAAATGGAGTACAACTATCATTTTTCTGATTCTACACAAAGTAGAATCATACAATTTGCATATTTATGCATATACATAAGAGTATAGATGTTTGTCTCATTCTAGTATCTTTCCTTCCCTGCCCCCTTTCTACCCCCCATTTTCCTTTATACAATCCATCCCTTCTGCAATCTTCCCATGACTCCTCCCACCCTCACTATGTGTCATCAACCACTTATAAGAGAAATCATTCGGCCTTTGGTTTTCTGGGATTGACTTATTTCACTTAACATGATCTTCTCCAATTCCATCCATTTACCTGCAAATGTCATAATTTTATTCTTCTTTATGGATGAATAATATTCCATGGTGTATATATACCAGTTTCTCTATCCATTCATCTATTGAAGGGCACCTAGGTTGATTCCACAATCTGGTTATAGTGAATTGGGCTGCTATAAACATTGATGTGGCTGCATCACTGTAGTATGCTGATTTTAAATCCTTTGGGTATAGGCCAAGGAGTGGGATAGCTGGGTCAAATGGTGGTTCCATTCCAAGTTTTCAAAGGAATCTCCATAGTGCTTTCCAGAGTGGCTACACCAATTTGCAACCCCACCAGCAATGAATGAGTATACCTTTTTCCCCACATCCTTGCCAACACCTATTGTTGCTTGTATTCTTGATAATAGACATTCTAATTGGGGTGAGATGATATCTTAGGGTAGTTTTGATTTCCATTTCTCTTATTACTAGAGATATTGAAGTTCATATACCTGTTGATTGCTTGTAGATCTTCTTCTGTGAAGTGTCTGCTCATTTCCTTAGCCCATTTATTGATTGGGTTATTTGTATTCTTGGTGTAAAGTTTTTTGAGGTCTTTATATATTCTGGAGATTTGTGGTCTATCTGATGTGTGTGTGGCAAAGATTTTCCCCCACTCTGTAGGCTCTCTCTTCACAGTGCTGATTGTTTCTTTTGCTGAGAAAAAGCTTTTTAGTTTGACTCTATCCCAATTATTGATTCCTGCTTTCTTTACTAAGGTAAGCTTATAGTAGCTTCCATATCCATAACTTAGAACTGTCAAGGTTGAGGTGATGGCCTGCTCCCATCAGCTCCCTCCAGGTAAGGACATTCCTCCTCTGAACACCAGTCCTAAAGATGTTGAAGTACTTGCAATTGAAGTTGCCTTCCAAGACCAGGGAGGTGTTTAGAGAAGAGGAAGAGCGTCAATCCAGAACTCCTGAGCTCCACTACATATTTTTACCTTTTTCTTTTCACCTTCATCTTGCGTAGTTGATGTGAGCAAACTATGGTTGCCAATGAGAAGGGTCATCAAGTCATTTTAATGTGTATTGGGGAATCATAATTAGATATAGGATGGATCAGTTATACACTCCCTAGAATTCCTTCCTTCATGGTGTGTTTCTCTTTGCAATATCACTCTTTTTTTCCCACTGAAAGCTAAAAGTCCTTTTAGGGTACAGATGTTACATTTCATGCCTTCATATGCCAGCATTCAACAGTGCCCAGCTCCTAGAAGACGTTCAGGAAATGCTTATTGACCAAATAAATAAACCAGTTCTAACAACTGTCATCATCTACAGTGTTTCATAGCTTTCTGTGACTTGCCTGCTGATGCTGACCCTTGTCAAGGGAAGGGACTACCTTTTTTACTTTCCAACCCAGAATATAGAAAGGAATAAGTATGGCATAGGTAGCTATCAAACAACCAAATGAAATAATGCAATGAGTTTTTTCATTCATGTTTAAATTTAAAGTCAAATCAAGCCATTCGTTCTTTACTGTTCAGCTCTTCCCTCCTCAGTCTAGCAAGAATCTGCTTAGAAATAAGAATTAAAACATTTCATGATCTTTCCTCAAGAAGAGAAAAATCTACCAGGGTACTTACAGCTTTGATTAGTCTGTAAGATTCCTGAAAAGATCTGTACATGGCATCAGGTGGACAGGTAAATGTCTTCATAGACAGGTGTGTGGAACAACCAGAGGTGTGAGTGATGCAGAAGCCTTTGGGAACACAGAGTTTCTAGGTGGAATGCAAGCAGACCCTCTCCAGCATCCTCGGGATGGACTATTTTAAGTAGCATAATAGACACAGCAGCCTTCTGGGAACCATCCAGGCTGGCCTAACTTCCTGGCCTTTTTAAGCTCCAAGTATTTCTTTGACCACCTCTGACAAACTTTGATAGCACCTTGACTCAAGCTGCGCCAATGTTTCCAATGGTCAAACAGTATTCATTTAACAGCAGCTTCACCTATTCAAATACCAGTCCCCAACTTCAGAGGATTTTTTTTAAAGCATGATTGTAAAGAGACTTGAGAAGTGGTACATAAACCCTTGGATGGAGTCTTAGCTCAGGTTGCTATAGCAAAATGCATAGGCCAAGGAGCTTGAATAGCTGACATTTATTTTTCATGGTTCCAGAAAGTGAAAGTTAAATATTAAGGCACTGGCAGATTTGGCTCTTGTTTAGGGCCCTCTTCCTTGCTTACAGATGATCAAATTCTTATTATATCCTCACATGGCAGGAGAGGGGGAGAAAGATAGAGGGAGGTGGCAAAGAGAGTATGAGCACTAGCTAGTTCTTATCTCTTCTCCTCCCATCATGGGAACACCACTCTTATTACTCCAAACTTAAATATCTCCCCTAACACTTCCCCTCCAAATACCATCACACTGGGCATTAAGGCTTCAACATATGAGTTTGGAGAGGGAACACAATTAGCCCATAAAAGATGGAATTGTGAAGGAGGAACAAATAAAGAATAGCTAGGTTGGTTCCATAACTTAGCTATCATGAATTGCTATAAACATTGATTTGGCTGTGTCAATGTAGTATGCTGCCATTAAATGCTTTTGATATATGCTGAGTGGGTTGAGTGGCTTAACTGGGTCAAATGGTGGTTCCAATCCTAGCTTTCTGAAGAATCTTCATATTGCTTGCCAGAGGGGTTGCACCAATTTGCAAGCCCACCAATAATGAATGAGTGAACCTTCCTTTTCCCCATATCTTTGCCAACATTTGTTGTTGCTAGTATTTTTAATAACTTTCATTTGATGGAATCTCAGTGTAGTTTTAATTTGCATTTCTCTAATTGCTAGCAATTTGAACATTTTTTCATATATTTCTTAATGATTCATATTTCTTCTTTTAGAAGCTGTTCAGTTCCTTTGCCCATTTGCTGATTGGGTTATTTATTTTTGATATTACTTTTTTTGAGTTCTTTGTATATTCTGGAAATTAATGCCCTATCTGAGGTGCTGGTGGCAAAGATTTTTTCCCATTCCATAGATTCTCTCTTCACTCTCTTCATTGTTTCAGGAGTCTTGTTCAGGAAGTCAGTTCCTAAGCCAATATGTTAAAGTGTTGGGCCAATATTTTCTTCCAGTACGTGTGGGGTTTCTGGTCTAATTCTTAGGTCTTTGATCTACTTAGTGTTGATTTTTGTGCAGGGTGAGAGATAGGGGTTAACTTTGATTCTATGACATATGAATTTCCAGTTTTCCCAGCACCATTTGTTGAAGAAGCTATCTTTTCTCCAGTGTGTGTTTTTGGCGTCTTTGTCTAAAAAACCAAAGGTCAAGTGTTTTTGCTGATATGTGGAAGATAAACCACAATAAAGGAGTAGAGGGGAAAAAGAGAAGTTCAGTAGATTATACAAAGGGGAATGAAAGGAAGGGAGGTAGGGTAGGAATAGGAAAGACAATAGAGTAAATCTAACGCAATTTTCCTATGTACACATATGAAAATACCTAAATGAATCCCACCATCATGCCCACCCACAAGAATAGGGTCCTAAGTAGAATAAGATATATTCCATGCTTATCTAATTTCATCAAGATGGATTCTATTCATGTTTAATTAAGATGAATCAATAAAAAATGAGCACAGGTTTTAGAAAATAGAATAGCTAGGGAGACCTACTCAAAAGAACACAACTATATGGAACACTCTTCTTTTTAAAGTACAGAATTATCTTCATATTAAGGTGCATGTCTTATTTTAAAAGTTTCTAATATCAAACGTTTTGTGCCTGAAAAATGCTACGTCTCCATCCATTCATTAATCTATGTGTTCATGAAGAATTTATCATAGAGTATCACTTAGATACTACAGTAAACAAGAGAGCAAGGTGTGTTGCTAGATTCTATACTATTAGAGCTTAAAATGTCAGGTAATTTTGATGAGGACCAGTCATAAGTCACTAAGATAGTATGGGGTAGCATGCAAGTAAAGTAAGCTGGTGCTTCATGGTATGGCAAGAGACAGTTGGGGTCAATACTCAGAGAATGCTGCATAGAAGAAATGGCCTCTCTGCTAAAACATGAATAACAGGTGCAAGTTTTACAGTTGGACAATGTTTTATGAATCAGTATGAACTAAAGTTAAGAGATCTAAGAGTACATAGTCTACTCTGAACTGAACATAGCTGTTTTGTTCCAGTAATGAGAGGCAGAATGTATATGAGAGAGGTGGAATGGGGAAGAAACAGACAAGAAAGGACAAAGAAGAGGTATGCAGGTCTCCTACCAGATAATGAAGGGGCCTGCATACAGCTCAGATGGATGGACTTCATCATGAAAGCCCATGGAAGCTACTGGACAGTTTTAGTCACCTTAGTGAGGTAAGCTTGTTTGAACTTTCTAGATTCTTCTGAAAGGACAGGACTGTGGAAGATAGATGACAAACAGGCAGTGTTTCTTCATCAGCTTTTTCACTGCTGTGACTAAAAGACCTAACAAGAACAATTATAGAGAAGGAAAAGTTTATTTGGGGATTCACAGTTCCAGAGGTCTCAGACCATAGATAGCAGGCTTCATTCCTTGGGGCTCAAGGTGAGGCTGAACATCATGGTTAAAGAGTGTGGTGAAGGGATGTGCCTCACATGGTGATCAGGAAGCAGAGAGACTCCACTTGCCAGATACTAAGTATAAACCCCAAAGGCATGCCCCCAATGCCCACCTCCTCCAGTTGCCCCTACCACCTTGTTACCACTCAGTTAATCCCCATCAGGTGATTAATTTGCTGATTGAATTAAGGCTTTCATAATCCCATCTTTTCTCCTCTAAACCTTCCTGCATTGTCTCACACATAACCTTTGGGGACACATCACATTCAAACCATAATATTAACAGGCAGTCTAGTGATAAATTTTAGTGGTTCAATGAGAGACAGTGGCTGAATGGCATTGGGTTCAGAGTTGGTAGGCAGACTTGGCATATGTGACTTATATTCAGATACTTAGAAAGATGGGATTGTATGTTTGAGGTTAGAAGGCAAATGAGGGTAAACTAACAAGTTTTCCAGGATGATGGCTTAATCTTTCTTTTTCCTGAATGAAATGTTGGAGAACAGATAGTTCTCCTATGTTGGGACATGTGCCAGTGGGTAGGATTTAGTAGCTAGTACTCAAGCATTCCAGCTACACTTGAAGTATACCTAAGTATTAATTTTAGATATTATTTCATATGTTATGATGAAGGGCAGTAAATAATCAGAATTCCAGTTTTAAATTAAAAACCCCAAGAAGAGAAAATTTACTCCAAGTGTTGTTCAGAAAATAACAATATTGGTTAAAGAGAATTATTTAAAATACCTGGACAAAACTTAGTTTTGCAAACTTCATTGCCCTGGATGAACTGATCAGAGGAGTATTTGCTTTTTAGATAAAGAATGTATTCTTCTTGGGATGTGTTTCCTCCCATAGGAATTCTATATACTTAGAATACATTTAACGAGTACCAGAGGGGGATGAGAGACTTGAGTTACAGCCTTCATAGGTTTTGGTTTGTTTTATTTTACATAGATCTGGAAAATGTAAACATCAAACTTAGCCTGTTTGAAATTGAGCAAAAAATTTTGAATACCTGAAATAACATTGGCAAAGCAATGAATTCAGTCCTGCCATTCATCATGTGAGATTTTGCACAAAGTCACTTTCATTGTCTCATGCTCTTTTCTGAAACATGGGTACTATAAAGTGTACTGTGCATCAAATGAAACAATGTTCATGAAGACACTTTCAACTACAATCATAGTTTATAGTACTTCTATTATACATTGTGAGTAGAAGTCAGAATCAGTATATTGGAAAGGCAAAAAGAATGAGCAAAAATTTAGCTGGGAACACAGAGAAATTTACATAAGAAGCCATGGTGCTTCTTTCCTTCTTCATATTAGGACTATTGCCCATTGCCTCCATTGTCCTGAGAAGGTAAAGGTCACCAGCCTGGGAAGAGCAGCAGTAGGAAATTTTAGAAAACATCTGTTTTGTGCAGAGTATGTCACTGTAAAAAGCAGTAGAGCTCTTAAGAAGGCTTCTTTGAATATGTTTAAAGTCTTTTAAATTTCCTGCATATAAATGTTGAATAGCTCCAAACTGTCAATCAATCTTGTTTTCCAGTTAACTTAGAATAAAATGATAATGAACTTGAATTTAGGCAGCACCTTACTCAGAGTGAGAGTAATTAGACTTGGAAAAGACCTATTAAGATATCCAATTTCATCTATGGGCCCAGGGAGGACTATTTCTCCTGAGAGTTCCCTATTAAGGTGTCCTGTCTAGTTTTAAAAATCTCCAGGGAAGAGCTATTTACTATATTCTTGAATTATTTAATTTCAGGTTAAAGGAGAAAGAATACCTCCCTGTGAATCAGGAAGCACAGATTTATTTTTTGATTTTGCCATTTATTTGTTTGTGACTTTGATCCAGATATGTAGACTCTCTAAGTCTCCATTTAGGAAATGTATCAAATATCCATATCATAGGATGTGGTGAGAATCAAGAAGGATGACACATGGAAACTGACAGATACAGCATTTTCAGCATCAGAGTCACCTGATAAATAAAATTTCTCTATCTAATAGCTTCTTTCCAACCACTCTCTCATCTGTTCATACCTTTCTTCCCCTATACCTGCTTTCTGAGGATGATAGATCTTTTAATTTGGGAAAGGATCCTATAGCTTTTCATTATAAGTCTCTCTTAGTTTCCTAGGGCTGCCATTATGAAGTGATACAAATTAGGTGTCTTCAAACAACAGAATTTCTTTCTATCCCAGTTATGGAAACTGGAAATCTGCAATCAAGGTGTCATCAGGGCCATATTCCCACTGAAGGCACCGGGAAGAATGCTCCTCTGTGAATTCATAGCAATTCCCTTGCATTCCTAATCTTGCTGTGGGTTCCCATCCATCTCTGGCTCCACCCTCTCATGACTTTCTTCCCTGAGTGTGTGTCTCTGTATGTCCTCTTCTCTTCTTATATGGACATCAGTCAATATATTTAGGGCTCATACAAAGCCAGCATGAACTTTATCTGAAGTAATTGCATCTGTAAAGAGTCCGTGTCAAAATAGAATCCATTTTGAGGTTCTGGGTAGACATGAATTTTGTGGGGACACCATCTATCTTGTTTAAGCATCTCAGAAGATTTTCCAATAGAGCATCTTACTCCATTTTAAGATGTGAAACATATGCTAAAAAGTCATTACTCTGATAGTATGCATATGGACAATATTCATTTTTCTCTTTTTACTCAACTTTCAATGTTTTCCCAAATATTTTCTCATAAGTTTTATCCAATGAAAATTATTGCCACTCTGACTGAGGTGTACTTGTTTCTCTGAAGATCCTGTGTGGTAAAAGGGAAGAAAAGGACAAGAGAGTTCTATATAAATAGAGAGAGGAGGTTCTAAGTGTGTGAATAATCCTAATGGGTTAAGCTCATTCATTCCTTTTGCTAACTCTTGGAATGAGAAGAGGTTATAAAAGCCCTGATTTATCTTGTGGTTCTCTGGAGTGACCTAAGCAACCCATTCTCTAACTCTATATGCCCCCATCTCCTTCTTATATGTAAGCATGAGGAATAACCTAACTAGTGTGTTGCCTGTCACTCAGAATTGAGACACAACATGGCATGCAAGTGAGAACATTCCCCTGAAAGGTTAAGTGATATAAATGTTTGAATGAGGCAGAGAGTATTATTGTTGCCCTGCTAGATTGGAAATGACTCTAAATTAGTGCCAGAGCTTTCTGACTTCTTCCTTTATCTCTTCATCCCATTTTCCAGAGAATGCAACTAATTCCTGTAGCTTTAGCTATTTCAAATTACTTTTTCATCAAAACTAGATGCAACTCCTACTTTTCCAAACTTTGCTTTTCAAATAACTCTGTTCACAGGTATGTCTAGAAATATTTTCCACAAGTTTTAGAATTCATTCTCAGTTATCTCCTTATTCTCTATGTACAGGCCAAATGTCCTTTTACCCTTTTACAACATGAATAGTCAAAAGCATTATATATTTGCCCTAAATAAATTGCTTTCTGTTGAGATTCTTGTTAAACAAATGTGAAGGGGAAAAAAGAAGCTGTGTACTAAGTCCTTGCTTTGTAATGACAAATAAACATAAGATTTCCCACTGGTCTAGTTCCCACCTTCCAACCTCAAATAAAAGTTCCATTAGCATTTGCATTCATTCACTTGCTAGGATCCTCAAGGTCTTAAGCCAATGCAGGTAGAAACAGAGAAAGACACTTTTAAAACCAGAAAATGACAAAATTGCTGATTTTCTTATTGTTTTTTAGCATGAAATATTGTAGTGAACTTAGTATTTTCAATACTTAATTCATACCGATGAATATATTCATGAGCATGCGATTTTGTTATTTTCAAATGAGTCAGTCAAGGTGACATGGTAATTTGCTTTATACAACCTGAGAAATCAGCCTTACTTTGCTGTTACTATTTGATTTTACAACAATTGGACCCAGCTGTCGACCTATCCCTCAATTTTTTTTTTCCTTTTGAACAAAATAATCAATTCATTTTGGGTAATACAAACTCTGTTTCTGGCTCCCTCTTTCTTTTAGTGATTCATGAAATTAGGCAAAATCTCTGGTCTATGAATGGGATGGGGTTCTTTGGAAGCTTTTACATGGATTTTTAAAAAAAGAACCATACATGGGTGTTTCCAATAGGTATACTTTGCTGAAGTTTACTATCATTCCCTGGAAAAAAGAGGTCCCACAGGTGGGTTCCACTGTTCACTGCTATGGAACATCATCTCTCCACATCCAGTATTTAATTGTAAATGTGCAATAGTTCTAAATTTATACGGCTAAATATAATAATATAGTAATAATATAATAATTTTAATAGTTCTAAATTTATATTTTATTTTATGAGGATTAAAAGAAGGTACTTGGGTGTTTCAGAGACAGAAACTGAAATGCATTTTCTATTTAATAACCTGTTGGCTCCAGGGAAGTCCATTAATTTCCCTGAGCCTCAGTTTTCTCATGTTCAAAGTGGAAATAACAGCACCTGTATCCCATTTGGGAAGCTACAAAAGGATGAGGAAGAAGATACATGTTTTCTGAAAATATAAAACTATTTGGACACTCGGTAAAAGACAGAGTTTAGAAAACACGCATTCAATTTCTTAAACTATTATCTTAACACACATTCAATTTCTTAAAGTAGTTATCTCTGGAGGGGCATGTTGAGCAGGGAGTAGAATCATGTTCCTTCCCTAGTATCATCTACTAAACTTTTAAAATTTTAAATCCCTAGATGCAAAGGCTATGAAGCTGTCTAAACATAACTATCTTTAGAAAGGCAGTATCTGAACAAGGATTCCTTAAAGCAAATGACACAGAAGCTTCATTTCAAGGGAATGTTAAATTTGAAACAATATTCTGTTATTATTGTTGCTTCTATTAGTTTTTGCAGTAAAGGAAGCAACAGCAGAATAAAAACAGGAAAAATAAAAGATGAATACATAAAATGACAACAGAGTGCTAAAGTTATAAGTCTGATATAAAAGTCATAAAGTGAAAGGGTAGATTACTGGTAATATTAACTCAGCTAATACATCCCAGGCTGACTCCTAGGGTTCATTGCCATTACACTGTAACTACAGATTAAAAAACATTTTGTCCAAAACTCATTTCCTGCTAACTCCCTTGAACCATCTGCGAAGATCCTATCTATTTAGGGGCGCTCTTTATGTCACTGTGGTGAATATGTAGGTTCAGGAGCTTTATTCTCATCATGAACAGCTTTGATGAGCTAAGTGATCCTAGACCATTCAATTTGTGACCCATACAGAGGTTTGAAAAGTAACTGGGTCCAAAATTGCTAAATACATTTCAATTTAGATTAACTAAGAGCTGGTAAAAAGAAAAATGGCTAAAAAAATTATGTAATTAGTACAGCTCTCCTAAGGAGAGTTATAATTATAGTAATCATAAATCATTTTTCTCTCATAACTGTAAATAGAGAACAAAGAGAAATTGACAGACCCTCTTTACCGGTTTCTTTCTGGTGAGGAAATATTTTTTGACATGGGTAACTGTCACCCATGATTGTCACTTGGGAGGGAGTGGGGGAAGAAGAGCCATTTTGTTTTAATTTCTGGAAGAATCATTTTTTCAGTAATTGTCACTGATGTTCCTTGATAAGTGTGAACTTTTCACACTTCTAATAGTCCCAGGCTGCCTCTGAGGACAGGGAAATGAACAGGAAGAAACACCTTTGAACTTCTATGTCACCCTTGTTCTAAACCTAACAATGAGATGATTTGGGGACAGGATTAGACAAATTATGGTTTTATCTCCCCCACTTCTACTATGTGGATCTAAGAAGGGGAAAAAGCCATTGATAAAACTGGTTCTACTTCACCCTGACCCACTTTTGATTCTATTATAAGTGGGAACATTTTAGAAACTTAGTCTATAAATGTGCTGTCGAAAGACACAGTTACTTGAAGACAGATGCTCCACACTTGGGGAGAATTTGTTTTTCATTTTAAAGCCATCTATAAAATGTTAATTTTTAAATTTTTTTCACCCATATATTTTCAGGCTGCTTATATTGATACCATAACTTTTGTTTAATTCAAGAGCTGCAGATGTGGGCCACAGTTTTATTGTGCCAAAGAGACCAAACAATGAGGTGCCCTGGCTCTAGTGGTAAAAGGCAGCAAGGCTTGTAGCCAGGGGCCAGGGACACCTTGCCAGAGACCAGCACCCAGGGGTCCCAAGGCCCCCTCTGCCCTGATTGCATTCAGGCTCCATATTGGTCCCTCATGTTATTTCTGCCCTCCCCACTTTTTCTTCTTGCCAAATAGAAATGGATCCAGCTTCAGGAGATGAAACATGTTTGAATTTCCTGGAAAATGTTTTGCTCTTCCTGATACAATAGGCAGATGCTTATGGTCCCATCTTGTCTACAGCCCCAGTCTTTCTGCTTTTAAATTATGTCCAGTCATTCTCGAACCATAAGCCCAAGCCAAAGAGAAATTCAGAAAAAAGTGACAGTGACATTATTTGGGGACTTCACAAAAGCCTGAAGATGTCAACCTCCTAATCCTTGTTTCATATTTGTTTAATTCCATGATTATTAAATGCTCAGAACTGAAGTCTTCTTAACCTAAACTTATAGTTATTATATTAGGGAAAATAATACAGACAGAGAGGACTGATTTGGGAAACTCAGCACTTTTTTCTTTGAAATTATCTGCAATCACTATTTAACTTCACACATAAGAAGAATTTCATCCTGATTAATGTTTCTTTAGTTTCTTGTTTTGTATTTTTTCATTTATCCTTGAATAAATACATAGTGGGGACAACCGATAACTGAGAAAAACCAGATCAGATAACACATTAGTTTCCTACTGCTGCTGTAAAAAATTGCTATGAACTTAGTGGCTTAAAACAAACAAAAACAAATGGACTTTTTTTTTCTTTTTGGTGTGTGTGTGTGTGTGTGTGTTTTGTTTGTGTTTTTGTTTTGAGTCTGAAGGCCAGAAATCTGAAATATCATAGGTTAAAAGGTTAAAATCAATCAAGGAAATATTGGTTGCATTCCTTCTGGAAGCTCTAGGGCGGACTAACTGCCTTCTGGCTCTGGAAGAACCCTGCATTCCATTGCTTGTGACCTATTCTCTTGTCCCCAAAGCCAGCAGTGTAACCTTGTCAAATCTTTCTCTACTTCCCTTCATTCTCCTGCCCTTCTTCTTCTTTCTTTTTCTTCTAATTTTTTTTATTAAAACCCTTTTCCTTTAACCTTCTTGTCTCCATATGTTAACTTTACCACACAAGAAAAGCCTTTTTTCTCCACATCAGGAAACATTCACAGGATCCAGGGATGCGGATGAGGACATCTTTGGGACCATTATTTTACCTGCCACAGAAAGGTACAGACAGCACTTAAAAGCACATTTATTTTCTCTACAGTAATAGAAATAGTTTGAGGTGAACTACATTTAGGGTTCTAAAACCTATGTATTGTATCTTTTAAAGCAATGTAATGTATCTTTTATGTCTTAAAGGTAAAAATAAATATGGTTTTCATAAGTCTGCATTAAGGTTTGAAAAATTGGGGGCACAATGGAATTGTAGATGCCTGGAGGTTAAGTTCTAAATTCATATTTAAAATGAAAACAATGCATAAATCAAAATTATTTTTGAAAATATTGAAATATTCTTTAATTTTTTTTCTCCTTGTATTTTAATTGTAGTTCTCCCACAACCTCCTGCTCTGGGGCCAGTGAGAGTCAATGCCTAAAAGAATGGTGCCGAAAAACCAGGTCTGGTACAGTTTTTGTTTCCTGAGTGCTCATTAGGTCCATGGTTTTCTTATATTAGTGGAACATTAATCAGACTTGTTTAAACGGCAACTTGAGAACTTTTACAGCCTTTTGGTGACATGTCTCATGGCATTTTTAGTAACAGACAGCAATGATACAGAATCAGAACATGCTATCTACCTAACTCAAGGGACCTCCAGTTAGCCAAACTGTATCTGTTTCTGACCACTAGGAGGCGCACTTCTGGGTATAATGCTTCCCCAGGTTGTGCTTGCATTTTGTGCTGCCCTCGTAGCCTCTGTGCTCTGGGGGGGTGGCTGCTCTTGATTTATTTTTTACCTCCTCTGAAAGGAAAGGTCATGTCTTGTCCATAGGAAAAAAATTGCAATGAAAATTCAAGGAAGAAGAAATTATGTTCTGTTCAGGGAATTTGACCCAGCTTCATGGATTTGAAAAGGGGACTGGGGGACGACAATGGTTTATTCTACAGGGGGCATGAAGTTCTCAGACCTTCCTCTCTACATCATTAAAACATCATATAAGGCCTGACCTCTATTTTTTTCACAACTGTCACAATTTAAGTAACAAACCATTTTCCATGACCAAGTTCATGTTTTGTAATCTCAAACTTCTTCCATTTGATCCCCTTCATGGGTGTGTGTGTACTTCTGCATTCATACTAACTTTCACAGGAGCCTCACTTAGATAGGACAACATAGTAATGGTTAGCATGGACCCTGGGCCCAGATTGCCTGGGATTGAATGATGGAAAAAATACCTCATTTTTCTGTGCCTCAGTTTCTTTATCTAGAAGGACATAATAACAAAACATTTCATAGATTTCTTTTGAAGTTTAAGAATGAAAACATCATAATATATTGTTTTGTAGTTATATCTCAGAACAATGCCTGGCACATAGTAAAAATTAAAATGCCAAGCCATTCTTCCTATTGATCCTCAGATGTAATGTCTAGTACTGTTTGCCTGGCAATAAATTTTGCTTCATCCTCTGTCACTGAGAATATCTGCCATTAATTGAAGTGCCTCTGGCAATGTTGAATAGATTCTTATCAAACGTGTCACCTAGCTCTTGGAATACAGAGGGAGGCACCATATAATTGTAAAATGAAGAACTAGAAATTTGAAATCAACAGACTTGAATCTTTGTAAAATACTATTGCTAGCATTTTTTTTTTAACCTTGGGCAATTAACCCAAGTTGTCTTGAGAGTGTTTACAACTATAAAGAGATATCTCATTTATATTGTGTGCATAGCACTGTGTTCAGAACAAATGATCTCTTATCGCCATCACCATTACCACCACCGTCACCACCACTTTGGTGCATCTTTCAATTGAGGCAGCAATCGTAGATGGCATGTCATGGGCTCATCAGACACCAGACATATAAGAGAAGAGGAAATATAGAAGTTCAACTGGAAGAAGAAATTAAGAGGAAAGGAACAAAGATGGACAAAAGACCAACAGTAGCTGTTGATCCAATATGATGAGTTCAATTTAGCTGGATAGATGGACTAGTGGGAGCGAGCGGTCAAATAAACTTTATTTATTTTAAAAACTGACAGCTAAAATAATGAAACTTATGCTTTAAGAGAAAATTTAGGAATAAGTAAAAGAATGGCATTTTGAAGGGAAGCAGGGGAACAGGATATAGATGTCCATTAGAAATATTAGAGGAGCAGGAAAGAACTTTCATTATGTAGTTGACTTTAGGTCTGATGAGCAGGGATACATGATCCCACGTGAGCAATATTGAAGGGTAAACTTGGCTGGTACAAGAAATTAATGTTTGCTTTACACAGAAAAAGGGAAAAGCCATGAAGTTTTTTATATAAATTCCAGAATAAAATAGAAGCAGTAGAGTTAAATTGAGGAGTTACATTGAATAGGCAGAAATCTAGGCCTAAATGAAAGAATATAGACCGAATACTTATTGGTATGGTAACAAATTGCTTAAATTCTTTTGGCTTCAGTTTCCCTGCATTCCAAGTGGTGCCAATGACAATTACCTTGCCAGAGGTTTGTGGAAATTTAATTATGTAAAAGAGGAAAACGTACTTAGGGGTATAGCTCCTACTACTAAACCTGAAACAATAATAATAACTGACATTAGTGCATGGGCCAAATGCAAGATATTTAGTGTAGGGCCAGACCCTCATTAAATGCACAATAAGATTTAGCTAGTAGTATAATTAATAATTTTCAGGTCATAATTAGAATTCTCTTTAAATAATTGATAAAAGATTTAATGAAGATTGAACTTTACCATCTGAGATGTAGGGTGGAAACTTGAAAAGGAGTAGAAAAAAAGAATCTAAGTAGAACTGGGCTGAGTCATACAGGTCCACAGAAAAGGTTGAGTCATGTTTTCAGTCTAAATATTTCAATGATAGCAAAGACTGATGATACACCATAAGACACATGTAATAGACTAATAGTAGCTTTTACCACATCCTAATCCCAGAAACCTGTTACCTTACATGACAAAAGGAACTTTGCCTAAGTTTAACTAAGTGCATTAAGGCAAGAAAATTTTTGTGGATTTTCTGGGTGAAACCAGTGTTCCAATAAAGAGAAAGTCAAGGGGATTAGTCAGAAAAGGAGGTATGACAAGGGAAACCAAGGGAAAAGAGCTGATGCAATATGGGCTCAAGAGCCAAGGAAGGCAGGCAGCCTCTAGAAGCCAGAAACAGCAAGGAAACCCCTGGGACTGCCAGAAGGAACCAGTCCTGCTGAAACCTCGATTTTAACTCCAGCAGACTTATTTAGAACTTCTGATTCTTGGAACTATAAGAGAATAAATGTGTGTAATTTTCAGTCAGTTAATTTGTGGTAATTTATTATAATGGAAATAGGAAAACTAAAGCAACATGTTAATTATGAGATCACTAGTTATTTTAGTAGATTTAGCAAAGCCCTAATTGCAAAATTCAACACATGAAAAGTTAAGAATAGAGTGGTATGTGAGGGGATGGGGCAGAGAAGTCATTTGAAGACCATTAACAGGGGTATTTCTTCTTCTGAGCACCTAGTTAGTTCATTGTACTATTCTCATTTCTAACTATGAAAAATACTGACTTACAAAAACATGTGAGGTGATTTTTCTCTGAAGAAGTTCACAGTTCAGTGAGAAAGAGATGAGAGTATAATGAAACCATTCAGAATGTCATTTTAAAAAAATACAAAGGAGAAAGGAAGTGTTTTTTTCTGACTGGGGAAATAAGAGACTTGGAAAAGGCTTCGCCACGTAGATATCCTGCAATGTTCACTTTAACTAAAAATGGATTATCCAAGAGAGGAATGTGGAAGCAAGATTCCAGAGACTTGAGAAACATATGAGTTGTGAAAAGCCCAGTGACATTTTGGGAATTTGCATATTACATGATGTGAACAGAAATTAGAGCACATGACAGGTAAGTACCCAACAAAGGATAACACATTTTCATCAAATGGAGAACCTCCAAAATTTACTCCTGATATATCTTCTGTTCTCCATCTCTACTGCTACCACCTTATTCCAAGCATCCCTATCACTTAGGGCATCATTTCAGTAGAATCTGGTAACCATCTAGTCTAGTTCCCTGATAGACTCCATGCATATTGCCCTTGTGTTCTTACTGCCCCTTCTTTGAACATTCCCAATGCTTTCTCCTTTATGGCCTTTGCACTTGGTATTCTCTCTGCCTGTAATAACTAGCCTTCTGATAATCAGCCCACATGATTTGCCCTACTTGT
This sequence comes from Glaucomys volans, assembly GCA_020662805.1. Classification (NCBI taxonomy): domain Eukaryota; kingdom Metazoa; phylum Chordata; class Mammalia; order Rodentia; family Sciuridae; genus Glaucomys; species Glaucomys volans. The sequence continues at coordinate 137,341 of JAJEJO010000964.1, forward strand.
CAATCAGATCTTACTTTATCAGGTACTCCTCCTTGGCTATTGAATCCAAGTTTGTTCTCCCAGACGTTCCACAATCCCATTTGTGCAAATGCGATTGCACAAATTTTATTTACCCATTTTATTTTCATTTGGATATTCATCATTATCAGAAGTTATCTTGTCCATTTATTTACTTGACTGTCAATATCATCTCACTCCCACCCCTGATAAATGATAAATTTTTTGAACAAATATGCCATTCATCTTGTTTGTTTTTATGTGTGTAATGCCTACAATAGTACCTGATATGTATTCAGCACTCAGAGCATATTTACTGAATGCACAGTGAAAGCCCTGGAGGTTACAGAGCATGGCTATATATTGCAGCTTGGAATATTAGCTCAATAATTTACTAAATAGGCTACTTTGGGAAGTTATTTAATATCTTTGAACCTGAATTTCTTGATACATAAAATGAAAATTCTAATACTTCATAGGGCTATGGTAAGGATGAGTAAATATGTAGCCAAAGCATTAGTGTCTGATTCTCAGAATTTTACTAGATAATATATACTATTATTACATTCCTTAATAATGTGGATAATCATAGGAAAAGGCCATGAAGTAACTAAATTTTCAAAGATTGAAGAGTCAGTAGATAGCAAAATTAAAAAGAGAGAGGCGGAGTTTAGAAAGGAAAATGATTTTTCAGGTGCACTTTTAGAAGGCAAATGCTATGACTAAGAAAGTACTTTGATCTAATAACATCTCATAGAAAGTTCAAGACTAAAAGAGGCATTAAGTTTGGATGGCTTGTTAATATGTCTAGGTTCTTGATGGCCATTGTTATGAACAGGGAGCAGAATTCATACCAACATCCACCAAGAAATCTTAGAATTATGTCATAATATGGGGTTCCAGTAAAATTGCTAACAGAAAAATATAGAGAACATGATTCTGGTAGAAATATTGGTTGCTAAAGTTGATAGTTTCTTAAAATTTTTAAGAAAATAAAACATGTAACATTTCAAAGAGAATTATAGGGGATCAATTTTTCTATTGAATGATGAGGCTATGATAATATTACTTTGCTTATATTTATGTAACTAGAAATTTTATAGAGCATAATAAAAATTAATAGTATGAACATAACCTACTAATGAAAGTCTTATTTTCCTAATATTCACTGGATTCTGTGCCTTAATTGATTTAGAAAGTGTCTATAGGCCTTGTAGTGAGAATATAGGCACAAAATTCAATCTTCAAAATAAAAACAAGACAGGTTTTCTACAAGTTAAATAAAATTAACATGTAAAAAATATAAATTTACCAAATTCATATATTTAAAGAGCTTCCAAAGAAACTTTTGGTTTTATAAAATCACGATGATCTTTCTGATCATTTAGAATTTGTTTCTAAAACAGTGTTCAGATAAAGAAAGCTGCTCTTCTTACTTTACTTGATATTGATTCGAAGCCAACTTAATTGTATTCAGTTTGGGAGTCAAAAGAAGCTATGGATTTTTAACACCAGGTAAGAAAGGCAATGATTTTCATTCATTAATTGGTTGTCTATAGTACCTCACTCCTAACCCCTGCTAAGTTCTAAGCTTTTTGAAAGTGTGTGTTACTAGCCTTGTTCAGGGTGGTCTTCCCTGTGCCTGGAATGATACTGGAGATGCACAAGGCACTCACAGAGTATTTACCAAAGGCATTGTGAAGGTCCTTGAATGCTACGGAACATACATATTACAGGTTGGGATAATAACTCAACCACTTATTATCTGGGTTACTTCTGGAAGTTATTTAGTATCTTAGAATATCATTTTCACAATTTGGAAGGAATTATTCAAACTGGATGGTGCTGATGTGGTTGGTTGGTCTTAGATTTTAGCCATTTCTGAATGTTTGAATGGATGCTCTATGAGAGGAATAGCACTTCGATTGTAGAAGAGAGATTTAGGACGGGGGTAGAAGTTTCAGGACTTATGTATGAGTCAACATATGAATAAATATTGCAAAGGCTGGGATTGAAATATATCAAATGGGCACTCACGTGAGGTCTTGGACTGGAAGCAGGTAGGTAATATAATGCTAGCTGTGGACCTGGCAAAGAAAAGCTGTAAGAATGTGGTAGATAAAGTTATCTATCATGACTGCTAAAACCCTTTTACTACTAAGACTTGTCAATTCAAGAAAAGCCATAGGGGGCAGATTTAAAGACAGCAAAAATGGTTTTCAGGTCCTTGTTGTGGGTGGAGGGTAAGGAAACGTAAATGACCTTTCCCAGTGTGGAGTCCCCAAAGGTCCATAAACCTAGTGGCCTTGTTAATGATCACATCTTCCCAGTTGACTCCCACCAAAGATGTGCTCATGGGACACCTTTCTTTTGTAATCAATTCTACTTTCTAATCATGCCTTGCAAAATCTGAAAAGCAGAGGATTTAGCAAAAGACAGGCCTTACAAAGCCTCCTGGACTAAGAGAGAACACAAGCACACAGGCAGACAGGGGTGTGAATACTTGGATTACATGGCAGAGACAGAACCATCAGCAAAGGAGAAAACAAAGGAAACTGAAGCAGCATTTATTTTGAATTGTGTTCAGAAAGAGGAGGAAAAGCACCAGCAGTTAAGTTTAGAAGACATCTTTTAGGCGTTTAGACAATGTCCTCCATCTTATATTGACACTGGGAAGGTGACAGTGTACTTGCCTGTATCTGCAGGGTTCTTGGAGTCTGAAGAGATAAGAATAGGACAAATAGAAACTTTTTTACAAAATGATAAAGTAGTTGACATTCAATAGGTGCTTTATCACTACATATGGGAGAAGTAAATTTTAAAGTCCACATGAACAACAAGGTAGAATTTTAGATTATAAAATTCCTTGCAAGTTTCTGTTAAATTATTATTATTCTGTCACCATTATCAACAAATTTGTTTGGTGTCCCTTTATCTTGTTTTTATAGTACCCTGTGTTTACCCTTGTCATGTTTTATTTCATACTGTAGAATAATTGGCTGGTTTATTGTCTCTCCATGTATTGTCTTTGAATAGCCTAGGCCAAGCACAGTGACCATAACTTGCAAAATACTGATAGGTGTTTGTTGGTTTAAATTCAGTTCCTAAATTCTCCTGGGGGAATTATTTAGATGACTAAAAAACTCATCACATTCAAGGAATGATGCTTCCTATTTTTAGTTGCTATGTGTAGATATTGTATAGAAAAAGAGAATTCCTGTGATAATTGCACATACTGTTTTTCATGGTAATAATAGCCATTGTATATTGAACGTCTGCTATATGACGGGTAACCTCCTTGTGTGTGTGTGTGTTCTGCATGTAAATTTCCAGAAAATATCATAGTATGTACTAATAGGCAGATAAGAAAAATGGAGATACTGAGGTGGCAAGTCAGTAGTCTCAAGTCATCCATCTGTAAGTGACAGCTGACCTCATTCCCTCTGACTCCAAACATAAGAGCATTTACATTAATCACAATTTTAAAAAGTTTTAGTAATTTACTTTGAAATACTTCAATTGTGCACACAAGTTGCAAGTGTAGTACAGAGAACTCCCATATCCCTAACTGCAGCGTTTCATTGTGTTTTCACCATAGGTTTCTTCTTTTTTTCTCTCCTCATCATTCTTCATTACTCTTCTCTTCACACACACACATTCATAAACCACATCTTATTAACAGTCTCTTCAGAACCATTTGATAGTGAGTTGTCTAAAACCTCCTGATGACTAACTATTACACCCAGAATAAAGTCTAAAACTTCATCATGAAAGTGAAGTTTTATAGGGTGACCACAGACAACCGTTCTAATCACTCTTGCCTTTGCTAAATCTACTGTGACCACCCTGGCATCTTCACCGTTCCTCCCACCTAATGGTCTCTGTGCTTCTGTTCTGCCTACCTGAATATTCTCCTTAATATCCATGGACTCACTCATAAACTAAGTTTCTTCTGTAATTACCTTACCCAAAATAACAGCACACTATTTTTTTTTTTTACTTATCACTTTTCACTTTCTGTTCTTAGATTCTGTATCTATTGATTACTTATTTATAGCCAATTACTCCATTGAAAATGTATAATCAATCATGACAAGACTTTGTCTATCTTGGATACCATTGTATTCCCAGTGCCTATAGCAGTGGCTGGACCACAACAGGTCCTCATTTAATATCTGTTCAATTGAAAAAGGAGGGAATGAAGTGATATATGTGTTAATAATTCAGTTTATTGGTAATATTACAGTCCACATTAGATGGTGAAAACTTCTAGGTCACCTCTGTCTTCTATCCTTTAATTACTGCAGGACCTGCCGCAGTGCCTAGAATATACATGTTTTGAAATTATGAGATAATGAATAAACAAATGAATGAGAAAATATAGCAGCAAAGACAGTCCTACAACCTTATTACTGAGTTTCATTCCAGTGCCTTTCTGGGAGACCACAGAATTATTTTCCTTACCTATTAATTATCTACTTCCAGTATTTCTGTGTTAGCCAAAGTTTGATTTGCAAAATCAATTTGCTGCTGGAAGTAATTGCTGGGTCAAACTTTTCTTTTCTTTCAGGTTATCAAATTTCTTCTATCTATGTAGACTACAGAAATGTTCTCAGATTGAAAATAGTTCAAAAACTAAGAAGGTAGCTTGAAACACATTTAAAAGCTAAATAGGGCCTTTATTTTAGTCCCTTTTAAATGAGCAATAAAAGCAACCTTAACAGCATTTGGGTTGCAGAGATGAGAATGAAAAATAAAAACTAAATACCTGTGAGCTCAGATGCCATTAATGTATTAGCCTGTTCCCAATACATATTTCAAAAGTCATACAAGGGAAAGGAGAAATCTTAAGGAGCTGAAAAATTGGTTTTGGATTCTTGCTCTGAGCTGTCTTCACTCTTGGGCACATTGTCTAAAATCTCCTGTGATGCTACTAATTCTCTCTCTTCTTCCACCTGACTTAGGTTTAGATACAAATCACATCCCTTACTGTAGGATGTAAGGCCAACTTTCCTCTAGACCTCATGCTTCCATTTCTAAAATAATGATTTTAAACTTTATAATGTGGCTAAAATGATAGATTATATTCAAAATGTACCGCGCACACAGGAAATAGAATATCATTGCTATTTCTGTCTCTTCTTAACACAAAAGAATGAAAGTAGTAGTATTAAAGGTCACTAGAAAAAAAATCTTTAAGTAAAAATGTGGCATGGGTTTCCAGCATTAATATTCTCAAGAATTCACAGCTTATCTGTAAAATAGAGAAAGGAATGATAAAAATAAAATGTAAGAATGGCAAACTCAAACTTCCTCTGACATATTCCCAACCTCTTTCCTCAAACCCTTTTTATTGCCAGTTTAGTTAATAAGAAAAGCTGTTTTTTAAACTAGAAATCTAAGAGGAATTTGAATTCCAGATCCTTTTCTCTCAGATTGCTAGTCTGTGTGTCTTGCCCATTATATCCCATAAAGGTCTCTGTAATTCTCCTCTTCTTCCCAAACCCAAACTTCTTCCTCCGCACTTTAGTACATCTTACTTTCTTGGCCTTTGTCCTGTTAATTTCTCCAATCCAGTTACTTCAAACCTATAAGTGCTATTAAAATCTGACCGTGTTACTCCCTGTAACAATGAATTTATATTGACCAGAGAATATATATTTTAAAACAAAAGGAAGAGGAGAAGAAATGGTGAAGCAGATCTGGACAGCAACCCTTGACCCCTCCACAGTCTAGAAAGGAAGCAGTGAAAGAACAGATGACTAGAGAGGTGGGTGAGAGAGTAAATAATCTAAAAATAAATATTGGACAGTTTGAGACTTGGAGAGACTTGGAGTTTGGTTACTGGACCAGAAAATAAGGACAGAATTCCTTGACTCTCCTGATCAGGGTGAGGTCAGAGGGGAAGAATAACAGAAAAAGGGAGAGAAAATAGAAAAAAAATCCATAAGCTTATTTCTTTAACAATAGCTGGAAGGAAAAACAGACCAAGTTGAAACAGGACACGAGCAACAAAGACACTGATGAAGATCACACAGTGTAACCCAAATTTTGGAGTGAAAAATTGTACTGGGCAGGGAAGCCAGTTTGTAGAGTCTGCACCTATCCAGGCTCTCTAGAAGAAATTAAATCACCATAGCTTCTACCTGCCTTCAGATACTAATAAAAAGGGATTGCCTCTGAAATGGGTTGTCTCAGTAATTCATTTAGAAGGAATTGTAGAGGTATCCATGCTAACTGGAAATAACAGGGATACTTCCCCTTCACCATGAATGAAGGGAGTGATGTGGAGCTGAGCCAGAGCTAATCACCCCTGGGAAGTGAAAAGCCTAATTTAGCATTCAACAGATTCTGCAGGAGAGTATGTAAAGTTGGGTCAACTGATAACCTAGTTTCATCACCATAATGGGTAAAACCATGGTGTGCTATACCAGCCAAGTTGGAGGCTTTTGTGCCACAGATAGCCCACAGAGAGCCTGCACATACAGGCCCCACATTGCAGCCAGCCCCCAAGTGCTTACATAGAACCACTTTGTAAAATTTCTAGTGAAGAGGAACAGTAGCCTGTGATTCAGAATCAAGAGAAGTAGGAGCTCAGATGAACCTCTCACCATTGTACATGTCATCCAGACATAAACTAAGTAAAGATTCTTCAAATTTAAAAAATACTATTAATCAAATGGACTTAATAGTCATCAATGGAAAATTACATTCATCAACAACTGAATTCACTTTCTTCTCAGCAGCACATGGAACTTTCTCTAAAATAATTTTTGGGGCACAAAGAAAGTCTTAGTAAATGCAAAATAATAGAGACAATTCTTTGCATTCTATTAGAAAATAATGGAATAAAATTAGAAATTAGTAACAAGATAAAAAAAAACAGAAGCACTCCAATACCTAGAGATTAAATAATGCATTTTGAATTAGAATTGAATTATAGAAGAAATCAAGGGAAAGATAGAATTATAAGAAGTAAAAATTCTTATATACATATGAGAACAGAGATATAATATCAAAATCTCTGGAAAAGTATGAAGGCATTTTAAGAAGAAAGTTTACAGTACTGGTATAAATGGGTAACTATATTAAAAAACAAAAACAAAAACAAAAAACCAGAAAGATACCAAATAAATAATCAAATGTTGCACTTCAAAACCCCTCACAAAAGAAGAACAAACTAATTCTAAAATCAGTAGAAAACAGGACTTATTATCAGACTAAATCTTAATGAAATTGAGAATAAAAGAAATAAAGGATCAATGAAACAAATAATTAGCTCTTTGAAAAGATGAAGATTGAAAAACTCTTAGCCAAACTAACCAAAAGAAAGAGACAGAAGACCCACAAAAACAAAATTAGACATGAAATTAGATAACCCCACAGATAACTTCTGAAATTCAAAGGATCATGAGAAACTCTTTCAAAAATTTGTATTCCAATAAACTAAAAAATCTACAAGATACTGGCACAATTCTGGACACATATAACTTGCTTAAATTGATCCACAAATCAGACCAGAAACTTTGCAACTCCTAGAAGAAAACAAGCTCAACACTTCAACATATTGGTGCAGGCACTGAATTCCTCAATAAGACCCCTAAAGTTCAATAAATAAACCAGAATCAATACAGCACCAAATTGAAAATTTTCTTCACAGCAAAGAAAAATATTAAGAGTATGGAAAAAGAACCCATTGAATGTGAGATCTTTTCTAGTTGTACCTCTGAATAGGGATTGATATCTACAGTAGATAAGGAACTTGAAAAACTTAACACTGATAAAACAATAACCCAAACAATAAATGATAAAAGAACTAAACAGACATTTCTCTAAAGAAAAGAAAATAGAAATAGCCAACAAATATATGAAAAAAAATGTTCAACATCCCTAGCAATCAGGGTAATATAAATCAAAACTACAATGAGAATTCATTTCAATACGGTCAGAATGGCAGTAATCAAGACTACAAATAACAATAAATGACAGCAAGGATGGGCGTTAAAAGGTACACTAGTACATTGTAGTTGGGACAGCAAATTAGTATAACCATTTTGGAAAGCAGGGTGAAGATTTCCCAAAATCTACAAATGGAACTGTCACATGATCTATCTATTCTGCTCCTTAGAATTTTCTTAAAGAAGTAAAATCAGCATGCTGTAATAACACAGGCACATCAATGATTATAGCAGCTCCATTCATAGTAGCCAAGTTATGGAACCAATCCAGGTTCCTGTCAAAAGATGAGTAAAGAAAATATGGTATACATACATAATGGAGTTTGACTCAGTCATAAAGATGAATGAAATTCTGGTATTTCCTGGTAACTGGATGGACCTGGAAAACATCATACTAAATGAAACAAGCCAGACTTAGAATGTCAAGGGTCAAATATTTTCTCTTATATGTGGAAACTGGACCAAAATAAGGGAAAAAGTGTGGGGGGAAGCCCATGAAAATAGAACGGAGATCAGTGGAGTAGGGAAAGGGAATGGTGTGAGAGGGAGGAGGGATGGGTAAAGGGAGGAACTGTGGAAAGAAATTGACCAAATTATGTTATGTACATATTTGAATATGCCACAGTGAATTTAGCCTTTATGCATATCTAGAAAGCACCAATTTTAAAAGCCATAAATGAAGAAGGCCAGTAGAACAGGCGGAGGGGAACAGAAAAGGATGAAGTGACAAAAAAATTACTGATGACTGTATGATTACATCAGAATGAACCCAATATTATGTGTAACTTTAATAAAGTAGAAGAAACATTTAACCCAATATTATGTGTAACTTTAATAAAGTAGAAAAAACATTTAAAAATGAAAATAAAAACACAACTTTACCCTATTGTTTAAGATTTATTAAGATCTGATCCTAACCTACCTATGCAGCTACATTTCCCTCCACCCCTCCCTATACCCCATCCCTGACTTTTCTGAACCCACTGCAGGCATCACATGCCTTTCATGTCTTCCTAGGTGTGTTACCCCCTGTTCAGTCAGTTTAAGTAGCATTTTAGAAACCCATCACATCACTGTTAGATTTCCTCTGTAGCATGAATCTCTAGCTGGTACTTCCTTACTTATTTGTTTGCATATTAGCCCCTTCTGCCCTAATGTAAGTTTCATTAGGTCAGCATGTCTTATTCAGTCATTTATTCCTAATGTAATATTTTGAAAAAATATTTGATCTTCATCTGTAGTTCCTAGCATACAGATCCTAAAACCTTCAGAATCTCAGGAGTGATGAGTGTTTATATGCAAACGTGTTGACATTTGACTGATATTCATTAGATAGCTTCAGGATGGGGCTGGCCAACAGAAAAACTAAGGTGAATTTGAGAGTTGGGACTTTCAACCCCACTCCCAACCCCTTGTGGAAAAAGTAGAATTGGAGATTAATTTGATCATCAATTGCCAATGGTGTAGTCAATCATACCTACTTAGTAAAGTCTTCATGAAAACCCCAAAGGATTGTACTCAGGGAGCTTCCAGATTAATTGAATATGTGGAGGTGCCTGGAAATTGGCATTCCCAGAGAGGGTATGGAAGTTCCACTCCCCATCCCACATGCTTTTTCTCTGCATTGTTCGATCTGGGCATTTGTCTATATCCTCTGTGATATACTTCATAGTATCATAGTATCATAGTAACCCTATGATAACATAGGGTTAAACATAAATGAAGTGTTTCCCTGAGTCTGTGAGCCACTCTGATAAATTAACTGAACTCAATCAAGGAGGGAACACACTATTTGTAATTGGTTGGTTAAATGTACAGATGACAACTTACTACTTGCAATTGACATCTGAATTCAATCTTGTGGGCAGTCTTGAAGGGTTGAGTTAGCAAAACTGTAAGATCTGATGCTATCTCCAGGTAGATAGTTTTAGAGATGAATCAGGTACCCAGTTGGCATCTGCTGGAGAACTGCTTGGTATGTGGTAAAAAATAAAATCATATATCTGATGTTAGAATTGTATTGAATGGTTTATGATATTAGGAAAACCATATTTTTCTCATTTTCAGGCATGATATCTACAAAATTACCTGGAAAATAGTAAATACTTAAAATTGTATAATAAATGAATAAATACCCTTCTGAGTAATTATCTTTATAATCTTTTATTGGTCAACTAATATCCATGTTTTAATTCTCAATGTAAAACACGAAGGAGGGGCATGAAAAAAGTTACTGGTGTTCAACAATACACATATCCTTTTCTTCCTGAAAACTTAGGTGGACTACATTTCCCAATTTCCATTGTAGTTGATCATGTGATCATAGATCTATGATCTATGTTCTGGCAAATGTGATGTCATGGTGACTTTTCTAGGCCTGTCCTAATGACTACAAACTTTCTGTGATCTTATTGTTTGCTCTTATTCTCCACTTACTGGGTGAATGAGATGGCTCTGAGGATCTATATAAGAGTAGGGCCACAAACTGGAAGAAGTCAGGACCCTTGAATGACAGATTAAAGTTTCTGCTCCTATCTAGCACTAACATTTGCCTTTATTTGAGCAAGAATTTTTATTTTGTTCAAACATTGAAGTTTAAGAAGTAATTTGTAATTGCAGTTAGCCTATCCTGACTAGTGCAAATGGTTTCATGAGAGCATGTGACACTTTTTTCCTCTCTACTAAACTATGAGCTCTTTAAAGGAAAGGTCATGGCTGATTTTGCCTTCTCAGTTCTTAGTATAAACCCTGATACATAGTGTGCTCAAATTAATGAATGATTGTATGGTAGGTGTTTCCAAATTCTATGATATTATTTACTCTCAGAGGACACCCAAATTCCCTGCCTCCAACCATTTTTCTCTAATCAAACTGAAATGAAAAATGAGGTTTCTATTGTCTGTGTGATATAATGAGAAAAGGATAGCCTGTGAATCCAGACAGCTCCTCTCTCCAAAGCTGGCTCTCTGATAACTTATTTTGTTATCATGGTTAAGTCAGTTTACCTCTGTGGGTCTCCACTTACTGGGTGAATGAGATGGCTCTGAGGATCTATATAAGAGTAGGGCCACAAACTGGAAGAAGTCAGGACCCTTGAATGACAGATTAAAGTTTCTGCTCCCATCTAGCACTCACATTTGCTATCATGACATAACTGACATACACTCACAATTTTTTCATTGATGCGGATAATAATTATTATGAAGATAGAACTGACATACATAAATCATATAACAGTGCCTAGAAAATATGCTAATCTCAAAAGTGGTATGAATGATTTATTGTTTTCAAAGCAAAAGTTCGTACTTTCCTATTGAAATTATGGAATAAAGCAGATCAGTCTTCCCTGGTAGAATACTTGAAAAGATAGTACTGATCAAATGCCTTGTATGGGAGTAAAGCTGCACCATCTCCGAGGCTTTTGTCATGGTCTAATGCTTTTTGAGACTCAGGCAGCATATGCTTTGATAGAAGGAAGCTGACAGAAGCTGAAAAGCATTGAAGACACTCAGGACTTTACCAAAAGCTGAGGCCATTGGTAAACAGCAGAGACTGACCTGGCCACTGAGAATATGACAGCCAGCAAACAAGAGACTTGAGGATCATAAGAACTGAGCAAGAACAACAGGAATTCCCCAGTCATTCTTCAAGGTTCTGTAGTATTGCATTTATTTTTTTGTAAGTGGATATTTTCCAGGAAACTAACAGCAAATCCTGCCCTCAGTGTTAAGATTTCAAGTTGAAGTTTTCTCTAGAGAGATTTATTCAGAACAAGCCTTTGAATCATTTAAAAGTAAACCAGGTAAATCCTCGTGCATTTTCCCCCAGGAAATCACCTCATTTCTGAGGGGAAGATCGGATGGTACTCAACAGCCAATATTGACTTACTAAAGATGTTATCAAATCCGGTCTTTTCCCACAATGATATGAGAAGATAAAGACACACTCTGCTACAGAGTTTTCAAAAGAAGCAGAGAAAGTTTAATACAAAATTTTAACCTGGGTTTGAAAATTTGAAGCTGATAGGGAATTGACTTCAGTGTACTATTAGAATCCATGTTCTAGCCCTCAAAAGATTGATTCCCACCCTAAAGTATAAGTCTTAATTGTAAGATACACAGAGAAATCTTGGTCCAAACAATAATTATAACAAGGATACTAATTTATCATTTGCCTTTGGTGGACAATTTTCTTTTAAAAACACATTCACAGACATTATTTACCTCCCCAAGGGGAATACTGATGGGTATCATGAGAAGAGAATTCCACAGAATTTTTAACTGAGAACTGGAGACTAAAGGAATGGGAAAAGATAGAGAACAGAGACCACTGCTCTGGTTCATTTTCTGCCTAGAGGTGCTTCATCATAGAAGAGGGGAGTGTTGCAGGAGTGAGATCCAATGTAAAGAAAAATAAAGATACTTCTGCAGAGTCAGGAGGAGGGAGAAGAGAGGGTAAAGAGGGTGGGAAATGATCCTACAATATGTACAGTCAGAAAAATGACAAATTACACTCCATTTATATATGATCTATCAAATGTATAAATGCATTCTACTATCGTGTACGACTAATTAGAACAAATACATTCTTTAAAAATAAAGCATGTTATAAACATACATATATATAACAAAATGAAACCTGTTATTATAAATAATTAATATGCAGTGATAAAAATAAATTGTATTTCTAAGTCCCAACTGATATCCAGTCATCTGTGGATCAGGATCAAAGTGAGAGGACTTGTATTTGGGAAGATTACATGTAATTTACTTCTAGAACCTTAGGTTAGGGAATTGCAGTAATAAGAAATACAGCATAGTGTGGAGTTAGACTCATTTTATTGATGAGAATACTGAAGATAAAGAATGCTCTCAACTCTGATAAGAATTCAGAAAGGAAAAATGACAAGAGAGGGAGAAGAGACCCAGTTACGCAGTTGGGAGACCTAGACACCTGCTCTTCTTGGGGGATTGGGTGGTATGAATGTAATAAGTTCTCATATTTTACATCACAGGCTAATGGATATTATCTAGGATTTACAAATTAAGAATTGACAGCATGTTTATTTTGTTGGATAATGTGGAATTAATGACATGAAGAGGTAAAGAGAAAATATTAAATAGACTTATAGTTGTTCCTCCAGGGCAGTAAGACTCATTAGGAAGAAGCACTTCTTTAATTATTGAAAATTTAAAAATTAAAAAAAGTATGAAATTTTTTTAAAAAAAACTTAAATCACATGCATTAGAAAGAGTCCTGGGCATGGTGTCCTTCACCAGTTCCAATTCTTACCAAAATAATTTTAGAAACGTTATTTCTGTTCTCTAAAACTCTCATAAAAAACTGAATAATAGACTGAATATTTCCTTTAAAATAAGTATGTTATTTTTACCCCCCCTTTTTTTTTTTTTTTTTTTTTTTTGGTTCATTGTACACAAATGGAGTGCAACTTTGTTTCTCTGGTTGTACACAAAGTAGAATCATACAATTTGCATATTCATATGTATACATAGGGTAATGATGTTTGTCTCATTCTAGTATCTTTCCTTTCCCACCCTCTCCCCACCCCTCATGTTCCTCTATACAATCCATCCTTTCTCCATTCTTCCCTTACCTCCCCTCACCCCTGTTATGTGTCGTCAACCACTTATCAGCAAAATCATTCAGCCTTTGGTTTCTTGGGATTGGTTTATTTCACTTAACATAATCTTCTCCAATTCCATCCATTTACCTGCAAATGTCATAATTTTATTATGCTTTATGACTAAATAATATTCCATTGTGTATATATACCACAGTTTCTTTATCCATCTATTGAAGGGAATCAAAGTTGGTTCAAAAGTCTAGCTATAGTGAATTGAGCGGCTATAAATATTGATGTGGCTGCATCACTGTAGTATGCTGATTTTAAATCCTTTGGGTAGAGTTCAAGAAGTGGGATAGCTGGGTCAAATGGTGGTTCCATTCTGAGTTTTCGAAGGAATCTCCACACTGCTTTCCAGAGTTGCTGCACCAAATTGCAACCCCACCAGCAATGTATAAGTGTACCTTTTTCCCCAGATCCTCACCAACACCCATTGTTGCTTATATTCTTGATAATAGACATTCTAACTGGGGTGAGATGATATCTTAGGGTAGTTTTGATTTGCATTTTTCTTATTACTAGAGAGGTTGAACATTTTTTCATATACCTGTTGATTGCTTGTAGATCCTCTTCTGTGAAGTGTCTGCTCATTTCCTTAGCCCATTTATTGATTGGGTTATTTGTATTCTTGGTGTAAAGGTTTTTGGGTTCTTTATAAATTCTGGAGATTAGTGCTCTATCTGAAGTGTGTATGGCAAAGATTTTCTCCCACTCTGCAGGCTCTCTCTTCACATTGCTAATTGTTCCCTTTGCTGAGAAAAAGCTTTTCAGTTTGAATCTATCCCAATTATTGATTCCCACTTTTCTTTCTTGTGCTTTGGGAATCATGTTAAGGAAGTCTGGTCCTAAGCTGATATGATGAAGATTTGGACCTACTTTTTCTTCTATTAAGTGCAGGGTCTCTGGTCTAATTCCTAGGTCCTTGATCCATTTTGAGTTAAGTTTTGTGCAGGGTGAGAGATAGGGGTTAATTTCATTTTCCTGCATATGGATTTCCAGTTATCCCAGCACCACTTGTTGAAGAGACTATCTTTTCTCCATTGTATGTTTTTGGCTCCTTTGTCAAGTATGAGATAGTTGTATTTATGTGGGTTTTTCTCTGTATCCTCTATTCTGTACCATTGGTCTACCTGTCTATTTTGGTGCCAACACCATGCTGTTTTTGTTACTATTACTTTGTAGTATAGTTGAAGGTCTGGTATAGTGTTACCCCCTGCTTCACTCTTCCTGCTAAGGATTGCTTTAGCTCTTCTGGGTCTCCTATTCTCCCAAATGAATTTCATAATTGCTTTCTCTATTTCTATGAGGAATGTCATTGGGATTTTAATTGTAATCACATTGAATTTGTATAGTGTTTTTGGAAGTATGGCCATTTTGACAATATTATACCTGCCTATCCAAGAACATGGGAGATCTTTCCATCTTCTAAGGTTTTCTTTAATTTAGTTCTTTAGTGTTCTGTTGTTCTCATTGTAGAGGTCTTTCACCTCTTTTGTTAAATTGACTCCCAGGTATTTTATTTTTTTGATGCTATTGTGAATGGGGTAGTTTTCCTAATTTCTCTTTCATAAGATTCATCACTTATGAATACAAATGCCTTATATTTATGAGTGTTGATTTTATGTCCTGCTACTTTACTGATTTCATTTATGAGTTCTAGAAGTTTTCTGGTGGAATTTTTCAGCTCCTCTAAATATAGAATCATATCATCTGCAAATAGTGATAGTTTAAGTTCTTCTTTTCCTATTCATATCCCTTTTATTTCTTTAGTCTGTCTGATTGTTCTGGCTAGAATTTCAAGGACAATGTTGAATAGAAGCAAAGAAAGAGGGAATCCCTGCCTTGTTCCAGTTTTTAGAGGTAAAGCTTTCAGTTTTTCTCCATCTAGAATGATATTGGCCGTGGGTTTAGCATAGATAGCCTTTACAATGTTGAGGTATGTTCCTTCCTACTATCCCTATTTTTTTCTAGTGTTTTGAGCATGAAGGGGTGCTGTATTTTATCAAATACGTTTTCTGCATCTATTGAAAGTAGTGCTTTAAGAATTTACTCATCATACATGAGCAACTACTGTTGGAACTGTAAGTTATCTGAGATTTCATCACAATGCTACTAATAGTAGGCTAATCATGATTATTAGATCAAGTGGTTTGCAACAAAAGAACATTAATAACATAAAGTTCTACGTCTACTGAAGTAGCCAAAATGGAAAGGTGTAATGTTTGTTGACTTCAAAGAGCACTGGAATGGAAGGAAAACGTATTGCTGCATCTAGCTACACAGGACAACTGTGACCTATAGCTCTTCAAACTGCTCTAAAGAGCAAGAGATACATGTATTTCATTGAAGTTTTGCCATATTAACTTTTGTTGAAGGCTATGCCCTAAGCACATGGGTTAATGGGGAGAAAATCACATCAATATATAACACTTTGGATTCATAGCCCAACTTTAAAATATTGGCAGTGTGACCCTGCTTAGAAGACATGGAGAGAAAGAGGAGATCAATTCCTGGCAGAATATCTATGTGACTTTAGAGAATAATAGCTTGACCTTAAGTGACATGCAGAGTTTTATATTCACCTCAGTTCAAAATGACCACTTGTACATTTACAGGTAAAAGACTTCATCATACTAATAGTCCTAAGGGACACCATACAATTATTGAAAACTTTTTTTTTAATCTTTTTTTAAGAGTAACTGCTAAAGAGATCTCAGTAAAGACAGGGTCCAGGCTTGTTAAAATTTTCAATATCTTTTGTCTTTGCCATAAACTGTCATCCCTTATGTGTCAAGTCAGAGTATGTGCAATCTGACCAAGTGCATTAAACATACTGATGGGCCCACAGTTTTCTCTCCATTTCCAATTCTAGTTTGTGCACCTCCAAGTCATCTTTAATTTAGTGGCAGAGTCCATCTTAAAGAGATGTCTGACCCTGTCTAGGACTTTTATCCTTTTGCTGGGTTCATGCAACATACAAGATATGGTTTAAATCCTCATCAAAGAATGCAAAATCTGCCAAGACCTAGTTCTTCTCTGTGTGGGTCAACATATTTTTATAACGACTTCTAATATACCAAGCCTTGTGTTAGGTTTTTATATGAACTATACTTTTAAAACTAAGCATAATTTTATACAGGAGGTATTATTATCTACATTCTACAGATGAGAAAACCGAGGTTTAGAAAGGGTAGTTATATCAACGTTAAAATGTTGTTTAAGTGGCCAAGTTAGGAGTTCAAGTTTTATACTTCACACTGTAATTGACAGTCTTTTCTCTGGGATATCATTCCTGCCTCACCTGGGACGATTTTGCATCTTCAACCTGAAGTACTGTTCTCTCTCCATTTGGGAGTTTGGACTGGAAGCACTGATACATTGCCTTCTAATAGAACTTTAGTAACTGAATATTTTGATTCTAGGACAAAATAATTAAGTCATTTCTATTTTTGTGGATACTTTTTAAAAAGAGAGACAATAGATAATTTGAAAGAGAAATGTGAGGCAAAATCATGACAGAACAGGAATAGAATTTTGCAATTAAGTCTTAAGAAAAAGAAAGCAGTGGAAAATAAAACTCTTTCAACAGCACTCCTGCATTCTCTGGGATGGAAACTTAGGTGGGAGCTAAGGTAGAGAGAGAGATGAAAATTTTTCTAGCAAGTTACAATTGAGGGATGGTAATGAGTATCAGTTATTCAATTATTATTAATACTTGACTTCAGAATGTCATTGCTACAGTCTTCATTAGTGTAATTAGTGTATTCTTACTGTTCACATATTTTAAAAACATACATACAAAACATATCCACTAGGTCCCTGATACAATCACAAATCACAATGATATCCTTTTTTTTTTTCTTGGTACTGGGGATTGAACTTGGGGTACTCGACCACTGAGCTACATCCACCTCCCCCCAATCTTATCTTTTGCATTTTTTTTGTTTTTGTTTTTGTTTAGAGACAGGTCTCACTGAGTTGCTTAGCAGCTTTGTCCACTTACCTCAGCCTCCTGAGCCGCTGGAATTATAGGTGTGCACCACCATGCCTGGCAAGGTTTTTTTTTTTTTTTTTTTAGTATTATTTCTCTGCAAATCCTTCCACTGTAGGGGTTTTAAGAAATGTATCTCTTATGATTTGACTGGTGAAAGTATCCTGATCTGCTGCATTTGTTGCTTCTTTAAAAAATATTCTTCTACTGCTGACTTTGTTTATGCTACTGCCTTTCTCCAGGGATATACTCCTTTCCCCTCTCTAACTCCTCCGTCCTGGAAGGTAACTGGATAGGAAGTTAACCTTCTCTCCTGTGACCCTACACATTCTGGATGGGGGTTTCTTTCTCTGAGCATCAACAGTACCTTGTACTTGAACCTGTAATGGCATTTCCACATTGGACAGAAACTGGCTTACAGTGTGAGAATCCTGTCTTTTTTAGTGAGTTTCTGATATCAGAAATCAGAAAACTGACTCTGGAGCCAGTTCAACTATTTTCAAATCATGGCTCTCCCTTTTATTTTCTGATAGACTTGTGCATATTATTCAACTTCCTTGTGTCTCAGTGTTCTTCTTTTTTTAATGTATATTTATATAACATAATCTTTACTTGTAGATGGACATAATACCTTTATTTTATTTATTTATTTTTATGTGGTACTGAGAATAGAATCCAGTGCCTAACACAGGCTAGGCAGGAGGTCTACCATGGAGCTACAGTCCCAACCCCACTTCAGTGTTCTTACTCGTAAAATAAGAACAAAGTAACTCCCCTGGTTTGTGTAAGCATTGCATAGTTGGGTTTTAATTTATGTGAACAGATTGCCAAGACACGTGGCACACAGAAGGTTCTCAGTGTCAGCTGAGCTAACTAATTTGATTACCTATGATGGGGGAGCCAACATAACTCAGCACCTTTAGAGCTTATTTTCTCTACTGATAACAAAACTTGAGTGTCTATGAGATTAAAAAAAAGGGTGGACACTCTATTTAAGGATCAAATGGACTGCACAGTACTTTCTCTAGAGGTCTCATTTACCATTTCCACCCTGCATGAAAGTCTCCTGGTGTTCCTTGAGTACGTTGGACCCATACATTCATTTATATCTCACCTTTCTTAGTGCCAAGTATGATGCTTGGTGTGTAGCAGAAACTAAAGTATTTATGAAATGAAAACACACTAACAAATCTGCAAGGAGTCAAAACAAGCAGTGAGTCTGGTAGGATGCAAGGGTTAATTCAAGTTGTTCCTCAAACTGGAGGCTGTGACCATGAACCACTGTTAATATCCTCAGAAGGAAGGAACCTTGAAATTATAAAATATAACTTTGTAAACTTCTATTACAATTTCAGATACTATAAAAATCAAAATATACTCCCATCCTCTAAAATCTTAATTTAACAGAACAGTTAAGCACTCAGTGAGTATTTATAGACTTCATTGCCTTATGGTAGAGATTTGGTGGTAAATATTCAGGATTAGACATTTGCTCTCAAGGAACTTACAAGTGTTTAATGTCATTCTTCTCCCTTAACCACACTTTAAATATATTTTTATGATCCATCAGAAGAGCCCTGTTCTAATATCAAATGATATATTTGGCTTACCTGTATACAATATATTTCTGTAGTAAATCCCACAGAAAAGAGCTTTAAAAAATGTTTCTTTTTTTAAGTTCACTAAATATTAGAAACCTTATATTTTATCAACATTTGAAAAGTATGTATGACAGGCTCTATATAAAATTAAAAGAACATACTAAACCTAATAAAACTGCTAATTAGAGCTAACATTTCTTACTCCATTTAGCAAATCTGAGTACTCATTGCTTGAAATAAAAGTTTATTCTCCTTTAAACAATAATGGCCACTGATTTGCATGAGTCAGTGGTTTAACACCTCCTCCTTGAGGTAAAGCTCTCCCAGAGACCTCCTGGACTCCACTAGACGAGCCTCATCCCTCACCCTCTCTCTTTCCCTCTGTGTACTATCTTTTGTTTTGATCATGGCTTTCTTTGACTGCTTTTTCACAAATAACTTTCAAAAATAAAAAGGTGAAGTAGCAATAGAATTTTAGAGAGAATTTAGACTCCTCAATATCTTTGTAAACACTCTTCTTTCCCCTGCAGGTCCTCTTCCCCAAACTTTGTAGTTTGCATCCTGGAATATTCTGCTCACTTCTAAGTCACAGTTCTTATGTGACTTTCTCCAATATCTCTGCACCACAGTCAAGTCAGCACTTCCTATGAATTCAGTATCACATATCATGAAGACATTTTATGTCTTGGTCCAAGGTTCTTACATATTATTGAGGCCAGGGAATAAAAAGACAGTCACTATAGATAATAAATAATTGGGTCCTACTGGGAAGATACAGGTTGGCTCAAAAGCAAAGAAAAGCTAATACCTCCAGAGCCCTTCCCTATCCTCCTCCACCCATTGCCAAGGTAACCTGACCACAGGGAATTGTTCCTCCAAGCAGGAATTGTAGAAGTTGTTAATGGAGAACCTCCTGGGCAGCCCTTTTCCTGCCTGTTTGGGCAGAAGCAGACATGCAGCTGCACCCTTGGAGAGTTTCTCTCCCACCTTTTGGTCATGTAGGCAATGTAAGGGGAGAAAGAGGGCATGAGAACAAAGGAATCTAAAATATATAGAAGTGTCAGGAAGCCCCCACTACTTTGGATACCAGCTCTGGATCCCCTTCTCTGCAGAGAAGTCTATCTCTGTTGTATCCTTTAAATAAACTTACTTTCAGAATTTCTCAGGTGTTCAATCTTCACATCTGGAGAAACAGAACTCAGCCCTGATTTTCATAATTGTTATCACACTCTCATAAGCATATCAATCTGAGAAATAGGCATTATTATAATACCTATGTTATGGCTAAAGAGTGGCTTATAAAAGTTAACTTGTTTGAGGTTTCTATGATTCAAATCCTTCTCTTCATGACTCCAAGTCATAAGAATTCATAGCAACCAATCTATACAAAGTGTGATCAAAGCAACTTAACCCAGTGTTCTAAAACTATGGATCCCATGGTCCTTCTGCATCTAGGTAGTGAGGTCCTTGAGGAAATGAACATATCATTGTAGTTTTAGCACCTAGAAGAGAATAGGAATTAAATAAGCATTTGATGGATAAATGGATGGGTTGGCAGATATAGAGGATGGATGAAAACAACATAAGATAGACATCCAGGTTCATCATGACCTGCACTTTTGTTTGTAATGTGGGATGTTTAAAGTTGTTTAAATTTGGTCTGCAATGTTTAGACCCAAAATGTCCACTTCCCTCATGACACTGAGATTTACTGGTCAGATAATTTATTGGAGTTACTAATCCTCATCTTGAGAAAGAACATTTAAAACTGTGGCAAAGTCTGAATTTTCAAATATATGTAGTTTTTACCATTAAGTTGGCCTGAATTGCTTTCTGAGTAGCTGTGGCAAAATAGAACCAAGAGCTTCCCCTAAATAACTCAGTTCGATCTATCGTCTGCTTCTTGCCTCCTACCTCCTTCTCCATACATAGAAAGATAATCATGTATTTATGGAGTGCCTTTTATAGCTCAACATATTTTTCAAAGAGTGATTCATTTTGGAGAGACTTTCTTGCAATTACCAACTTGGCATTATATCCAGAGGTAAAACTGCAGCTGTGTATTTTCCCAGGACAAACTCTGTACACCTGCTTTATCCCACCCTGAGAACTCATTGATTTTTAGAACCACCCTAAACTCAAAGGGTTAGGAAGTTGAGAGAGAGAGGAAAAAAGAACCTAAGGGATTCTGTCTTAAAGGTAATAATTTAGATCATTAAAGAAAATGTAATGGTTATAAATTATTTATTTTCTTATATAAAAAGTCTAATTCACTATTCATAAGAAAAGTTTTTAGATAATTTATAATAGACTTTATATGAAATAGGATTATTGCAATGTGTCGTTACTAAAGGCTAGAAATCATTATAAGACGGAAACTACATGGACTAAGTGTTTATGATTAGTTAATTACTATAGTTGAACATTTACATTAGATTATATTTTCTGGCAGCTAAATCAAAGAAGGGAGACACTTGGTTCCTAGCAATAAAAGAAAATAAGATGATCACCAAAAGAGGCAATTTGTTCCTGTGCCCTGACTAGGAATGTTTTACTCCGGGCAGAGCCAACAATGAAATGCAGGAGGCTGAGCCCATAATCGCCCAGGCCTGAGTGAGGGTCTCTCCATGCATACATTTGAATAGGTTAGTAAATCTAAGGTTTTCCTTAAAAAAAACCAAAACACTTTTATTTAATAGTTAATTCAGAATAATACATGTAATACATATGAATTGAAAAGAATAATAAAATATTTCCAGGTATACCTAGATACAGAAATAAAATGTGACCAACACAGTTGGAGATCTTGACCAGGTCTCAGTCCCAGCCCTGTCACTTCCCCCACTCTGGGACATAATGAAACTCATGGGTTTCTAAGGTTGTCATTTTCCTACTGTGCTTTCAAGTTGTCACCCTGACAACTTGATATCCCAAAACAATATGCTATTTAATTGTTCAAGTTTTTAAAATTCACATAAGTGTAATAATTTAGAATATGTTTTTCTGCAATTGTTTTTTACATCCAATATTATGTTTGAGATTCATTCCCAGAAAAATGTTTCACTGTAGTTCAGTGATTTGCATTATATATAGCTTTCTGTTTATAAGAAGAGAATCTACCTCATCATTTGACTGCTATGAGCACTAGGGTTTTCCCACCCAATTTTGTTTTATTTTGCTATTGAGAACAATGCCTCTATGAGCATTCACATCATTGTCTCCTGATGTGCATGTGTAAGAATCTATAGAACAAATTCTCTTGAAATTTGTTATTGCTGAGTTGAAAATATGTGGATCCCTCTAACCTAATGTCTCCCAATGGATATCAGGTACTTGTATTGGATTAATCACAATCCTTGATTAATGAAGCACTCATAGAAAATAGTTTATGAAAGCATCCATATTTTTGCTTTTCCTAGATAATGTGAAAAGATTTCCCACAATGGTAATGTCAATTCACTTTTTTTTTTTTTATAAACCAGCAGTTCTTATTGCTTTACATTGTAGCCAATAGTTTGATATTTTATTTTCTCCAAATCTGGTGGATAAGATACCATGTTACTTTATTATCACTATAATGTAAATTTATGCAGTTTGTAATAAAGTTCATCTATTTTTGTATGCTTATTTTTTAACCACATCATTAATGTTCAGTGTAATATTTCATATATACTTATGAAAACAGATACATAGCTAAAGAACCCAGCACAAGTCTTGGTTCAGAGCTGTTGTTTAGCACATTCTTAGTCCCCACTCTCCTCAAAATTAAGAAGCATTTGATATTGAAGGAAAACCAGTAGAGTAGAGGATAGGGAACATGGGGAGGGAAAGTAAAACTATGGGTACTGAAAAAAAAATGAGAAAGCTTAAAATGATCTTATGAAGTGATTAAGCATTAAAAGAAGGTATATGCTGGGGGTGGTGGTACATGGCTATAGTCCCAGCTACTCTGGAGACTGAGGCAGGAGGATCCTAAAGTCAATAGCAGCCAGAGAAATTTAAATAAAATTTAAGAAGGGGCTTGGGATGTCACTCAGCAATAGAGCACTTGCCTAGCATGTGTGAGACCCTGGGTTCAATCCCAGCTACTGTAAATTAAAAAAAAAAAAAGGAGGGGGAGGAGGAGGAGGAGGCAGTGGTGGCATAATTACAATAGTTCAGTGAGATCAGATCCAATTTTGTCTCCATCCTGTGCAAAAGTAAAACATATCTTTCTATAATTTTCAATTTTTACAAATTATTAAAATGACATTATAAATTATAATTATTTGATAAAATGAGGGACAATATCGTTTTCTAAGATTGCAAAACATTATTCAAATAAATGTCTTGAACACCTGCCTGCACACCGACTCACATACACACATACCCACACACACTCAATCCACTGAAGGCATTTCCATAAGAAGCAATAGTTAAATTGCTCTATTATATTCATGTTTTGCATCCTACTTTTACAAAGAGAAAGAACTTAAAATTAAATAAGTAACAATCTTGTAAAATGAGGAAGGTATTCAGAAAAGAAATGTCAGAAACTATAGAGTGTTTGTTTATTTATTTATTTTTTAAACAATCCTCACCTAGAAGGTCTGATTTGAAAATTACAATAGGGACACACTTTATGAGAATAACTATAGTTCAAATTCAATTTTATGTAAGTTTTTGAAGTTCCATATATTTATATGGCAGTAAATTTGCATATTTTAGTAAAAATAATTGCTGATGCTGAATGAACTTCTATATTCTTCAAGTACAGCAATTGCTTTTCATAATGGTAATAAATACAAAAAAAGCTTTCAGGAAATTGATAGGGACTTTTACAATTTCCTGAAATTTTGTTGAGATTCCAGGTGTGATTTAGCCATTTTTATAGCTATGAAACAAAATCTAAGATTTGGTGTTAATAATCCATTCTTTGAAGAATTATTTTCAAGATTAGAGATAATATGTAAATATACTGCATATGTACATACATGTATATATAAACTGAAAGTTAATAGACACTTAATAATTAGCAATAATGAATTCAACAAATATGTATGAAGGATCTGTGCTGGCCCCCATACTAGGCAAAGGAATAAAAATATTCTAAGATAAAACAATAATAATATAAAACAACCAAAAGAGAAACCCTGATACTACTGATATTTACATACACTTCAGTTGTATTGTCAGCTTTTGATTACTGTGATCAAAATATCTAAGAAGAACTAATATAGATGGAAAATTTTATTTGGGGCTCACAGTTTCAGAGGTCTCAGTTCACTGTTTTCTGATTCCATTGCTCTGGGTCTGAGGTGAGACAATGTCATGGTAAAAGGGCATGGTCAAGGAAAGCTGCTAAACTCATGGCAGCCAGAAAGAAGAGAGAGACAGCAAGGAGCAGGGGAAAAAACATAACTTTCTAAGAGTATACCACCAGTGCCTATCTTCTCTGGCGATGCTCCACCCATCTATAGTTACCACCCAGTAATCCATTCAAATTATTAAGCCATTAAATGAATTCATCCACTGATCAGGTTTCAGCTCTCATGATCTAATCATTTCATCTCTGCAATGTCTAGCATGTGAGCTTTTGGGAGGATACCTCATATGCAAACTACAATATCAGTGTGTGTGTGTGTGTGTGTGTTTACGTATCAGCTTTCTCTTAAATCTTTCCAACAGATCTGATGATTTGAATTTTGCCTAATGTTCTAGATATCATAAAATATATACTCACAATCTAGGACTTTCTAATTTCTTTTCACTAACCATATGTTTACACCTGGTAATTCTGTGATATGAAGGCTGTTCTGAGCATTGCAGCATTTAGCAACATCCTTGGCTTCTGTTTCCTCTGTAATAAATCACTTATTGCAAATGGCATCCTCCCCCACCACTGTGTTGAATAACCAAAGAATATCACCATATCTTGTCAAATTGGTAAAATCTTCCCCAGTTGAGAGAAATTGGGTCAGACAAAATAATAGAGTTAGAAGAGCTAAAGATGGAGAAAGAAGACCTAGGATCAAGATCAAGCTTTGTCCATGATTTCTGCCTTTATTCAAATGGGAATAGAATTTAGAGAATAGTTTAGATAGAAGGCGATCATTCTAAAGAGATTTCTCAGAAAATTTGGATATTACACTATTTTTATAAAGCAGGTTCTGGAGTTGCAAGCATTGACACAAAAGTAACAAGTAGTAAAAAATCTGGTTACCACCTTGAACAATTATATATTTCATGGTTCAGTAACACCACTACTACACATCTTATGAGTAGCTCACCAGCTCTTTGTGTCCTTCTCTAAAACTCAGTTTCCTCATCTGTGAAAGGAGGGGTGATTCCTTACTTTCCATGTTTGAATTGAATGCTGAGCTAGTGATCTCTATTAGCTCATATATTGATTATTTTCCACCACCTAAGGTGCACTATAACCCTTAACTATTTGTGTTTCCCTATAGATTATAAACAAAGATAGTTTTATTAATCATGGTACAATGTCTCCATACTTCACATGTAGTAGACTAATAATGAACATTTGTCAAGTGAATGAATTATTTTATAAATCTATATGTTCAAGTTTATTGATTCATTTTCCTCTTTCACTTTCTCTCCTCTTTCCCTTTCTCTTCCTTTTTCTCTTTCCTTTCTTCTCCCTCTCTCCTTCTTGGTGGCTTATATCAACTACACACATAATTAGAAGCCATAATGACAAATAGGTTACATAAGCAGCTATAATTTATTAACAATTTTAGGGTCTGTGCACTTAACCTAGTTCTTCCTATAGGTGCTTATAGTGAAAGGGATTCAAAAGACAAAGACTTTTATCTATTTAAAAAAGGTTACTTAAAATGAAAACATCTGTGAAAAAGGAAACACTCAGTTTGCTCATTTGCAAATTGTACCTAATTATAGCGACTGTTATCAACAATGCTATGTCAGGTTGAAAAATAGTCCAAAGTCATTGAATGGAGCAGCAGCAGAAGTTAGTGACATCCCAAGCCACCTCTGGCCTTTAACTATTGTTCTTACCTCTATAATAATCCAAAAATTTAGAAGGATCAAGCCTTATAAAGGAAACTTCTAAGAAAAATCAGCTCAACATAGACACAGGAACTGGGTGAGAGTTTGGAACTAGGAATTCAAGGAACTTGGTTAGAAACTTAGCACTGCCACTTACTTTCCTTGTGAGTCTGAACAGAGAGTGTAATGATCAAAGTCCCATTTTTTCTCATCTATAATATGGATATGGTAAGTATACCTTGAAGTCAAGGATGAATCTAATTATTATAAATGAAAATTCAGTGACTAAAAAATTGGGAGAAGAAATCCCGTCATGAAAAACAAATTGGAGTATATCCAGCTGTTCACATAGATGCAACAACTTACTTTAGACTAAGAGTCTTAAATATAACCAAAATGTATTTCCCACACTTCTGGAGACTCAGAAGTTAAAGATCAGAGTGCTAGCCTGGATAGCTTGAGGACCCTCTTTTGAGGGGCAGACTGCAAATTTCTCACTGTGTCTTCACTTGGCTCAAGAGGACAATGGAATTCCCTTCTTAAGCTTTTATAAGGGCACTAATGCCATTCATGGGAGCTCCATCCTCAGGACTGAATCACTACCAAAAGGCCCCACCTCCAAACACCATCACTTTGGAAGTTAGGATTGCAACATACAAATTTTGGGAGGAACACAAAGAAGACTTTAGGAAAGGATAAAGATTTCTAAGTATTATGACTTGAGGTGGTTTGTTTGATATGTTGGTCTGTTTTGTTTTGAGAAATCAGTCACCAGAATTGAAAGAGCAATGAAAAGATTAATTCATTTCCATACTTCTATTTAAGAGAAGCAAGAAAAACAGAAAAATATGGAGGAGACATCATAGGTTGGTGCTAAGTCTGATGAATTAGCAAACAGTCTGGTCGAAGAAAGAGCTGCTTTCGAAAAAATATATTGTTTTAGTTAGCTTTTGCTTTGCTATGACGAAAATACCAGAAAGCAACAACTTCTAAGTAGTTGTTCTTCCTATAGGAAGAAAAGATTATTTTCAGAGATCTCAATCCATAGAAAGTCAACTCTATTGTTCTGGGCCCAAGGGGACAGCACATCATGACAGAAGGGCCCAGCAGAGAAAAGCTGTTCAGTTCACGATGGGGTCAGGAAGCAGAGAGCAAGGGAAAAGGGGCAACTCTTTAGGCCATGCCCCCAGTGACCCACTTTCTCCAATCATACCCCACCTGCCTATAGTTACCACCTAGTTAGTTCACTCAAACTAGGATGGACTGGTTAGATTACAGTTCTCACAATCTAATCATGACAGGTCTGGATATTCCTGAATTAATGGGAGCTTTTGGGGTGACACCTCATAGCCAAATAGTAACAGTGATGTTCCCTGAAATGTTTTATCAGTCTTGTGACAGTTAGCAACCCTTGAGAATTAGAAGCATTAAGTTCATGCAGCCATCCTCCACAGCATGAGTTAACTCTAATCACCCCATTTCTATGCAAGTTTGATTAATTACAAACTTTCCCATCCTAGAAAAACCACTGAGAACTGAATAAAGGGAAAAGAAACATAGGAAATCGATTATATTATTTTCATTTGGAAAAGAAGAATATTTGTGGAATAAAGTCTCTTTCAAATCTCTAAAGCAAATGAATGAGTTGTTGTTAGGTTTTAGTTACTAAATAAAACTTAAAAATCATCAAAAGATAGTATACTGTATGGAAAGAGGGTTTTCTGGTCTCAGCTATGCCACTAAAAAGTAGCTAGGGAAATCATTCAACCATCTATAATGGGCTAAATCATGTCCCCCCAAAATTCATGTGTACCCAGAACTTCAGTATGTAAGTTTATTTGGAAATAATTTGGTTGATTAATTACTTAATTAAGGATCTTGAGATGAAGTCTTTCTTGATTTAGGGTGGGGCCTCAATCCAATGGCTGGTGTCTTTTCTTAGAAGAGAGAAGGACACAGAGAGACACAAAGAATAAAGACATATGAAGACAGAGAAGAACTCGTAGTGATACACCTAGATGTCAGGGAACACCATGCGCTAATTCCCACCACCTGAAGCTAGGAGAGAATGAGCAGGTGTTGTAGCATCTAATGGAAACTCCCTGTTCACACACCTGGATCTCAGGCCTTTGATTTCCTAAACTTTAAGAAAATGCATTTCTGTTGTTTTGAGTCATCAAGTATTTGCTATTTTGATGTGGCAGCCCTAGAGGAAACTAACACAAATTCCCTGTACTTCATCATTCCATTTATGATATGATAGAATAGAGTTATACATTCTCCTAATATTTTCTCATGAATTAGTAGTGTTTGAGCCTGCATAATTATACTAAAATGATACAGAACCAGAGTTCAAGGAGTTCTCAGAGAAGCTGGGAATTGAGTCACATAAAGTAGGAACTAATAAGCCCAAAGACCAGGTGCAGTGGCACATACCTATAAACCCAGCAGCTCAGGAGGCTGAAGCAGGAGGATTGTGAGTTCAAAGCTAGCCTCAGCAAAAGTGAGGTGCTAAGCAATTCAGTGAGACCCTGTCTCTAATATGTAAAATATAGAGCTAGGGATGTGGCTCAGTGGATTAGTGCCCCTGAGTTCAATCCCTGTAACTCCCATCCGGAAAAAAAAAAAAACAGTCCAAAGGTTTTATGGTGCTGTATACACCGTATCATGGGAAATGCACAGCATGAGTGGAGGAAAGGGGCGGCCCTCTTCCTTGGAACAGATAAGGAAAGTTTTCAAAGAGAGACAACAACTGGGCCGCACCCTGAGCAAGAGGAGAGACATTCAGTCCAATGAACAAGGGCCAAGTGGAGTGAAGACTTTGTGCAGTTTGATATTTCAAAGAATCAAATGGTAAATATGAGAAAGTGGGGGACAAGACTAGAAATGTAGGCAGGGTCAGATCATGAGCGACTTAATAAGTCTGAGATTTTTCTGAAAGCATGTTGTTCTATTTTTGACTCTGGTGTTAGGATAATTAAGCATGGCTTCTATTTAGTTGATCAGCAAGAATCATCAGGTTAAGTGAGTGATATTAAAAAGTTTTTGCAGTTACTGGGCATGGTGGCACACACTTGTAATTCTAGTGAGTTAGGAGACTGAGACAGAACGGTATCACGTTCCAGCCCAGCCTCAGCAATTTAGTGAGGTCCTAAGCAACTTAGTGAGATCTTGCCTCAAAGTAGAAAATAAAGGCAGGTAGGGATGTGGCTCAGTGGTTGAATGCTCCTGGGTTCAACCCCAGGTACACAAAAAAAAAAAAAAAAAGGTTGCTTTTTTTTTTTTTCCTTGGTGGTGTTGGGGATTGAACCCAGGGCCTTATGCTTGTGAGGAAAGCACTCTACCAAATGAGCTATATGAGAGGTTTATTGTATTAAAAATGTATTGCTTTGAAGTTCTGTACTACCTCCATTTTATCCCTGAGTTTATATCTTAGTGAAAGATAATCAGAGCCTTAGAAATGTATCATTCAACTAAAACAAGGTTTTTATTTCTATTTATGAACACACATTGGATTTTAATCCCATTCTAACAGGACAGCATGATAATACTAAATATGCAATCAACTTCCAGTGAAGGATTTATAAGATCTTTAGGGTAACTACAATGGAATCTAACCCCTTGGACCCACCCCTAAAACTTTGTGAGAGAGAAGTCTTCAACTGATTACTCTGGGCTATTTTTATCAGTTAATATTCTAAGTTTGTGAAGGAAAATTTTAAAAAATTTGTTGTGGTATAAACAAATATTTGGAGCTGAAAAATTCACATTCTAATCCATATTTTTCCATTTGTCTGTATATGTCCTTGGATGAAGTACTTAACTTCTCTGAACATCACTTTCTCAGCTATGAAACAAATACCAAATATCACAATGAACAATGAGTGGGAGGAGTCATGAAATTTTATACTTCACTTATCTACTACATCAACTTGTTTTCATTGTTCAATAAATGAGAACTTTTTAATTAGCTTTATCAATGAAGACTAATGAACAATCTAATTGAATTTAAAAAAGCTCTGACTCTTCCATATTTATCAAAGTATATTGAAGAAAGTGCTTTAAGGTCCTGAGTATACTCCTGGACCACACTGAAATGGTCCTACGGTCAATGAACCATCCTAACTCTGCCACAACTCATGGGAAGGGTAAGTTAACCTCTTTGAAAATTTTAGAAAAATAATAACCACTTAATAAAGATAATATGGTCATTAAATAAAATAATATATGTGCCAAAACCTACTTTAATGCTTTAGAAGCAGAGGTAACCGGCTGACCATTACTTAACTAGTGCATGTATATATACATGTCACCTTCATTTTTTGTGAATATGGGTTTGTATATTTAAATAACTAGATAAATAAGAAAGAAGTTTGGATACTATATGATTGACCTTTTCATATAGTTGAAAAACTCAGCATGATGGCTTATTCCTGGCTTCACATTTAATTTCACAGACTGGACAGTTTGTTCTAACATTATGTTCTTTACAGAGTCAAATATGCTGTTGATGGTAGATAGTAAACACAGCAGAGCACATCTTATGCTATTTATAGGTCTAAATGTATCTTACAACTTCTGAAATCAACTTGTCAAACAGAATGTACAATTTATAGGGACATATGCTAAGTTGCCATCTATATCCTGAGGTTCAGAACATTGTATATTTTTTCTCTTGGTAATGTAGCAGTTTGTTTGTTTTTTACTGTAACTCATCTGCTATTTATCAGAGTTTTGTAAATCCCACACAATACCAAATACCAGGTGTCTAATGTATAGCAAAAATATCTACTAGTATTAAACACACACATACACACATGTACACACACACACACACACACACACACACATATCCACCTATTACTGTGCCCTTGAAAAATTGACATTGGAGCATCCCTTATCTAGAAATAACTGACAGAAATTTTTAGGTTTTATGTGTAATGAATAGAATTATTCATACACTGTCCTTGCATTCTAAAGAAGTGAGGATTGTCCAGGGATTTTTTTGCCTCAGTCTCACTAATCCTTGTTCTTAAATATCAGGGGCCACAGAAGAAAGGTGAGTCTTTAGATTAGGAGTTGGAATTCTGGATCCAACATGTTTATTTATTAATTCAGTAAACGTACCAAGTGACTACAATATGAGATGAAGAGTACTCACTCATCAACAGTGTTGTTATTTTTTTCATGGTGCCAAATGCCAATTAGTGGAACTCTCCCTCATTCTATTGCAATCATGTCCCCCGAGATCTCCTTTAGTACAAAGAAGTGCAAAAGCAAATAATGATTTTTAAAAATGCTGGTCTCAGAAGGGTTTTTTTTTTTATTTTAAGTAACTTTATAAAAGATACATAATGTTTTGGGGATATGGCTCAGTGGTAGAGCACTTGCCTAGCAGTGTTAAGCTCTGGTTTTGATATCCAGCACTGCAAATTTTTTTTTAATTAAAAGTGGATATATAATATTCAGAAGAAAAATCAATCTACTAAAATAAAAATAAGGATTTGGCATTTGGCACATACTAGACTTGGTGTTTGCCTCTATATAGGTAGGAAAAATTGGGCATGTTCTATAAACCCATCTCAGGTCTCATTATAAAGTAGGTAATCATGGCAGTGACTTTGGGTGAGTGTATTAAAGTTTCCAGTGCTGAGCCTTTCCTTCTTTCTTGAGCTTCCCCTGGATATGCCCAAAGCTAACAGAGGGGGTCACTACAGCAACTGGAGGAAAGATGTGTCTGTCATAGGATTATCTGGGTGCAACATTTTTTCTGGTCACTTAGTATTTATTTTACCTGAACAAGACATTTAACTGTAGTACACTAAACTGTAGCTTACTGGCTATGATAATAAAAATAACAAACTAAAAAATTAAGAAAACAAGAACAGTATTTAGTTTGAACATTTCATTGGTCTATTACAGTTGAATTAAAAATCAGATTTCAAAATATTTTGTAGAGTGTATCAAAAACCACTGAAGGAAAAGGTGGATGTAGTAACATCTACCTGTAATTCCAGCTGCTAAGCAGGCTGAGGAAAGAGAAGTACAAGTTTGAGGCCAGTCTCAGCAACTTAGAGAGTCCCTAAACAACTTATCAAGGCCCTGTCCCAAAATAAAATAAAAACAGCAGGTGATGTAGCTCGGTGCTAAACTGCCCCAGGGTTCAATCATCAGTACAAAAAAATAAATAAAATATATTGAGAAATATGTAAAATATGATGTTTTAAATAATGATATAAGGTATGTGTGTGTGTGTAATTCTATCAGTATGACTATCACTTTTACTCACATGGCTATTCAGCTTGGGGGGGTTGGTAGAGGAAAAGGTTGCCATTGAATCACAAACCTGAAAACTTACAAAATATTTTAAGAAAATAAAGGAAAAGATGCCTGCAGGTAAGATGTTCACAAATGCAAAATATGTAAACATTTGTGTGGGTTTTATAGACATAAACTGTATAATACTACATACAGATGATCACTAAAACATTAATGATAGAATCTCAAAGTTCAGGATGAAAAGAAAAAATGTTTCCTCTTTATTCTTAAACAGGGTCATCATTGTTTTATTTTTGTCCAGAGAGCATGTATAATATATAAATATAAAAGTATGTGTATATTTTCATTGCACAAAACACAATATAAAAATATTACTAAACAAATTTGAGAAATTATTGTCCACCATGACAAGTGCTTTTATCCTTATGTGCAGTTGTTCCCCTCCTTTCCCACTGCAGACATTACCAGTTGATCACGACCATCCTTTCTTATCAAGGCTGGACAGTCTCATAATTCTTCTCCACACACTGAAACAAGAGCCACCACTCAGTGATGACAGACGATCATTCTAGATGAAATATTTTTAGCATCAAGGCATTAATTTACTTCCTTGAAGGTACAGCACTGAATTTCTGCATCTGCATTGCGTGATGGTTTTAACTACTATAATTGTATGAGATTTTAAAAAATTGATATGAGAGTGATTAAATAAAAAATTAATTATTCACATATGTCAATGATTTCTTCAGGGAAAAGGGTCAAGAGCTGCAAAAATGTTATTTTAAAACAAAACTCCTAAAGCAGAGAAAATGAGACACTCATCTCCAAATGTGTTATGCTCTCAGTATTATGAGAGAAATAGGACATTCACTTATGGGCAAAATGAAATATGACCTTAGCAAGACCATTTAAAGACAGATTTCAAGCCTACCTTTGTTCTTTAAATCCATGATGATTTTCTGTGAGCTACTTCTCAATGGACTCATTTTCCTGATCTGTGAAATAGAACTAGAGCAATGCTTTTTCCTACCTTAAAAGACTGAATACCTATGAATGAATGTATTGTACCAACCTCCATGCAGAGTACAAATGTGGATAATTATGATTCTGGAAGGATATTACTCCAGGCTATGTATGTGAAAAAGATGATATGCCAGTCATGATAAAATTTGGTAAGGTAAGGTAAAGGTGATTCTCTGGATGAAAAAATTGGTTTTGATAGTGATTAATTACTTTTATTATTTGGTTAAGCATCCCAAATCACTGAAAATCATAATTGATTATGGATTGTGGAAATAGCAACTTGTAACCACAGTAAATGTTTATTGGGTTAAATTGTGTGGGGAAAGAAGAGGTAGCTATCTACCCAAACTTGTTTTAGCACGGACAAAGATTCAAATTTTTTGGAGCTTTCTATCACTATTTGTAAAATGGAAACATTAAAAGACATAGCATAAAAGAGTTAAGAATAAAACCTGTTTAGGTAGTTTAAAGAGTTGACTGATTTCATTACAGTTTCTTCTAGTATTTACTGGAAGTAAACATTGTCTGAATAGCCAAATTGTGGTAAGTACTGCATGCAGCCCTGGGCAGGAAAAGATACTCTAAAGAAGCTGTATACTCATGCATAGTTGGTGGGATTGAAAATTTATACAATCGCTCTGGAAAGCAGTATGGAGATTCCTTAAAAAATTAGAAATGGACCAACCCAGCTATCCCACTCCTTTGCATTTATCCCCCCAAATGCAAATCAGCATACTGTAGTGATATATGCATACCAATGTTTATAGCAGTGCAATTCACAAATGGTTAAGTTATGAAACCAGCCAAGGTGTCCCGCAATAGACAGATAAAGACAATGTGTTATATATGCTCGCAATGCAGTTTTTCTTAATTATGAAGAATAATTCACTGGTAAGAGGATGAAACTAAAGAACTTCATGCTAAGTGAAACAAGCCAGATTCAGGAAGCCAAGAGTTGAATGTTTTCTCCCATATTTTGAAGCTAGAGATAAAGAAGTAAGTTTTTAAAAAGGGAATCCCATGAAAATAGAAGGGACAAATGTGGAGTCGAGAAAGGGGATCAAAGTTTGGGGAGGAGAGATGGGAAAGTGGAGGAACTATGGAATAAAATTGAACAAATTATTCTATGTGTACATATGAGTATGTCACAATGAATTCTATTTTTATGTGTAACTATAATGTGCCAATTAAAAATAACAGAATGACAACTAAGGGAACATAGACAGGGGATCAGGAGGATGGGAGCAGATAGAATACCAACAAAGGTCATACCAAAATGTGATATGAAGTATAAAATAATGAAATATGCTTGGTGAATGAAGTAATTGATACTATGAATATTTGTATAATGTTTTGAGGGAAAAACTAATGTCATGAGAATGCTAGGAAGACTGTCATAGGGCAGATTATGTTAAAGATAGTTTTCGAGGGTATTGACATATTCTAGGCCAGGCAAACTTCACAATTAGATAAGTTATAATAGTGAGTGAGAAGTGTTGGGGTAAATAAGGTTTTGAGCATGTGTGGTCGGATGTAGCTGCTCCATCACAAGGAAGACTCTGCAGGGTGAAACAACATAAATGCCATTAGAGAGATGGCACTTTGTCTTGCAATTTACTGGGATTTGCTAGTGCTTTAACCAAAAGAGCATCAGAATCAGATTATAACTGGGTGAATGGATGAGAGGGATATGAGAAGATACTTAGGAAGATACTCAAATGAAACAATAACAAGGGCTTTGAGACTATGTGAACAGAGAGGGAAAGATACATTTTACACTGAATGGTGTGACTACATCGTGTACAACCAGAGAAATGAAAAATTTGTACTCCATTTTTGTGCAATGAATTGAAATGAATTCTGCTGTTATGTATAACTAAATAGAACAAATCTAAAAAATAGGAAAAGAAAGTTATTTTACTTAGAAGGATCAGGCATGGTCCTGACTCAAAGAAATCATAATGAATCTTCTTGCTGGTGAAGCAAGCATTTATTTATAGGGATGTCTATACTGCTAAATAGCAGCTGATGATTTTTTCCATAGGATTCCAGAAAGTTGAGCAGAGGGAGATTGCTTCAAAGGCTGTTCAGAAAGACATTGCAATGACCTCGTTTCTCTTCTAGCACAATGGATCGGTATCAGTAACAGGATGCACTGGTTGGCTACAGTAGAACAAAATCACTCAAAGCACCTTCAAAACAGAAAGTTTTCTCCACCCTCTAATGCCTCTCTCCCTCCTTTTCTCCTTCCCTCTCTATATACCATACAAATACAAGTCTACACTCCAGACTGCTTCTAGGTTCTGTTTCTCCAGTTTTAAAAACACAAGTGACACTTATCTTGCTTCTGACACTTATGAATTTAAAAAGTAAGAGCAATTGACCTATATTTCTGAGCCTTCATTCTTCCTCGATTGTAAACTAGAATGACAATAGCTCTCTGCTAAGATTGCCATGAAGATTTAAATAGAAAATTTATTGGATAACCTCTGGCACAACCTAACACATAATGGATGATCAGTATTTTTTTTTTCCTTTAACTTCTTGAGTGAAAATATTTGTGGTTTATAGATTTGTGGTCACCAATACCAGAGAAATATATTTTCCCATGTATTCCAGGAAAAGGCAGAAATATGGATGATGTGTACAGTATTCTTACATTGCATGAAGAGTAATGGCACCTATTAGTTTCCTCCTAGGTGCCAGGCACTGTGGTTCATCTAAGAACCATAGAAACAGCCAAGAAGAGGGCTCCCTTCTCATAACCAATTAAGAGTGAAAGAAATGTGAATAAATATTTTCCCAGAAAATTAGGATAAAAACTTAGAAAATATTTTTTTTTTTTTTTTTTTTTTTTTTTTGCAAAATCCCCACTGGATACACAGCATCCACAAATACATCTGGAGAACCTGATGTTAGAAGATATTTGGGGGTAAATGGATTTTGACTAAATACTTTATGCAGTTATGCATTGCTCAGAAATTCAAGGTGAATGGAAGAAGTGTTTTCAGACCAAAGGGGATGAATAAATTCTACTAATCCCAGATTAGAGCGACATTTGCAAAACAGGAAAGTATTGTGATGTGAGAGATGTTTATTATTTTTCAAACTTAATTTTGTTTCTTAATTTAACTGTTGTTTTCTGGGATTAAGATTAACTCCATTTTTTCCCTACTTAGCTTTGATGCACGTTCAAGGGATGTAGATACCATAAAAAATAATATTTTCAATAATATATGCCCTCTCAGATAAACAGAATTCTCTCAGTAAAATATATATGAGAACATTCCTTCCAGCCACCAGCTATGATTCATTTATTACTCAGTTGGCCCAAGTTCTTGGGGGAAAAAGAATGGTCATTTTTCCCTACCTCCACTATTACTCTTCTCAAGTTTTTAGCTTTGTTTTCAAGTTTGAATGTCAATCATACATTAGAAAGTCTCTCTTTGCTCCCAGCCCCACTCTGCCTACTATCCTGACTCAGTAGTTATTTTCTGATATTAAAGGCAGAATAAGCTTTACTTAGGAGTTTTGAAGTAAAATCCTTAGAAGGGGGTGAATGTAGCAATTCTTCATAGCTACGATCAAGTCTCAAGCAAATTTTCTTTGACGTGACTGTTATGATTTCAAAGAATTTTAGGAATATTCAGACTTTCAACTGACTTTTCACACTGACACAGGCTAATCATGAATTTCACCATGAGCCTTCCATTCTGCCATAGATAGATAATACAGCATGCAGCCAACAGAGGGCTGAAAAGAAGAAAAGAAACAACTGGAAGGAGGATGTAGCAATTCCTAATAACACACATGGTTTTGTGATGTTGTCAAAGACTAAGCAGTGGAAATTTGAAGAAAAGACTTAGGAATCAGACAGTGTCAGTTGGTTTTAATTCAATTCAAATTAATGATCTACATGAAAAATATAGGTAGGGGATTGACAATAAACATGTCTATAGTTTGACTTTGGAAAGACACCCTTTGACAACTATACTGATTGAACATATGCTAAACAAAGTTTAACAATAAGGGCAAGTGATTCTTTCAGAATGGATAAATTTTGAATATTACTACTACTTTGGATTTATAGCATTCCTATTATGAAAAAAGAAACCATTCATAGTTTCAAACCAGGGTAGGGCCTCATGGTCTGAATGAGAAATGCTAGGAATTGGGAAGGTTTCTTCTCTTCAATATTAAGTATGTTCTTTTTTATTGCATTCCTTTGTAAAGCAACTTTCTGGAATACTTAGAGAAACCTCAAGGAAAAGATGATGAATTAAAATCACATAAATATAAACCTGGAAGGAAAAAAATTTAGTCTAATACTTTATTTTGTAGATAAGGAAAGTGAGACTCAAAGAAATGAGGTAACTTTCCAAGGTCATGCAACTAGATGGTAGCAAGACCAGAATAGAAATGAACCTAATTTCAATACCTCAAAAAAATGCTGACATCTGAAATGCTGTTATTTCTACACATTCAACACTATATATCTCTTCTTTCTCCATCACCACAGCAAACTAAATTTGGATGCAGCCATTGAAAAATAAAAGTAAGAAAGCTAAATTAAAGTCAAATAATCCTGTTACATTCTGATGCCCTGTTTGACTTAATGCATTCCTCAGGTGAAATAGTAAGGAAAAAATTATCTTTACAATTATGTTAGGGCAGTTCAAAGTGGCTGGATGGGGGCATGGCATCAAGCAGCTTCTGCATGCAGAGAAACAATGTAGCCTGCGCATGCGCTGACAAACAACCCTAGCCAATCCCAGGAGGACATGGAGTCCTCAAGCGTCCCCTCCCCCACCTGGTGTTATAAAAATTGCCCCATCAGAGCCACGTGTGACTTCTCAGGCCCAGCACCCTGGTGGACCTGAGAACTACTCTCATGAGCCATCCCAATAAAGTTTTTCTTTTTGATTCACATCTGGCCTGTCTGTTCTCTGGTTACCATCATCTGATTAGGTTACCCCAGTCTGATCTTACAAAAATTATCTTTACAATTAATGCAAAACTGTTGTTTGAAATCTGACTTCATAGTAAAACATGTTTCTAAAGAGGATTTACATGTCACTGAAAAAACAAACCATCAAGGAACTTCTGTCAATTGGTATAACTTTTCTTATTTTTGATTATTCCCTAAATTTTATAGTATGTATAAATTAGTCCTGAGGTGGTCCCATAAGAAATTTTAGTAGAATCAGAACTCATGGGATAGAATGTTTTAAACCTCATGAAAGGATTTTTATACTGAACTTTCCTCTTTGTCTTATTCTTCTTCCTCCTCCTCTTTGTTGTTTTCTCCTTTTTCCTCTTCTCCTCCTCCTCTTCCTCCTTCTCCTTCTCTTTGTTCTCATCTTCTTTTAGCTTCAGTAAATGCTTATGTGACATACTGGCTGTATTCCTCTTTGTGGTATTATGAAGAGAAAGTAGAAGAAGTTGATAAAGCCCATACACCAAGGCAAAGCTGGTGAACCTTATGTCATGATTGCCCAGCACATGACAGGTAGACTTCCTAAAATCAGGTCATGCTCTCTGCAAATTATAGAGTAGATTATACTCTTCCTTTTATAACTCTTGAAAGTATCTTCTACTAGCACAATTTTCACTTCTATGTACACTTGGAAGACTCCTTGGATACAATGTCAGCATGTGCTTCCGGACATTCATGTCTAAGGCTTTTCAAATTCTGGAAGCTTAAATTTACACATTATCTTTCTTCCCATTTTCCTCCTGGTCCCTCAGTTTCTAAATAATCTATCCCAATGAAAGAAATGAACATCAAGTTCTCTATTCTCTCTTCTAGCTACCACTACTTCATTGCAGGACTTCCTTGTTCTTCAGTTGGATTTATGAATAAAGTCCTAAACTGCTCTCCTTCCCACTTGCTATCTATCTTTTCTTTTCAATTTTTCTACCTCAGATATGAGAGCATTTTTCTAAAATTTTAATCTGTCCATGATCTATTCCAATTTATAATCATCTAATGACTTTGCATCATCTGCAGCTTAATTTCCAATATGGAAACATGGATTACCAGTCATTGCTGCATTACAAACAAAAGCATGCTTAAAACAAAGGAAGTTTCTACTTTACAATGAATTGAAAAATGTTGGATATGCATCTCCCTTCAGAAAATATTGATGAATTAAAAGATTTACAAAATTGAACCTGTTTGACTATTACAACCAGACGTATATAGACATGTTCAGCCTCTTGTCTTGTTGGCCCATTCTTGTGTGTTTCACAACACATCTTGTCTTGCCACATACTTGTAGTTTAATCTCTCTAAAAGCCTTCATGAAAACTATGGTAGCCTTGAAAACAGGTAGTATATTCACTCTATCTCGGTATTCCCATCACCTATAATGCCTAGCATTCAGTAGACTCTCAACAAATATGTCTTGACAGAATAGGAGGATGAGCAGACGGATGGACAAATGAAAGGACAAATAACGATAACTTATTGACAAACTGCCATCATGTATTGCCCCATACAATGGGACAGAAAACCTCCAAGATAAAGTTTGTTTAATAAAAATGGTTCATGTACAGGAACAAAACCAAGTGTCTCTGGCTTTCTGTTGTTTCCCTTCCTTCCTTGAGTGAATATTGACTTTTCACACCTGAAGTTTCTAGTAAACAAAGGACTCACAAACCATGAGGAGGGCATAAATGGGCCCATACTTTTGGAGAAAATGAGGACATTGAAATTTACCTTTGGTCATAATAGCATTTCTCTCTGGAGAGCTTTCTTTGCCCCTCCTTCCTTTTGTTCTTTTAAAGCAGAGACTTATATTCCCTTGTTGGGAAACTTCTGTTAGAGTTTTCATTTTCAGTATGAATTTTTGAGTTCCTTAAGCATGTTTATCCCATCTGGGTTAAAAAAAATGCCATGCTCACCACTGATTAGTGAACATCAGCAGGGCAGTCCTTAACTGAATTTGAACCCCATAGTTTAGGTAGTTGTACTCAAACTTTTTCTTTATGACATTCATTGATAAGGTGGTCTCGTATTAATTAATGCATTGAGGTGAAGGTGTTAAGAGTGTGTTTTATGCAAATATGTACCCTTTCCCTATGATTTATATTCATTATCATACTTATTAAAGATTTGAGGAACAGGACAAATATGATCTAAGATGCCATAGAAAATGAAATTTTTCCACTGCAAAAGCGTTCAAGATAGCATTTCCTAAACTTCAGTAAAACCAAGTAGAATTAATATTGTCAAAATGGCCATACTACCAAAAGCACTATACAAATTCAATGCAATTCCAATTAAAATCCCAATAACAGACCTCATAGAAGTAGAGCAAGCAATCATGAACTTCATTTGGAGGAATAAGAGACCCAGAATAGTTAAAGCAATTCTTAGCAAG
This sequence comes from Glaucomys volans, assembly GCA_020662805.1. Classification (NCBI taxonomy): domain Eukaryota; kingdom Metazoa; phylum Chordata; class Mammalia; order Rodentia; family Sciuridae; genus Glaucomys; species Glaucomys volans. The sequence continues at coordinate 178,227 of JAJEJO010000964.1, forward strand.
AAGAGTGAAGCAGGGGGTATCACAATACCAGACCTTCAACTATATTACAGAGCAATAGTAACAAAAATGGCATGGTATTGGCACCAAAATAGTCAGGTAGATCAATAGTACAGAATAGAGGACACAGAGACAAACCCACATAAATACAGGTATCTCATACTTGACAAAGGAGCCAAAAACATACGATGGAGAAAAGACAGCCTCTTCAACAAATGGTGCTGGGAAAACTGGAAATCCATATGCAGCAAAATGAAACTAAACCCCTATCTCTCACCCTGCACAAAACTCAACTCAAAATGGTTCAAGGACCTAGGAATTAGACCAGAGACCCTGCACCTAATAGAAGAAAAAGTAGGTCCATACCATCATATCAGCCTAGGACCAGACTTTCTTAACATGACTCCCAATGCAAAAGAAATAAAAGCAGGAATCAATAACTGGGATAGATTCAAACTGAAAAGCTTTTTCTCAGCAAAGGAAACAATCAACAATGTGAAGAGAGAACCTACAGAGTGGAAGAAAATCTTTGCCACACACACATCAGATACAGCACTAATCTCCAGAATATATGAAGAACTCAAAACACTTTACCCCAAGAATACAAATAACCCAATCAATAAATGAGCTAAGGAAATGAGCAGATACTTCATAGAAGAGGATCTACAAGCAATCAACAGGTATATGAAAAAATGTTCAACATCTCTAGTAATAAGAGAAATGCAAATCAAAACTACCCTAAGATATCATTTCAGCCCAATTAGAATGTCTATTTTAAATAATACAAGCAGCAATAGATGTTGGTGAGGATATGGGGAAAAAGGTACACTCATACATTGCTGGTGGGGTTGCAAATTGGTGCAGCTACTCTGGAAAGCAGTATGGAGATTCCTTTGAAAACTCAGAATGGAACTACCATTTGACCCAGCTATCCCACTCCTTGGCCTATACCCAAAGGACTTAAAATCAGCATAGTACAGTGATGCAGCCACATCAATGTTCATAGCAGTTCAATTCACTATAGCTAGATTGTGGAACCAACGTAGATGCCCTTCAATAGAGGAATGGATAAAGAAACTGTGGTATACATACACAATGGAACATTATTCATCCATAAAGAATAATAAAATTATGACATTTGCAGTAAATGGATGGAATTGGAGAAGATCATGTTAAGTGAAATAAGCCAATCCCATAAAACCAAAGGTCGAATGATTTCTCTTATTAGTGGGTGATGATACATAGCAGGGGTTTCGGGAGGTACAGGAAGATTGTAGAAGGGATGGATTGTACAGAGGAAACTGAGGGGTAAGGAGGGAGTGGAGAATGAAAGATAATAGAATGAGACAAACATCATTACCCTATGTATATGTATGAGTAGGCAAATTATATGAATCTACTTTGTGTACAACCAGAAAATGATAATTGTACTCCATTTGTGTACAATGAACTAAAATAAAAAATTAAAAAACACATAAAAAAA
>JAJEJO010000964.1:179806-244794 GCA_020662805.1 Glaucomys volans
AGATAATGGCTCCAGATATGGAAACTGGAGAGTCTGATAAGCAGGAAAGAAGACATGGGAGAAGCTGCAAACACTGATAAACAACAACAACAACAACAACAACCACACTGCTGGAGAAAAAAATACAAACTCCCAAAGCCTTAAACAGCAGGATAGCTGACCTGAGTGGAGCCCGAGTTGTCTACTACAGGTGTTTGCTAAACATTGCTGCTAAAAGGAGGAGGGAGAAGACATTTAGATGAATTCAATAGGAATCTCAGTGGAAACAGGATATGGTTTTTAAATGGAACTTGTCAAAATGTGATCAATAATGACCTGACATGCTCATGATGATTAAAATATTTTATACTTCTTGAGAACTGGAGTGGCAGAAGTCTGTGAGGGTGGTTTGTTTGCCTACAGGACTTTTTATTTATTTTTTGTTTGTTTAATTCAGTTCATGATTGAATCATTAGATGTTTTTAATGAAAGAAGACTCTAATCTTGGAGGAAAAATATTTTATCATTTTCCACCTGCGACTCAGTGATTCTTTTTCAGGAAGATTCCCTTTTTCATTTAGGTACAAATGTAGTATTGAAAAGACTAACAATAATCATGAAGAACTTTTTTTAATGCAAACTTATTTGCTTGTAGAATAATTATAGGTCAAAAAGCGATTGCATCTGTATTACCTTTCTGATACACACCACAGCACCACAGATCTGGAAACATCACCACCATAGAAGACAAAAAGATCTCTCTCAGAAGCAGTGATTTTTTGAATGACACAATTCAGTATATGGATTTCTTTTTAATTGTAACTATAGATGTCACATTTACTGCCTAATATGTGTCAGTGGACATTTCTATTTTTTATAACAATTTGCTAGGGTAGAGATTCTGAGTCTGACATTGAAAATAAAATTAAAAATCAAGTTTAACTGATTTTTTAAGGTTACACAATCAGTAAGTTTTAGGCCAGTCTTACCACAGGTTGATATTCTGCCATCCTACCACAAAATCTCCCTTTTGTCTTGAGAAACTGTCATCCAGTCCATTAAAATGCTCCTAGTATTAGGGAACTTTCTGTGTACTCAGTCTAATTAATTATCAGATATTCTGAACCACAGGTTATTCCCTGCTAATTAGAAGTTCAATTTCTTTTAAGATTTAATTATTAGTTCTCAAAACTCTCTCTTCCTCAGACCACCTTTAATTCTACAAGAAGCACTGAAGCACACAAATACTAAATACAGCAAGTAAGAAAGTAATGGACTTTGTACTTTGGACTTGAACCAGGCTCTAATATATCACAGTCTTCACACATTGACTCTTCAGTGACAGCGATCCAATGTCATTCAGTCTAAAGACTGGCATGTTGAACACTGCAGATTTCCCTCATATTTAATCTTTTTGTATGTAATTTATTTAAAAAATAATCAGCGCCTCCAGATAGTAAGTGACCTTAATGAGCTGTTTTATCAGACATCCCATATGAAGCTTGAGAACTCTTTGGAAGTACGTTAAAAGTAGGTGCATATACTTATAGTATAGAATGCAACGTACTCAGAGGGATGAAAGATCCAGGGATGGCTATCCTGTGTTGAATTGAGCCAGGAGAGAGTAAGCACATTTAATACATGTGTCCCAAATTGTATGGTATTGCTTTATCCTATTTTATAAAAGGTGAGAAAATTAATATAAATTAATGCAACTTGTACATATCCAATAGAACTTTTGCAAGGATTTGAGCTTAGATATAACTGATTCTTTCTTGTATGCCACATCTTCTAACAAAGCAAAACATGAGCAGATCATTTACGCAATTCCTTCTACAATAAAAACTGTGAGGGAGGTAAGGTTTTGGTTTGTTAAACTACTGGTTTTGTTTTTATCTATATACTGTTGAGCTAGAATGAATCATTGCCTGAATAATATCTGAGTGTCTCCAGAGCACTCTGAATGTTGACTGATAAAATCAACACATAATGGATGAGTTTAGAAATACGAATAGTCTTCATAAGAAGAATGAATAGTTCCCAAGCCAGAACAAGACTTGACTCATTGGTATTAGCTGAGTTAAAGAAGGAAAAAAATATGTCAAGACAAAATCGGATGTCAGCAGTGGCAGCTCAGAAAAATGGACACCAAGGAAAACGAATGTTGGCAATGCATATCAGGACAATATCCAAGGAGAAAAAAAAATCAAATGTGGGAGATACAAGTGTTGTCTTCAGAAAAGCTTAGCCCTCCTCTGTAATTCAACCCCCTCATGCCATTCATGTCTCTTCCAAGGGAAAGGTAATTGTGAGAACATGGACTACATGTATATCTAAAAAGAAAAACAACAACAAAAGTATGTAGCAGAGTCTCCAAATGTAGAAGAATCTTCCAGAAAGTATGTAGCAGAGTCTCCAATGTAGAAGAAGCTTCCAGAAAGGAAATGTGTAACTACTTTCCTCTGTATTTTTGTGGGTTGGAGTTACAGCACTGTGCTATTTTTATGAGCTTTTGGTTCAGATGATTAAAAAAATATATATTCTTGAAAAGAGCATTGGGGAACACCACGGGAAGCCTCTAATTGCCTAAACAGTCAAGTTTTCTAAGTTGTTGATGGCAGCTGGTTGAGCAATCTTTCCTTCTACTCTCCAATGTGGAAGGAAAGGTTGCCAACAATCTCTCACCAGCAGAGGAATAACCTGGATTTTTCCTTGTAGCAGAGGCTGCTTGGGGTTGAGAACGAGAAAGAGTGCCCACTGGACTGACACTCAAGTCTGCATCTTCAGTTGATCTAGCCTCTTTCTTGGCTCCATTCCATGGCTTTCCTACATCTTAGGCATCTATCAAATTAATGCATAGTACTGGGCAGTTGGGACAAAAATATGAGAAATGATCTTTGTCAATGGAAATTTTATAATCTGGTACAAGATAAAGCCATATACCAATTTATGGAGACAAACACAAAAATGAACACTTAGCACCATAACTAACTCCAACTTTAAAAATAATTTCTTTTACTGCAGGGGAATCATTCAGTATGGACCTTCTCTGTCTCAGGCAATATTAGATGTTTATTTGATTTGTGAAAAAATGCAACATTACTTTCATTTTACAGATGAGCAAACTAAGTCTAAGAGACTTCAATTTTGCCAAAATTGGAAAGTCTGAAAGTGGTAAAGATAAAATATTACCTGGGTCTGATTGACCGCAAAACTCAGTTCCTCAGGGGACAGCAGGTGGTCATATTGTCATTAAAAATGTGGAAAAGCCATAGTGAAATTTTAAATGGGAATACATCTCTTCAACGAGAGAGAGAGAGAGAGAGAGAAAGAGAGAGAGAGAGAGAGGGGAAGAGGGAGAGAAAGAAGGCAGGAAAGGAAAGGATAAAAAGTGAATGCAAAAAGCAAAAGGAAAGAATGATAATAAACAGAAAAAGTAAGGAAAGAAAGGAAAAGAACTAAGCGATACAAGTAATAATTATTTTGTAAGCTTAAAGATAAATGTCCCTTCCAGCCAATATTTTTAGTAGTTTCTTTTCCAACCTCCAGAAGGTAAAAAATGTTTACTCAATAGGACTTCTTTAAAGGGTGACTAAAAGCTGAATAGTTAATGTGTAAGAAATCCAGAAATGAAGGAGAAAAAAATAAAACTCCAAGGGAAAATAGAGTCAAAGATAAAAACCAGAAAGTGTTATTACTAACTCGTGGACTTTGAAACAAGAGCGAATAATATTTATAGACTTAGAGGCTGTGAAATGAAGAGATCTGTTTTCTGGCATACATATGTAGGACATGATTGAATGTGCATGTGGACTTCATAAGCTTCCAACCCTACTTCTATCGTAAGAGCTAAAATGTGGGGTTTGGACTATCATCCCTAAAGACACAACTTTAAACACCATAATCCTGAATGTTGAACTCCCCCAAAATCAAAACCTCTGATGCCTGAAGTCACTAAAATCTAAAATAATAAAAGATCAAAATCCCCAAAAATATAATTTTATAAAAAAAAACTAAGTTTTTTTACAAGATACATCAACATTATTAAAAGGGGATTTACTTAAGAAATATATAAGCACTCATGAGAACGCCTGATAGGCCATTTCCCACAAACCAGACAATAATAACACAAATTTTTGCAAGCATAAATGCTCACTGTACTAATATTGCACAGATATAACATTTATGAGCAGACAAACCATAAATATGTCTAAAAGTGAAATATATTAACACATAGTACTATTGTTAGTAATAGCATGTACCCAGATTTATAGCTGAAGACATCTGTAATACAGTGATGAACAACATGTCTTTTGATAAGGTCTATCAAAACCCACTACGGTGCCAGGTGTAGTGACCCATGCCTCTCATCCCACCAACTCAGAAGACCGAGGCAGAGGATTGCAAACTTAAGGTCAGTCTCAGCAACTTAATAAGACCCTGTCTCAAATTTTAAAAAGGGATGGGATAATAGCTTAGTGCTAAAAGCACCCCTGGGTTCAATCCCTGGTACTAAGAAAAACAAAACAAAAAACAAAACAAGGAAACAAAAAAACACTATGGTCATCACTGCACATGCAGGTTCCCAAGGAAAGAAGATTCTGAGAAAATCTGTTTGACAAATGCAGATGTATAAAAGAACATCTCTTCATTTGTTAAGGAAGTTTCAATAGTTTTATGTACATGTGTAATGCTTACACACAGAGTCATTGTTGTGATAATGCACTTTTGTCATGTTAAATTTCGAAAAAAAAAATGCATAAAACAATTTACAACCCTCTATAAGTCTTTACATAATTTAGACCTCAAGTATTGGAAAAGATGCAAAGATGAAATACACACTATAGTAAATTGTAAAAAGATAATGCTGACAATTTACAATAATGAGAAAAAAACTAGAAAATGTAGAAAAGCAAAAAAACACTAAAACTAAAAATGTTTAGTTTAGATATGCTGAAAGGCATATTTCAAGGATAGATTATGGTCAATTGCACAGAAGTAGTTCATAAAAGCTGGCCTGCCATGATCATTATTTTAAAGTTTTGTAGCATAATGAAATAGCTTCTTGTTTGCTTTTAGGATGTGAGTTTCCTTGGAGAACATACTCATAGTCATTGACATTTTGGGGGGGTATCAGGGATTGAACTCAGAGGTGCTTAACCACTGAGCACATCCCCAATCCTTTTTTTATACTTTATTTAGGGACAGGGTCTCACTGAGTTTCTTAGGACCTCACTAATTTGTGAGGCTGACTTTGAACTCTCCATCCTCCTACTTCAGCCTCCCAAGCCTATGGGATTACAGATGTGTGCCACCACTCCTTGCTCACATTCATTTACTATGTGGCACTGCTCTTCTTGAAATTCTTCTAAGGAGTGATACATAACACAGGTGTTTCCTATTAAATATTCCCATCTTTGGTGCCAGGATCTGTGATGCTTTGGGCACATACAAATCCTCTGCACATGCACTCACACACAGACCACAGATTTGGTATGAACAATACTGGTGATCAGACAACACTGTTGCATGCCTCTTATCCTACTGTGTGCGTGATTATTTTCAAACCAGTCAGTAACTTCACAGGCTTAGCTAAGCAAGTGTAGCTTTAATTCATTAAAAACTCCTACAAGGTCATCAACTGGAATGAACAATTATGCAGATAAATGACACATTTTGAAAGAAAGTTGTTGTTTCTGTATCACATGGCAAATCCCTTTCCCAGAATTCAACTTTCCACTACATTTTCACAACTTTTTTTTTTTTTAAATGAGAATTTTGGTTTGAGGGATTTTAATCTTTCAGGAGTGTGATTTTGGGTTTTTAAACTGAGGGACTTTGATCTTTAGAGATTTCGACATTAGAGATTCTGGTTCAGGGAGATTGTGCCTTTCAGCATTATGACTGAACACACAAAGTGGTTGCAAAACTTGGAACGTGAAATTAGAAAACTTTAAGTCTGGTTTTCATTTTTTACACATTTCCTTGGGAAAATAATTTATCATATGAGCCTTAGGGTGCTTAACAATAAAACTGAAACTATTAACATATCAATATATATGGTTGAGATCAATTATCTTAAATCATGTGTTGAGATCCATTATCTTAAATCAAATGAACTGGGGTGGGAGTGGCAGGATGGTTAAGAACATAGGCCCTTAGGATCAGCTCCAGGTTTGAATTCAGGCCCAGCTGTTTAGTGCTAAGCAAGTTACTTCATTTGTGTGAACATTACTTCCTCATCTGCAAAACAGGAAACATAGTAGTACCTAACTCATGTGGAGATTATGGGGACTGTTCGAGATCACCATTTTCTTACACTGTACCTGGTAAACAGCAGGTATGCAATACACACTATTGGATGATTACAAGGATGACAGCAACGGTGCCGACAGAAAAGTGATACAGATGTGATGATGGCCATGGTGATGACTGTGCTGGTGTAGCTGTTATAGCCTCTGGAATGCCTTCCCTGGCCTCTTCCTTGCCTCTGAAGGAGGTAGGACTGCTTTATATGTCACTGTATGATTTTGATCTTAACTCTACTCCCAATTCTTTTATCCAACCCTGTCGTTACTGAACATCTTGCCTTTCTTTCCTGCTAACCTATGAGCATCCTGAGATTCTATCTCAGTCTTTCTTGCTCCCTCAGTGCATTAGACATAGTAGACTTCCAGAGAATTTCTGGAATCAACTGTGATCTTATTCTGGATAGCACACTGTAAACTCTAAAGCAGTATAGGAATGCTCTCTAGCATTACTGTAGTTGTTCATAAAGGTCTTCCTCCTGTTCAATTGTTCTTGCAAATAATAAGCACTCGGTGTGTCAGGAAGTGTCCGATATCAGCCACCACCTGTGACTATGAAAATGGCGGTTCTTTGTTTGGCAGAAAGGCAAAGTAGGAAGAAATTGACTTGGAATGGAGGTACTTAATACAACACAAAAGAGAAAAAAAACAAACAATACAAACCTTGCTGAAGAAAATGTGGTCACAGAAGATTAGTATAACTGCCTCCTGGGGTCTTATTAGAAAGGCCAAATCTTAGCTCTACCCCTACCCGCAGACCTACTGAATCAGAATCCAGTTAGCAAGCTCCTTGAGTGATTCCTACACAAACTGAATTCGAGAAGCCCTGTTCTAAAGCCCATGGCATACTCACTGAAGTAGGAGGTGCTCCTTTTCTGGATATTTATAGATCGCTTTCTATGTGCCAAGCTATAGACAGGTGTTCTGATCCACCTTTCACTTCAAACAACTCAGAAGTTTTGTAAAGATCATTGTTATCATTTACTTTATAGATAAAACCAGATGTCAAAGAGAATGAAGAATGGAGTCAAGGTCACACAGTGAGTAAGTGGAAAAGTTGAACATGACCTAATGAATCTACTTCAAAGCTTGTTGTGGTCTTACGAAAGCCTCCATTGGTGAGTTTAGTCTCAGTCTCCAAAATGTCTGTCTAGAACCAGGAAAGACAATATTACCTCTCAAGCTGTGAGTTTGAATACTCTGGTTAAAGTGTAGACTTTACATTTAAGCATGCATGGCTTCAAATGCCAGGTTCCCTCTTAATTGCTATGCCACACTAGTAACATTCGCACATCTGAACGGGAAACGTACCTACATCAAAAGGCTGCAGCAAAGACCCCCATGTGCATAGAGCACTTGGCACAGTCCCCAATTTAGGCTGTTTTCAACAAATGGTAGATGCTACTTCAATTTCATCATTTATTTTAAAACATACTCTATTTAATCTGAAAGGCAATCTTTCCAAAAAAGTCTTAATGAAGACAGACTCATTCATCTGTTGTTCTAATCAACCACTATTCGTTTAATGCACTTGGACATTTCAAAAGGAACTCATACCAAATATTTCTAATTCCATTCCATTCATGATTTTTCTCTGCCTTCCTCCACTGCAATTGAACTATTTGTCATATCAATTACCATACTGTTGTATCATTAATTTTTACTACCATTTCATTTTGACTTCTTTAATATTAGAAACTATAGTTTATTAATCTTTCAAATGCCCAGTTCCTTCTTGCTTGTAAAAAAAATATAAAATCATGAGACAAGCATCATGGTGCACACCTGTAATCCCAGAGCTCTGGAGGCTGAGGCAGTAGGATCCCTAGCTTAAAGCCAGCCTTAGCAAAGGTGAGGCACTAAGCAACTCAGTAAGACCCTGTCTCTAAATAAAATACAAAATAGGGTTGGGATGTGACTCAGTTGTTGAGTGCCCCTGAGTTCAATCCCTGTTTAACCCCACAAATACATATATATTAAATATACATATAATATATATATAAAATATATATAAAATGATCATGCATGGTATTGGTCTGGATATTGGTTTTGCCTCAGTTCATACATTGTTGTAATCAAGGAAACACCATTTTGAGCTATTCCAAAAGGAAATGCTGAAATTCCTTTAGATCTTAAATTCAGTTATGTTTACAAACTAACCTCTTTGGGAAAGTATACTACTCACCCAAGGGTCTAGATTTATTATTAAAACAGTGCTGTATTATAAAATTCTTTTTTATTTAAAGACCTGGAAAGAAATTCCCATTGTGAAATATTGCTGCTTTGTCATGCCATAAATAAATTAAAATATAACTGTGATTCTAGCTCTACTCTGGAGAATATAAGGCAAAGAATGAGCAGCCATTATGTTAATTGAAATACTAGTTTTTCAACACAAATATATATGCAATGATTACTTGAGAAGTATTTTATTTTTCCCCTCTCCAATGTCATTCATTGATTAATAATCAAATGGGAATTTTCAAGGGTATGAGTTTGGCCAGTGTCTCAGTAGAAGTTGGAACTTCCTAAGTCTGTGAGATCACCCGAGTCCTCTATTTCCCAGAGAAGTGATAGGTAACATGTGCAAGACTTCAACAGCTTCATAGCAAACTGAAACGAAACCTCTTTGGACTGCTCTGTTCAAAATGAGAACTCTTTAGTAACTAAACCTCGGAGCATACTGGTTTGTGTTTTCCAAGTAATAGAATCTCATTATCAGAATGGGCATTACAACTCAACTGTCCTGGGATTTGAATCCCAGCCTAAATACTCACTAGTTATATGAAGTTACAAATCTAATTAACTTTGCTTAACTCCATATTTAAATTTATAAAACTCAAATGATAATCTAACTTTCAGGACTATTGTGAAGATTAAAATTAGGTAGCATACATAGTGAGCAGAAGGTATTTATAAATGACAGCTATTCTACTTTTTTCCAGAGTGAATGTGGAGATTCTTGCCATATCTGATTACATATAAAGGGATATCGTTATTCAACAGAAGTTCTCATTGTGGAGTCTGTTCTTCCCTTCCTCTTTCTCTCCCCTGCCTCTGCTTGATGGGTGTATATTCCTCTCTTTCCTTCTCTTGGTGGGTGTATATGTGTATACATAATTGCATTTAGATTTTATAGGCAATGCAGTTACCTCTGAGAATTAGGCTTGTCAACTCTACATATTATGCTTGTTTTCAATTCTGCAAACATAATAAATATTCAAATATTATTTTACAAGTGGTATATCTGTTACTAAATTTAAGTTTTTATAGATGTATCACATCTGGGGTGATAGCTCAACACGTGTTAAGAGAGGGAATGCTTCATATATTAAAAAAGGGATAGAGAACCTTGAAAGTCTAATAAGGATATGTTTAAAATTACAGTAAAGAATTTAAAATGACTGTAATGATGAGAGCATGAGGATGGCCTTCATTTACTGAACACCTATTATGCCCCAGGTTCTGAAGTACATGCTCTATATACACTATACATGTACATTATCTTCAAAGTTTTGAAAATATTGACAAAGGAGTTGTAATTACCATCTTGATACTATAGGAACCCAGACTCATGTAGTTTAAATTGCTGGCTTGAAGTCAAACAACCAACTCACAGAGCAAAGACTAGAATTCAAGTACCCCTGACTCCACATCCAATAGATGTAGTAGTCTGCCACTGTATTCTATAAGGAGAAATGTAATGAAGGCATTCTGCTAAGAAACTAGCAGGAGGAAATGCAAAGTTAAAAAAAGAATGCAGATACATCTCAAGCATTTTTCAGCGGATCTCTCAGTGCCCTGTCTAGCTGGCACAAGACTTCCGGTAACTTTGCACATTTAGTCCCCTGCGGATACATGTGTAGCTGACTAACACATAGTATTCATGATTGAAAACAAACTTGATACTCAGACTTCAATATTCACATTCTTAATCATCACTGAATATACCATCCAAGTTTCTAGAAGCTTGAAGATGAATCTAGTGTCTAAATTGCATTGTCCCTTAGGCTTAGACTATATTGAGCAAACCTATCACTGGATCCATGTTAAAACACATAGCCAAACTTTTGCTGTGATATTAATAGTTTTTTTCCTCTTAATAACATGTAGCATCTTAAAACCAAATAGCTGCCAAATGGGCATTTTAAAACATATTCTATGGCATTTAGTTTGTGAGTAATGAATCCAAAATCTCAGTACAACCACAAAAATGATTTGTATTTCCTTTTCCTTTTCTTATTTTTTTTACTTTCTTTTTCTCCTTATTCCAATAAAGTAAAATAAATGTTTGCCAGACCACAAATGTCATCCATGTAAATGCATTTTATGGGCACACTCGGAGAAAGCACAGCCCTTTCTCCAGAAGGTGACTCAGCCCCCAAATGCCAGTGTCATCTACCTCCTGACAGGCTCTACCAAGCAGCTGTTACCAAAGAGAGATTAGCCCTCATACGTCTAAACTGGTTGCCAGTTTGCTTTTATCATTGAAATTAAGTGCCACAGCATTAGAGGATAGATCTGTCAAGACCCATATGCAGACCCTGGCCCAATTACCAAGTGGCAGGCAGCACCTGGATTTTTGCAGGGAGGAGAGACTCAGGCCATCACACACAGCACAGCTTAATATGATTGCTTTGAGGGAGCTCAAAAAAGAGTTCAAAAGCAGCAGAATGAATTAGCCGGTGAGAGCTTTAGCCCTGTGGAGTTTATGTTATCCTCTATGCTCTGCTCCTGTCCATTAGCTTAATGAAAGCAAATCAAATTAATTATTTAATAAAAAGATTTTCTTTTTAATGAAATCCATTGCTGATCAAATTAGATAATGGATGCAAAAACAGTTTGAATAGCATAATGCATAAGGCACACTCTTTTTAAGCCTTGGATTAGGTTTTTCTCTGGAATTGGACAAGGGCTTCCTGACAATCTTCATTGGCATATAGGCTGTTCTGTGATGATGATCCTGGAGTCGTGGCAATGTGGTTACATAAGAGATAATGATTAATTACCCTGGACTTATACACCAAACACCAAGCACGTCTGTCATGAAAGAGCCAGAGTTTTGGCAGAAACTAGTCTGACCTGGCAAAGTCAATTACCAGTCCTTTAATCATTGTGAAGTCACATTCTCTCGTATTCTCAGATTCCTCATCTATGTAATAGGCATGCGTGTCTACTCACACACTTGTAGAAGAAACCAAAATAAGCCTGGTGCACAAGAATTGCACAGTGTGGTGTCATACCCCATTCCCCAAATGCTAACCTACTGCACCCATTTTCTAAGCCATTAGATCCTTCTTGCCAGGTGGGAAAGGGGTGATAATCACGGTCACAGTTATAAAACCTCAGAGACTGCCAGTTTCAACTTTTAAGAAATGTATGTGTCCAGTTCTTAGCTCTTTAACAGTTTTCACAAAGGCTATCCCTAACACACAGATGATCAAGATCAACATGATCTGTCAGAATAAAACTTATGAAGACACAGCTGCTTTATCATCCATGGTACGCATTTGCATTGTGTCTTTTTCTTCTGGATACAGTTTAAAAGAGTTAAAGATACCAATGAGTTTTATTTCCTCCTTAATGTCCTACTCAGATTAGGCATTTGAAGGAAGAACTAAAATAGAAAATACTTCACTTATAAATGTGAAGTTCTCTGCTTTATATTGAAGAGTGGTTTTATTCTTAACCTTTTAACATCAATCATAAATCATCTTCTTAAAGAAGGATGAGTTTGATTGCAATTTTGCTCTTTATCTACTGAAATTATGGACAAGATCTCCAACCCATATTGAAATATCAATAATTTCATAGTAAGCCAGTCATAACATTCTAAAGGTCATATATTTTAATTGATCTTTAGTAAAAATACACAGTAACAGCAAGTTCTTTCCAAGAACACAGTACTTACATTTTTCCTAGGATGTGAACATTTTGAAAGAGGATTTCCAGCACAAAGTCACTTCCTGGCACTAAGTATATATTAGTAATGTAATGTGCCAATTAATAAGGACTTTTGCATTGACTAGGGCTTCCCTTGGAAAAGAAAGCAAGCTATTTCCTTTTCCAAAAATAGGTCAACAACTTGTTACAGATGAAGAATATAGTGCAGAATTTAGAGGGAGATAGCCCTTAATTTCAATTCCATTTGAGATAGAGAAAAGCATTTGATAAAATTCAACATTTTTTTGTGATAAAAACTCTCAACAAATTAGGTATGGAAGGAATGATGCTTAAAACAACCATATAGGACAAATCCATAGATAACATTAATGGGAAAAATTGAAAGCCTTTCCTCTAAGATCTGTAACAAGGCAAGGACACTGACTTGACCATCTCTATTGAATATAGTACAAGAAGGTCTATAAAGAGGGGGAGAGGAAGGGGGTGGAAAACAGTGGAATGAGACAGACGTCATTACCCTACATACATGTGTGATTAACAAAAATGATACAAATGTACATCATGCACAACCATAGAAATGAAAATTTGTACCCCATAAATGTACAATGAATCAAAATGAAGTCTGTAAAAACAATAAAATTAAAATTAAATTAAAAAATCAAATACACAAGAGGAAGAATAAAAGGCATTCAAATTGGAAAGCAATAATTAAAATTGTTCATTTGCAGGTGACATGATCTTATATGTGGAGGTATTGAGATACAGAGGTAGGTAATGAAAAAAAGATAGATGATAAACAAATAAAAGATAAGAGATTATTTCCATTGCTGAGAAAAAGCTTTTAATTTGAATTTATCCCATTTATTGATTCCTGCATTTATTTCTTGTGCTTTGGGGGTCAAGTTAAGGAAGTCTGATCCTAAGCCAACATGAAGATTTAGACCTACTTTTTCTTCTATTAGGTGCAGGGTCTCTACTCTAATTCCTAGATCCCTAGAGGTTTAATTTCATTTTGCTGCATATGGATTTCCAGTTTTCCCAGCACCATTTGTTAAACAGGCTATCTTTTCTCCATTGCATGTTTTTGGAACCTTTGTCTAATATGAGAAAACTGTATTTATGTGGGTTTGTGTCTGTGTCCAATATTCTGTATTGGTCTACCTGTCCATTTGGTGCCAATATCATGCCATTTTTGTTACTATTGCTCTGTAGCATAGTTGAAAGTTTGGTATTGTGATCCCTCCTGCTTTGCTCTTCCTGTTAAGGATTGCTTTGGCTATTCTGGGTCTGTTATACTTCCAAATGAATTTCATGGACTGCTTTCTCCATTTCTGCAAGGTATGTCATTGGGATTTTAATTGGAATTGCATTAATTCGTATAGCACTTTGGTAGTATGGCCATTTTGATAATATTAATTCTGCCTATCCACAAACATGGGAGATCTTTCCATCTTCTAAGGTTTTCTTTAATTTCTTTCTTTAGGGTTCTGTAGTTCTCACTGTAGAGTTCTTTCACCGCTTTTGTTAGGTTGATTCCGAAGTAGATGTGGGGAAAAAGGTACACTCATACATTGCTGGTGGGGTTGCAAATTGGTGCAACCACTATGGAAAGCAGTATGGAGATTCCTTTAAAAACATGGAATGGAACCACCATTTGACCCAGCTATCCCACTCCTTAGTCTATACCCCTAGAGCTTAAAATCAGCATACTACAGTGGTGCAGGTACATCAATGTTTATAGCAGCTCAATTCACAATAGCTAGATTGTGAAACCAACCTAGATGTCCTTCAATAAATTAATGGACAAAGAAATTGTGGTATATATACACAATGGAATATTATTCAGGTATAAAGAAGAATAAAATTATGGCATTTGCAGGTAAATGGATAGAGTTGGACACTATCATGCTAAGTGAAATAAACCAATCCCATAAAAACCAAAGGTAGATGATGATACATAAGGGGATGTGTAAAGCAATAATGGAGAGGATAAGATGTAGAGGAAAATGAGGAGTTGAGAGGAGGTGGGGTGAGGAAAAGATAATAGAATGAGACAAACATCATTACCCTATGTACATGTGTGATTATATAAACAGTGTGACTCTACTTCATGTGCCACCAGAGAAATGAAAGTTGTACCCCATTTGTGTACAATGAGTCAAAATAATAATAAAAGAAAAAAAAAGAAAGGATAAGTGATAAGTGAAGGCTTCTGCTTATAGGGCAATGTTGAGTGCCAATTGGTTAATGTAGATGAAGTGCTGAAATTTCAAAATCAGCATTTTGCACTCATCATGAAAAAAAAACTGTATCAGACAATACTCTTCAACAGTTGTTAAATGTAGAAGAAAATTCTGCTGAAGATCAGCTTATGCTCATGATCTTCAGGGATGTCTCCATAGACTGCTTATTAGTTGCAAAGGAATAAAATGGTAATTACACTATTGATCTTGAGAACATATTCAAAATTAATATCAACAATGAGATGGACAATGTACTCCTCCAGATGTGACACCCTAAAAATAGAGAAACATCATATAGAACCTGAATGTTATAATCAGAAAACATCAGATAAATCATATATGGGGAGCAGTCTGAAAGAATGGAGGGGGCTGTATTTTTAAAAAAATGTAAATGTCAAAGCAGAGAGAAAACAACAAACAAGGAAGAAGTGGAAATCTTCCAGGTTAAATGATGCCACAGATGCACGAGAGCTGTATCTAATGGTGGCTGAGGACTGGATATTGTGTTAAGGAGGAAAATGCTATCCAGGCCATATTTTGATTGTCTCACAAAGCTGAAACATAGACAGTAGATTAGATAAAAATACTGCATCAACATTAAATTTACAGAAATTGATAGCAGTATTGTAGATATCAAAGAAAATCTTCCTAGTCTTAGGAAGTAAATACTGATGTCATTAAGGTTATAGGTAGTTTAAAGATACATAATTTGCAGAATTTATTCTTAAGTGTCTAGGAAGTATGCATAAATTATAAATCAAAGCAAAATGTTAATAGATAAATCTGGGTGAAAAATTTTGAAAGTTTTTTCTTTTGTACTCCTGTTCTTGTATCTTTCCTAAAAGTATCGTGTTATTTCCAATAAAACTGTAAACAATATTTTAAAATCATTTGGCTATATGTCACATATCTGTGATTATCCTATCATGATTTATACTATGGACTGTTTTGGTAGGGCTGGCTTAATAGGAGATACATTGGGCACAGGTAATGGGCTGGCTTTCCTCATTCTTTTGAGATTGGCATACTCTTGTCTGCCAAAACTCTTGTTTCATACTTTTAAAACATGATTATTTTTATCCCCTTTCTGTTCTTAGAGTTATAACCTTGTCTCTCTGATCTCAGAACTCAGAATCTTCCTCTGGCTCCATCAGGGGTTTGGTAAGTTCATACCAGGGTCCTCTAGGATCTCCAGACCACAGTGTCCTGGTGGTATTGGGGAACCCAGGCAAATCTCAGATGATCTGATGA
Source organism: Glaucomys volans (assembly GCA_020662805.1). Lineage (NCBI taxonomy): Eukaryota > Metazoa > Chordata > Mammalia > Rodentia > Sciuridae > Glaucomys > Glaucomys volans. The sequence goes on from JAJEJO010000964.1 coordinate 195,492, forward strand.
AGATCTTTGAGCCTGGGTTAGGCTGATCTACCTTAAATATTTTAGGCATTTTGTGCAAAGACTACATGAGAAAATTTATAGCCGCGACTTGAAAATTAATATACTCTGGTTCTTTTGGGTATATAATAGGAGTGGATTTTCTCATAAGATAAGCACAGCAGGATTTTTTTGTTTGTTTATCTTTTTTGACTCCTATTTTGGGAATACCAACAAAGAGTTATTATAAGTCACTCAGGCATGAAACAAATGACTAAACTAAAATTGTGAAATGACTTCGATTTTAAAAATAACAAAGCCTGTATACTTCTGCTGGGGCACTAGTCTATTATGAGAATCTCTCTGCAGTTATTATTTAGCATTCAGACCCTGAGCCAAGTGATGTAGAAGAAATTGCTCAAGAATTCTCTCTCATAATAATGTCTAATTTTTCTGTATATATAGAATGTCTTTTAGAGGCCAACTTTGTTTAATAGAGGTAGAACCTGGAATTTAAAGAGATAAGTGGTTGTACTAGAATAGCAGTCAATCTTCTCACTTTAATTTCATAGCTTTGACCATAATGCCACTCAAACTGGATTTTAATATCCAGGGCAATTTGATTCCATGGGGAAACAAATTTAAAAACAAAAACAAAAAACAAAGAAACAGGACTGGGGGTATAGCTTGATGGTAGAATACTAGCTAGCATGTATGAGATTCTGGGTTTGACCTCCAGTATGAGGGGAGTAAACACCAACGACAACAAAGAAAAAGATAATACCTGCTCACTTGATTTGGAGAGATTTGACTATTAGGAGAGTTAAGGCCTTGACAAAGCCTCTTTCACTATCACACTGCTTGCCAATGAATTGGTGTTCATTTAATGCCTACTGAATGAAGCAATGAGTGAATATAATGATATCATTCCTCCACAATACACCTACCATGCACATAGCATGTATCTGGCCCTGCATTAAAAGCTCCACAGTCAATATGAACAGTTCCACCAACAGAATTCACAGTCTCCTTGAGAAAATAGGCACACAAGCAGATAATTGCAGTACTACCAGATGAATGCAACTGTGAGAGGTGACTCACACAAGATGTTACAAACTTTTAAAATGAAGAAACAAACCAACAAAAAAATTTTTAAAAAATAGATAATTCAGAGCAAAATGTGATGTCACTTGAAATTGGACAAGTAAGGCTTTGGATAGCATGTTCGTTTCTGACTGTCAAAGCTTTTTGAACTGCAATTTTAGGTTTGTAGTGCACTATTGTACTAAGGATGGGTAACACCTGAAGAGTGTGGATGTTCCTACTCCCTGGCATCCTGCAGAGAGTTCAGTCCTGCATCAGAAAACAAGCTGCAGAAAGAAATTGTTCAGGGCTCATTGGTGTCCTTCAAAATTCACATATTGAAGTTGTAACCATGAACACCTCAGAGCATGACTGCATTTGGAGATGGGGGCATTAAAAACATAATGAGGTCAGCGGAATGGATAGTGATCCAGTATGACTGGTGTCTTTTTAATGAGAATATCATACACAAAACACAGACTGAAGGAGGATGGGTGGAGACCTCTCTGAGGAGGAGGCCATCTGGAAGCTGAGGAGAAAGACTCAGAAGAAACCACTCTTGACAGCAAACTTCTCAGAACTCAGAGAAAACACATTTCTATTGCTTAAGCCACCAAGTCTGGGACATTTTATTATGACAAACCTAACAATATAAACTTTGTTTGGAATAAAATAAAGTTACTTTCTCTTTCTGAAACCAAGAGTGGTTTGACCTGTAGCCTGGGTACTAAGAAAGCTAAGCACTCCCAGAAGACACCAAGCTGGGTCCTGCCCCTGCAGGCAGGTCTGAAGTGAGGCAGAATTCTGAATGAGGAAGGCAGACCATGATCTGCCTTGGCTCAGGCCAGGGTTCTAAGTTATTCCCTCCAGTGGACTCTTCTGCAGTTATGTCCAGACCCTCAGTAAACTGTTAGGAAGATTACACCCTGAACTGTGGGGTTTTGGGGATGGTTCGTATCCTTTAATCAGATAAGTGAGAATGAAAAACTCAGGGATGGTTCATAGTGAGGAAGCACTGTGTGCAGAAGGGTTCCATTTTCATAAAGTACAGGTGTGAAGAGTGGAGTCAGAAAAGTACAACCAAGGGACTCATTTTAAGCCCAGGTGAGGCCTGAGATTCTCCACTTAGGAATAAGTGAATAACTTGGAGGTGGGGCGGGTGGAACTTAATTGATGGCAGGAGAGAAGAAATTTTGTTTTATTTTTTGTACAATGTTGAAGATGGAACCCAGGGCCTTCACATGCTAGGCCACTGTACCACTGTACCACTCAGTTAATTAACTGTACCACTCAGTTAATTCCCCAGCCTTCCAGGCTGCCCTCTTAAAACTGAATTAAATGTACTATTATTTGATGTAACAGTTCAATAAATTCTGAGGTTTGTTGTTGACATGAGAAATATAAGAGACAAGATACTTTGAGTTCATGGAGATTTGGAAAACTGAGTGTGGGTTGTGTGTTCAAATTGCTATTACAAAGGTTGGTGTCTTCTAGATGTTGAAATCTAGAGGATCTCCTTTTGTATCTCTAGAGTGGCTTACAATTTGTAAGCTCCTTACATATAATTTTGTATTATTCCCTTCAAATTCTATTTAAAAATAGGCATAGTACTTCTAAGGTCTGTTTAGTAACATAATATCACATTCAAATGAATAGAATTTTTCCATCTTCAATCTAAAGATAAACTCTGAGGTTTCTCAAGGTCACACAGTGAGAAAGCTGGGACTCTTGATCTAGTGCTCAATCACAAAGCTTTTCCTCATAGGTAAACCTTCAGCATCAAGCAAATTTTATTTCATCTCAGGGAATAGAACATATTATAATACCATATTCTATAGGCCTACTTAAGCTAATTTTGTTTTGACTTTTTTGTTTTGTTTGTGTTTTTGATTCTTGGGGTTTTTTTGTTGTTGTTCATTTGTTTGCGTTTTATTTTTGATAGTAATTTCTATTCTCTCATCCATTAGTGTGTCACTGCTGTGGTTTGGATATGGTTTGAGTTACTACATGAACCCTTAGGAAAGTTGAGGCAGGTTGAGTGGTGGAACTTTAAGAGGCGGGACCCTATAGAAGGAGTTTAGGTCCCTGTTAGCATCCAAAGGAATTGTGCACCTCTCACAATACCCTACTGCTTCCCTTGAGAGGAAATTGTTATAACAAAGCAGGCCTGGCTCCTGAATCTCTGTGGCTTCTGGCCTTGCCATGTCATCTCTTTCACATGTGTTCCTTCCATCATGATGCCATCTGCCATGATGTCCTCACCAGAGGCTGAACAAATGTGGCTACCAGATCTTGAACCAAAAATGTGAGCTTAAATAAAACTGTGCACTTTGTAAAGTAGGCAGCCTTGAGTATTTTGTTATATTGACAGAAAACGAAAAATAATCATTAAATAGCATTTGGTACAGTTTAAATGAAACAGTTCTCAGTCTAACTCTTTTTTAAAAATAACTTAGTTTTAGAATTATTTTGGAAGTACAGAAAAGTTACAAAGATTAAATACAGAGAGCTCACATATATCCCATACTCGGTTTCCCCTATTATTAAATTGTTACAGGTAATAAATTATACATTTATTACAATTAAGGAACTGGTATCTGTACATTAATATTAACTAAAATCTATATTCTTTTTAGATTTTCTTACTTTTTACATAATGTTCTTCTTCTCTTCCAGAACAGTGTCTAGGATGCCACACTATATTCAGTTGTCAGGTCTCCTGAGGTTCTATTTGGACATGTGAATTTCTCAGACATTCCTTGTTTTTGATTAATTGAACAACTTAAGGAATGCTATCAGATATTGTAGGAATGACTTTCAAGTTGCATTTTCCTGTTGTTTTCCATAGTTATGTATCAGTTATGAGTTTCTGAGTGGTAGGGGTACCATGAAAGCAAAGTACTGTTTTCACTACATCATATCAAAGGAACATGTTTAGCAACAAGACTTTTAATTGCTAATGTTCACCTTAACCATCTTTCTGAGGTCATGTTTTCAGATTTCTTAAGTGAGATGATTCTCTCTTCCTCAAACTATCCACAGTATACTTTGCAGAAAGATGTTACTATGTGCAGCCTATGCTCAGGGTGGGGAATGTATGCACCACCTCCTTGAGTACAGAATACCCACATAAACTAGTTGGAATTTATCTGCATGGGAAATTTCATTTTACTTCCAAAAGTAAATATAATGAATGTTTTCATGTGTATTTAGATGATATAATAGTAGCAAATGACAACTATGCATATAGCATCACAAAGCATTCCTTCTAACTTTATCTTCTGTCATACTTCTGCGCCATTCCCTGATTCTGCAATTTCAAAATATTATGTGATGTCTCCTGGACTTGGAAATGTCTTGCTTCCCATTTTTTGGTAATCTCTTCCTTTTTCCAGAATTTTATTTCCTTCTCTTTGTACCCAGCTAACTTCTATTTATCTTTCTAGTCTCTCTAGAACATTCCAGTTAGAACATGATTCTTTTGCTATGTTCTGATACCTGGTTCATACTTCCCAAATAATCCTAGAAGACCATGCGCATACAATTCTCTGAATGATCATCCTGAATGGCATCCCAAGCTTTGCTTCCCTTTCCCTCTAATGACGACCTGAGGGCATGTCAAGATCTTGTTCTTCCCTGCATTCTAGCACAGGTGTTATCCCAAAGAAACATGCTCAGAATGATGAGGTATTGTATTGGAGTACACTATTTTCTTAGCCAATGAGAAAGCAGACTCAAAATTTCCTACACATCAGCATTGGCTATTGCAAATGCTCTCCTCCATTGCTGATTTTGGCATAAAGTTTTCTAATTTATACATTGGAAGTTATGTAAAAGATTCAACTATAAATTGTGAAATTCTCAATCCGAGACTCTGTCCTCTTCGCTGTAGTGCTTCTCAATTATACCTGTGATAGAGTAATAGAAGGGGGAAGTACAGATAATGGAATATTTATTCTGGAATAAAAAAATGAAAATAAAAAAATCCAGAAAAATGACAAGGTCATACTTGCAAAAGGACATGAGAGTTTATTTTTTTTTAATCAATTCTGCGAAAGATTGTAAAGTCTAGATTATTCCGGCGTCCATCAGAGAGTTACACCATTTGTTGGTAGAAGTGTTATGAACTAGATGGTATCTTCTAATTTCCTCACAGAGCTGTTGCATTGAAATCCTGGGGAACACGCCAGTAAAAATAAAATATGCCTCCATCCCATTAGAAATCATGCAGGAGAAACAATTGGTTTTATGATTAAGCTATTTTCTCTTTCATAGTTGATAGTCTAAAATTTCTGAGTTCTCTGAGGCATAAATTTTACACAAGAGTTTAGGGATGCAAGCATATATATATGTGTGTATATATATATATATGAATATATATAATATATATTTATCTCAAGGGTTTTTAAAAATCATTTTCTCCTTCTTTTAACAACCCAGTGCCAGACACATATCAAGTCAGGTAAAAGGCAGCCACCGTTTTCCTCGGGACTTCTGAATTAACAGATTGTTCTTACTATCCTGTAACCTTTCATTTGAAGAGCTCTTTAAAGAATACAACAGGTTTTGTTGTTTTATTTATTTTTCCTCCAAAAAGGCAAACAGAATAAAGAATCTTGAAAGATATGTTGACATTCAAGACTAACTGCTTTTGAGTAGCTACCACTCAGAAGCTGGGGGCAGCCTAGTTACTGATGGGGTTCAGTACACATCACTCCTAAATGTGATAGCTTGGAATTTGTGGAAAGAGCAAAATCAAGATCATCCTCACCTACTCCCCAGAGTAGGCCCTGAAGGAATTTTCCTGATGTTCCTCTGAAAAGAAGCTTCATTTTGGAGGGAACTTCCCTATACTTGTCAGACAGAAGCATCCTTATCCATGAGGACAGAGACAAAAAAAAGAATCTGAACAAAGGGGCCTTGCCAGGTCCTCCTTCAAGTTCTTACCATTCAATCATGCCCTCTCATCCTCCAATCACACTTCTGCATGACTGTCTATCAAATTCAGCTACAAGTACTTATTTCAGTGTTGCTTTGGGTAGTCATTTCTGAAGGCTTATGTATCATGCATAAATTGCATTAAATTTCTAGGTTCTTCTCTTGTTCATCTGTGTTTTGTTATAGGTGCCTTAACCTTGTGATGGTTGAAGGTAGAACTCTCTCATGTGAATTTACACACTTGTTTTTCCCTTTAGTTATATCTGATTTTTTTTTTTTTTTTTTGCACCATGGATTGAACTCAGGGGTGCTTAATCACTAAGCCACATCCCCAACCCATATTTCATTTTTAATTTTTAAATTTGAGATAGGGTCTTGATAAGTTGCTTAGGGTCTTGGTAAATTGTTGAGGCTGGCTTTGAACCTGTGTTCCTCCTGCTTCAACCTCCTGACTCGCTGGCATGTACCACTGCACCTGGCTCATTTTTTATATTTAGTCAGCACACTTACATATGGTTAAAATAGTCAGGCATTTCCCTTTGGCTTGGCAAACAGCTTCTGCCCTCATATCTCTGAGTGAATGGTGCCAGCATGATTGCTAGCCTACCCTCCTAACCATACCTTAAATCCTCCCTTGATCCAGGACCCTGATGTGATCAGCATCCCTTTAAATTGGTTGATATTTCTACCACACCAATTATTAATACTTTTATGTCCATCTATTCTCACAGCTAAATTCAGTATGGTTCTTTCAGAGTGTTTTGCTACTTAAGATTTGAAAGTATTTTACATCTGTTAGCCATGGTTTCTTTTCCTCTAAAGTGACTACAGTAATAATTGCCTCATGGTGCTGCTGTAACAACTAGAAATAATCTATGTAAAATCCACAGCAATAGGAAGTGCTTCATAAAAGGCAATAATTCTTAAATAACAAAAAAAGGAAGCAAAATGAATATTTTCAACTTTCCTGATACACACACACACACATATATATATATATATATATATATATATATATATATATTTATACATACATATATATATTCAGGAAGAAGAATGGAAAAAAGTTCCTTCATTTAATAATTTTTAGGTTCTGCAGTTGGGTATCATACAAAGAATACCTTTTTTTACATAATTAGCAGTAGTATAATGATGAATATGCAATGTTCAATAAAACCACAGAATACAAAATTTACTATATAACGTTTTCTTATATCCAGTCCAATATATGATCCAGTATAAGGTCAGAACCTTTATAACTCTTGAGTTACTTCCAATCTTTAGAACTATGGTGGGGATATGTTACTTTAACATTTATTTAGAAATTTCTGTGGAACAGGCAATGTACCAGGCACTGGGGGATGCAAGATGAATGAGCCTGTGTCCCTGACTTTGAGAGGCTCATCAGTTAACATAAATCATAGATTCACAGGTAACTATAGTAAAATGAGATGGATGCAAAAATAACACAAGTGCTGGTGGAAAGAGCATGAGGAAAGCTTCACAAATTAGGTGTGTCCTAAGGCAGAGGCAGAATGGAAATGAGTTAAGTTCTGTAAAGAAAGGAGGGCATCCAAAACATGCAGTGCTACTTTTACATACAAGAACAAAATCACAGCCATATCCAGCCCTTGTCCCCAATGCCATTACTCTCTTTTGTGAGTCATTTCAGTTCCAGAACTGAAGTAATTTTTTGGCATTTGACTTGCCCTGCTTCTTTTTTAAAGCCCACCTCAAGATACATTCATATCCCTGTTAAATAAAACATAGTTTAGTGGAATAGGAAAATATTTTCTATAAAAATATCATTCCACCAAGAAAGCATACTCAATAATGGACTAAGCATCAGTTCTTTTAGTTGAATTTTTCTGTTCAGATTTCATAATATACAGGTGACTATTAAAGCAATAACAATTATGGTCACTTAATAGTGTTTCTTTCTCCTATTTCCTAAGCAAGGCAATTTATTTTCAAATGCATAAGCTGCAAATGGAGAGTTATTATTATGGTAATGGACTAAAATGCAAAACAAATGTGGTCATGACACGTAGAAGAACATTCCCACAATGCTACCCAGCAAAGATATGCACCTCAACGGATATTAAAAAGATACGCTCCTTTATCAACAAGCCCAGCTATGTATTTCACACATGATTCCCAGTGCCAGGCATTGTAAGACAAAGATGGAATGGTTCCTGACTTCAGGATTCTAGCTGAGAGTAGATGTCCCCTAACCATCCCCACTACAAAGAGCAATGCCCCTGGGGATGAATAGTGGGGATGGTCAGAGGGCATATCTACATTTGACACCACCAGTGTCAGGGAAGGTCTCAGAAAGTGTGAGATCAGAGCCCTGAAGAAATGAGTGGAGTTTGACAAATTCACATGTAGGAAGAGGGTGTCCTGGACAAACAGAACAAAGCCTGCCAGGCCACAGAAGTGTGTGATGCAGGGGAGGAAAAGTGGAGGAGAGAAGGTTCAGGAAACCAAAACAGAAACCAAAGGCGGAGGCAGATGGGCAGTTTTCAAGTTCCGAGGCTGCAGAATCAGAGTTGGGAATGATGTTGCTTTTAGAAAGATGGTTCTTTGGAAACTGCATCATCTAGTGCATTTCTTCGATTTGTTTTCTTCGCTTTCAACCTGTCTTGGTAATCATTCATCTCTGTATATTCATGAGACAGCTTTTCCCTTTTGACCTTTGGTTGTCCCTTAAGACTGGAATAACCACTGCACTTTGAGTGCCTCATACAGCATCTGGTTCAAAATCTGTACTCATCGAACATTGGTGGATTGAATGAATAAAAGGAAAAACTGATTACTGATCTAGTATAGCAATAACTCTGGGGAATATTGGCTGTATCACCATGGGAAAGTGACTTAATATCTCCACACAGTATTTTCAGCTGTAAAATGTGATAAATTCTCCCAGATACTCCAGGTTTAAATGATATAATTTATGGGAGAGTCAGTAGAGATGCCTAGCACGTAAAACACATTCTGGTGTTTAGTACACACTAGTTCTTATTCTTTTAAAATAATTCTCTTACTCTCATGCACAACTCCCAGCACCCTTTAAACAACAGAGCTGGAGTAGCAAACAGCAATGAAATCCACTCTGCAATTGTGTTTCTCTCACGCCTCAGTCACACTGGCTTATCAGTTGCTAACCATTCACTGTCACACAACATATAAAATTGTCGAATTTAACTATTAACATCCTGAATGGCACACTTAAATTTGGGCATTTCTCAAAGTAGCACACTTTTCTTTCTACTTAATCTCCCACACTTCTACATAGACTTGGTTTTTCACTTTTGTAGTACCTCAAAAATCACTCACAACTACCCAATGACAATGATAAGCCACACCTGCTCAGCTTGCAGTAAGACTTCTCCATATCTTAGCATGCTCCTAAATTTTTGTGGCTGAGGCAGATCCCCTTACTGCCCTTACTTTCCATACAGTCCTTTACTTGCACTCCTAAGAAATGCTACTATCATCCTCTTTGAAATTCTATGCAATTTTTTGTTCCAAAAAATTCTTCAGTTCCCATAGGACATTACTCAACAATTCCCAGAATTTTAACTCCAAGATCTATTCCTCACTCTAAGGGCCATTGCCTAACTCTAGCCTCATTACTTATCTGTCAGAACATTGCAACAATTTCTCTATCCTCCCCTCCTCCAGTTTCAATTTTCTCTGGTTCACATCATACTTTATATCCCCAGTGACTCTGTATAAAGCACAGATAGAGTCACATCATCCCCAACTTAGACCACTTTTAATTGTTTCTATTATTAAAAGAAAAAAGAATACCACCCAAGGCATTTTATCACCGCAGCCAAATCTATGAACCACCTCAGGCATCCTTTGAAAAGTAAAGAGACTGAGAAGGCTTGTCTTCTCCTCAATCCATTTTTCCTTCAAATTTGAGTCATATAGAACTCATTACCATTCCCAAAGGGTCTCCCACCTTGCTGACTTGGCTTCTGCTGTCTCTTCTGGGAATACCATCATTCTTGGCCTGCTAAAGTTCTGTGATTCATCACAGCTCAAATTCTCCCTCTTGGCTCAAGGTTGATTTGGTACCTTGAGTGATATTTTCAATAACCAAAACATAAAACAAATTCCCCTTTTCCTAACTCTGAAAAGACAATCTCCCTTATAAGTGTGTGTTAAACGAATGCTTTGAACATACTTTAGAGTGATGGTTACCTTTCCTTTAATCTGTTATTTTAGGCTTCTGCATTATCATCAACATTAGAGCGGGACCGTTGACTTTAGGTGTAAGATGAGCAGGAAGGTTTATTACTCCAAATTAGACCTTCTGATGAGATTCAAATGCTCCCATATAATTATTGCCAGCAAGAAATGATCTACCACCATACATTTAATTGCAGTCTTATTTTTCTCAAGGGGGGAGTGGAAAGAAAGAGTTAGATGGGAGATTGATTCATTGAAGTGAGTCAGGCAAACAGCATTTATTACCAGGGGATTTAAAGGTTCATCCGTTTCTATTTATTCCTGTAACTTAAAGAGCTCAATTAAATATAATGGGTTAAAGTATTAAAAATCTGTTTGATTATCAGTACTTACTCAGTGAGACACTGATTAAAGCTTACGGAAGAGACAATTCTATTCATAGAGCCAAGATAAGGAGAAAGATCAGAAATGGTTACATGTACTTTTCACCTTAGATTCTTCAATGACTTTAATAGGGGTATATGGGAAATTGAAAAACCTGTTCAATAAGCAGAGAAGGCAGCAAAAATCCTTGCTGCTTTTCAGGGTGTGGCAGCATCTGCCTTCCAGGTGCCAATTTGTTGCATCTATGTGTTTGCAGAGGTCAAAATAAAAACATGCAGTTCATCCTTTCCTTGTTTCCCCTAGCACTGTGTTGCAATTTCGCAAACCATTTTAAGAATTAAGTAGAATCCATCAAATCAAGATGTCTATGGAGTGACAAAACAATATATTGGAAAGAACACTGAGTATGAACTCATAGAGGCTTGGTCTCAGCTCCTCATTCTTTCCCTCTTGCATTCTGCAAGAAATATTTTATAAGCCAGCTATGGGACCTAGGCCAAGTTAATTAACCACACTAAGATTCAGTTTCCTCTTGTATAAAATAGATATAATCATGATTATTTGCCTGACAGGGTCATTACTAGGATCGAATGAAATTATTAAAGTGAAATCACTTGTCTATTCTAAAACACTGTAAATCTGTTTTGATGCTGAGTCATAGTGAAGTGGAGGAGTCTCAAACGTCTTCAGATCCTTACATGATTGTGCAGTTTCACACAATAGCATCCAGTGAGCATTTAGTATATGGAGTAAATACACTAGGAGTGTCAGAAATACACAAAATTAAAATGTTATGAGTCATCCACTAAGGGAATTTGAGGAATAGGGAGAATCATTTCACCAGTGCAACAGCAAAAGAGTGGGTGCCAAGAGTCAAATAGCAGGCAGTAATACAGGAGGGATGGCAATGTGGGGGGGAGGGCTCTAGGACAGCCTTCCCTGGACTTCCATGCACAGAAGGAGACACAGTCCCCACGGGATTGTCATGTGTAGTGTTATGGTTTAGAAATGGCTTGTCTCTCACAGGTTCATATGCTAGAAGCTTGCACCCAGTGTGGCAGTACTGAGAGGTGGTGGGTCTTTAAGAGGTGGGACTTAGTGAAGTGACAAGAGCATGGGGGCACCACACTCAAAAAGAACAAACTTCCTCAAAGGAGTTCTCAAAAACTGGGCTAATTCCTAAGAGAATTGACTGTTATAAAGAGAGTCAGGCTTTCTCAGCTTGCTAGCTCCCACTTCCTATCTCACCTCATGGCCTTTCTCATTTTTTCCCATCCTGAGATGCCATCCCCATGTTGTGACACAACCAGAGGCCCTGAGCTGGTGTCATGTGGTCTGAACTTTCCAGTAACCCCAATTTTGAGCCAAATGTCTTTTCTGTGTGCATCGCCAACCATCAGGTATTTTACTATAGCAACACAAGTGTGGACTAACATTGGGATGACACAGTCAGGAGCTGGCTTGGCCTGGCTGCTTCTCCTGGGAGAAACCCACAAATAAAGATGGAGGAAATAATCACAGAAGAGAGGGTTCTGGACTGAGGGATTGGTGAAAACCACTGTCTTCTAAGAAGGTAATGTCAAAAAGAGGCCATTGCTTCTTCCCATGTCTGCACACTCCTTTCACCCCTGTACCCCAATGCACCTTTTGTCATGTTTCTCTGCTTTTATTCTCCTCCTCTTATGTCCTCCTTTCTAGGTTCTCTCATGCTCTGGTCTTTGGAAGAAGAGTGGTGTTATATGGAAATACAAGTCCTCTTGGGTTCTAGAGGAACCTTGCCTACTGCACAGGTAACACTTTCACACTTAAAACTGCACGATGAGCAAACTTTCTGCACCTCCATGGCCTTTGTATAATGGGAACTTTTACCTGGAAAGAAGGAAGGTGGGGTTTCTGAAAGATACACTTCATAAATTGACATATTTGGCTTATAATAGGTACTAAATAAATACCTTAGTAAGTCTTATGATTTAATGTTAGTTCCCCCACAAAAATCCCACTATGGGCTTGGGGTCAGCAGGTGGGAAGTAATTTAAATGGGTTTGAAACATTGTTTTTCTAAATATAAAACTATTGTGAAATTCTCTCTTTATCTCATGTCCCAAATGTCTATTTTGTGTAAAATTTTCAAAATTAGCCAGAATATATCATGACTTTAAAACAAATAAAATAAAAATGATTCTATTTAATAAAGCATATAATTGGGTCATGTCTAGATTACTAGTGCTTTGATATTATTAGTTTAGTGCATTACAAAAGTAGAAATTGGGGTTTCAACTGATCAATTTAGAATAGTGACTTAATTTTTAATAATTTTCTCTGGTTAAATTTTTTTTTTTTCTCCCTTAACTAATAGGAAGTTCAGAGTCAGACTGAACTCTCAAATTCACCAACTATGTTAACTGTTACTAAATTTCTAGTTTCCCTTTGGTTGTCCAGTTTTATAAATTTTATTGAAAATTATTGTTTTCAGGAGTTGTCTTACACACTAGCCTAATGTCTTTAATGGGACTCACCATAGATAGTCAGTTATTACCCTCCATCTATGCCTGACCTCGTGCACTGAAAAGTCCATTTTGTGACAGAGGACCAGCATGCTATAATCATAGAACAGTGCAAGCAGCCAATCAAACCCAAAGCCAAGCAGCATGTACATATGCAAAAGAGGCCTTTTTTTGCACAGAAACAGATGGTTCCAAATTGATTTAACCTGAATGTTATTTAGCCATTTAAATTATGATTCTCACCATTTTATTAACCCTTCAGTGTGATTCTCACGCTCATAATAGTAGTCCACATTGCTGAACCCACAGGTCTACATGAGAATTTACTTACATTTGCAAGCAGTTTGATAGAAAGCATCATAATCTAAAAATGTACTACTATCATGCTCTAGTCCATTTCACCTTGTGAATCATTATGTTGTGTCTAATTTGAGGACTTTGGAGTCAGACCATTTCCACATGAGAAAATTACTTAGATGGACTTTGTCATCAGATAAGTCTGAAGTTGAATTATGGCTCTGGGACAATTTCTAAAACGTTTGGAAGATATAAGACTTTTAAAACACAACTCTCAAATTTATTTTTTTATTTTATTTTTACAGACTGCATTTTGATTCATTGTACACAAATGGGGTACAACTTTTCATTTCTATGGTTGTACACCATGTAGATTCATACCATTCATGTACTCATACATGTTCATAGGGTAATGATGTCTATCTCCTTCCACCATCTTTCACACCCCACCCTTTCCCCCCTCTCATATCCCTCTACATAACCTAAAGTTCCTCCATTCTTACCCCCCACCCCCATGCCCATTATTTATCATCATGCACTTATCAGGAAAAACATTCAGCCTTTGATTGTTTGGGGTTATTTCACTTAGCATGATATTCTCCAATTCCATCCATTTACCTGCAAATACCATAATTTTATTCTTCTTTATGGTTGAATAATATTCCATTGTGTATATATAACACAGTTTCTTCATCCATTCATCTGTTGAAGGGCATCTAGTTTGGTTTCATAATCTAGCTATTGTGAATTGAACTGCTATAAACATTGATGTGGCTGCATCACTGTAGTATGCTGATTTTAAGTCCTTTGGATATAAACCTAGGAGTGGGATACTGGGTCAAAAGATGAGTTCATTCCAACTTTTCTGAGGAATCTCCATACTGATTTCCAGAGTGGCTGCACCAATTTGCAACTCCACCAGCAATGTACAAGTGTGCCTTTTTCCTTATATCCACACCAACACCCATTACTGTTTGTGTTCTTGATAATAGCCATTCTAATTAGATTAAGATGAAATCTTAGAGTTGTTTTAATTTTCATTTCTCTAATTACTAGGGATGTTGAACAATTTTTCATGTACTTGTTAATCGCCTTTATATCTTCTTCTGTAAATTGTCCAGTTCCTTGGCCCATTTATTGATTGGGTTCTTGTTATTTTTGGTGTAAAGTTTTGTAAGGTCTACAGATTTTGGAGATTAGTGCTCTATCTGAAGTGCATGTGGAAAAGATTCTCCCACTCTGCAGGCTCTCTTTTCACACTATTGATTGTATCCTTTGCTGAGAAAAAGCTTTTTAGTTTGAATCTATCCCATTTAATAATTCTTACTTTTATTTCTTGTCCTTTAGGAGTTTTGCTAAGGAAGTCCAGTCCTAAACCAATATGATTGCTTGACAATATCATTCAGGGTTCTCTAGAGGAATGGAATCAACAGGAAGTATGATTATAGAAAGGGGATTTATTAGATTGGCTTACAGGACCAGAAGTTGTCCACAATGGCTGGCCCCAGGCTAGAGAGCTGGAAGTATCAGTAGCTGCACAGTCTAAGAGGTGGAAGGCCCAGAATAAGAAGGATCAACAGAGCGACCCTAGTCCAAAACCAAGTATTCTGGAAACTACCTGGAGAATCACTGGCAGAGTCCCATATCCTCAGAGGATAGAAGCAGCAATCAGAACACATTCAAGAAGAGTGGAGCTTGCATCTGAAACTGCTTCCTTGTTCTTCCAACTTTTATTCCATCCAAGCCACCATCCTATTGGGCAGTGCTGCCCATGCTTAGGGAGGGTCTCCACTACAGTTCACTATCCCACATTCCAATCATTCCTAGACACACCCTCATTAACACACCCAGAAGCCTCTTAATTATTGGCATCTTCTTATCCCATCAAGTTGACAATTCAAATTAACCATTATATTCCTAAGAGAATATGGTGAAGAGATACAGTTTCTGTTTCTATCCAAGGCTTTATCAAACTGGTAGTTTCCATTCTTCTATCTCTGGGGATGTTATCTCATGTAACCTAGCCGCCCTATGTGAAGAAGCCCAAGAAGACCTTGGAGAGGTCCTTGAGGAGATGAACAAATTTTCCTTGGTTCACATCCCTGGCACTATAAAACACATGAAAGTGAAGGCTTGAAACCTGTAAACTGCCTCCTCTGATGTCTGGTCTCAACTATCATTTATCTGTAAGTAAATAAATGATTGTCGGTTTTTTAAGCCATCAATAATAAATGATTGGTGGAGTTGTGGTGGTATGCTATATAGCAATAGCTAATTAGAATAATAGAACAGTTTTTTAATCTGTAGAAAGAGTTCTATTGGTGGTCAACTTTAGAAGAGTTTCTCTGACATATGAATAATAATGTCATTTTGTCTAATATTAAACACATCAAAAATTTATGAATTTCATGCATTCTTTTTATATTTTATTTAGACAAGTTACATTATTATTTAGTAAACTACCTTAGACTACATACTAAATGAACACATGATAGATTTTCTAATTTGATTAAATAATACTTCTATTAATTCATTACTATTATGTCATTTTTTAACTGATGAGAATATTTAGGCTTAGGGAACCTACATAGTACTAAGTAGCATAATCTAGATAGGAACTCTCAAGTGTTAATGCTAAAAACATTTTCTCCCCATTTCATGTTACCTTTCAAGTTTATAATCTAAAAAATAATTTAAAAATCTATAATGAGAGTAATCAATGAATGGGCTTATAAAATGGCTTTACTAAGACTATTGGTAAAGCTAGATAATTGGTTGAGTAGGTAAAGCCTCTTAGAATAGAGGAAACAGCATAAATAAAGGCTCTGAAACATGGCATTTTTTTTTTTTGGTCAGGGAATTGCACATATTTATAGATATTGGAATTTCAAGTTTATAGGAGGAAATGCATAAAATAAGGACTGGTGAGTTTAACCAAGGAGAACACAGAACAGGAGTGTTTTTGTGAGGTATCTCATCTCATCCTGGACTCTGAAGAGTCATTGGGAGTTCTTAAACAGAGAAGTAATGGAGTAAAATCTCAAACCCATTCTCTTAAGAAGCCCCATCATGTCATTGAGGATAATTCTCTGTCCAGAATTAAAACTGGATCCTCTGAATTCCAATTATTGGTACTTTTACCATTGCAGCTTCCAACTAATAGGCTTTGAGCTCCTTGACAATCATAAAATTATTACAAAGAGTCTACAAATTCCTGTACCTACAAACTGCAAGAAAGGAAAGCTATGCATAATCCTTTCCATGTTATTAAAGATATTGTTAAACATAATAGCTTTGTGTCATCTGTGTTTTGAGAAATCAGGATATGGTCAAGATCCATGCTCTGGAGTGAGATGAACAAGAGGGAGAACTACAGTGACACAGATAGGTAGTTTGAATCAGTTGGAGCTGGATCATAAAGATGCCAGGAGTAGTGATCTACAGAGAGAAGGGACAAGCTAAAACAGGCAAAATATGTGGGAAATGTGCATATTTCTCAGAATCCCCAGGGAGTGCAACCCCAAGACTATTAGGACTACTTTAGTGATAGTTCAAGAGAGACTGCCTGGAAAGCTGTGGAGTCTGTGGTCATGCAGGTGATACATATTCATATATGTTTCATACTTCTCCTCTCCTCCAGTTATAAACCCCAAGGGTAACAACCAAACTAATGTTCTATGTACAAGTCCCATTACTAATGAAGTGTTCAGGACAAAATGTCTTCAAAATGTTCTTTGAATAAGTGACTTTCTATTTAAAGGTCCTAATTTTAATAAAACATCTCCTATGATTACTGTAATTACAGTCATCTCATTCAAGTGTTTGTGAGAAAATGGATTGTAACAGGAATAACTGGATTTAAATTTTATTGAGCTTTGACCAATTTATATACAAATATTGCTTGCTGAACCTACTTCAATATAATTTTTGAACTAAATGGTTGACATTAGTCTGCTATGCAAAAGAAATTTTGAAGAGAAAACTGAAAGTCTTATGTATATTAGAATTTGAAAAAAAAAATCCAATGTATTGGTCAAGGTTCTCCTGAGAAACAGTACTGATAGAAGACAAAGACAGGTAGATAGAGGATAGATGCATAGAGATAGGTAGGTAGATAGATAGATAGATAGATAGATAGATAGATAGATAGATAGATGATAGATAATATTTTGACTTACATATTGATATTCCATGTAAAGCAGACAGGCAGAGAGTTAATTCAACCTTCTTCTACCTTTTCATTCCATTCAGTTCTTCACCCAGTTGGTTGATGCCCAGCCACCTTAGGGAGGACCATCTGCTTTTCAGAGTCTAACAAGTGAAATGCTGATCTTCTCACAGACTCATTTAGTGATAAGGTGGAACTAGACACCTGGACATCCTATGACCTAGTCAAATTGACACATAACCTTAACCATCACAGCCGTGAGTGCTTGATCTATAATAATAAGGAGGCTAGGATCTTTTCATTAAGAATGAAAAGACCTGAGTCACAATGACAACCTTTGCTCCCCCGGTAAGTTTATTCATCATGACAATGATCTTCATGTTTCCTGTCCTAACTATATCCACATTTTATCATGAGGATCAATACTATTACTTTATTATTCCAATAACAGCTATAAAAATGTCAGCAGTAGAAAAAAATATTAATCACCAACATGACTCTACTACTTTAAATATTATCTTTTCCTGAGAACTTGCTAGATGCCAGGCACTATGTTAGACTCTAAACACTAACTTATTTATAGTAATTAAAGAGAAGTGTTCTATTGTTGTTCTTATTTACAAAGGTTTTCTGGGCAAAAGAATATATTTTAATACAGTAATAATAACTAATCAAGCAGGAAATAATACATGGTGCAACAAGATCCCTATCACATAAATTAAAATGCAATAGGAGACATAAAGCTGAAAGAAAATACGATCCTCAAATAAAATAGTTTTTATAACTGTTATCTCTTTCCTGGGTTTCATGGCAAAGCAAGACTCCTCTGCACTCCTCTATGTTTGCCATATTTAGCAAATAAAAATACAAGATACTGATTTAAGTATGTTTCACATAGACAACAAAAGTTTAGTATAATTATGTTCCAAATATTGCATGAGATATACGTATGCATAAAAATCCTATTTTCTGATTATCGGAGATCAAATTTAATTGGATAATCTGTTTTAATGGCACCTTTTTTCCATGGCATCTTAGAAATACAGTATATCTATAATTATAAAAATGGTCTTTGAAGCAGGTTAAATTCCAACTCTAATGTTATGATGCTCACATAAAAGTCTGATTCGTTTATTTCAATTTCTCATCTATAAACTGGAGGTAACAATAACGCCTACTCAACAAGGTTTTGGGGAAAAATTAAGTGAGTTAAAACATAACTTTTAGCATGGAACCTAAGATATGGTAACAAGAAAATTAGTGTTATTTTTTATTTCCCCTAAAATAGGACTACTTATACCAAATTGAATTTTTTTTTACTCTTTATTTCATACCAGGTAAGATATTTGAGAATGGGTAACATTTTGTAACACTATCTATACTACAGTATTATTCTTGACACATGATATATACAAACATCTCTCATAGATTTCTAAGTCAACTCTGAAAGGTGATTTATAACATCATTCTTAAATGGATTATAAATGGATTATAGTTTCTATCAGAAATCATCTTATGAACCGTACAATTAGCAGCGATTGAGTGATTGCTGCTAATAAAATGAAGTTCATTTTTTTTCCTTATGAAATGTGGGAGACAGAAGACAGGAATACCTACTTCACAGAATAGACCAAAGCGATGTGAATGCTGGGGAATGACAGAGTGGACGGCTTTTCCATCATGACCTTCTCTGATACTGTTTTCAGCTCTGGTGGCCACACCTTGTTTTTCATGGTGATGGCTGCTCTGGTTGACCCTTCATGCACCAGCCACTTTGTGGGCCACCTCATGCCTCTGAAAACCCATGCCCATGGGCTCTACCCTTTTATTCTGTTCTTGGCCAAGCTTTTATTTATTTATTCTTTATCCTTAATCATTCTCCTTCAACTGACTACCTAAAGATTAATTGGAGTGAAACTGCAGTGGGGATTATAAACCTTGGTTCCCCTCTCATTTCATAGTCTACAAATAAACAAATAAATAAATGAAAATGGAGCACAAGCTTATGGCTCCTGCCTCTTACACTGTTAAATAATAGAAAGGTCCAGACTTAATGCAACCACCTTTTAATCTTTGCACGTAAGGCATCAAGTACATGCTAAATGCTTTCCGTATGTTCTTTATTTAAATTCTCATAACAAATCTGCAACACAGGTATTATTTTCCCATTTTATATGTGAGAGGAGAGTCAGATAGGTGAAGTAACTTACTGAGAGACACAGCCCTGCCAAGTGGCAGGGAGAGAATCAAAATCTACATGTTTCCTTAGAATCTGTTTGCTTTGTACACTATGAAGTTGTAAGGACAAAGTGTTTTAAAGAGAAACCTGAGTCCAACAGGTTTGAGCCTCTGCTGTTGAATAACTGTGGGCACTGGGTTAATATAATCAATTTAATTCATTTAAGTTCAATTTTACCTTTACTAAATACCTGCTTCTTTTAGGCAGGTAAACCTGCTTCTTTTAAGACACCACTAGAAATAAAAGTTGCAAAGGAAATTCTGTATGTTTTTATTGAACATAGGACCCAGTAGAGAAGATTAGATATATACACCACAAAACAAGATAGGACAAGTCCTGTGAAATGCCCATAGGCAGTTGGTTACAGAAATGTTGGAGAAAGAGAAATTTTGACAGGGAAGATTAGGAAGTGAAATAATTTGAGTAAGGTACCCAAAGAAAGGCAATTGTAATGATTAACTTTGTGTGTCACCTTGATTAGACTCGGGATACCCAGGTATCTGATAAAGCATTGTTTATGTTGAGTCCACATGTGTGTTTCTGGAAGAGATTAACACTCGAATTAGTAAGTGAGAAAAGCAAATGGTCCTCACCGATGCAGGGTGGGGGGGTCCATCTAATCCATTGAGGACCTGAGCAAAACAAAAGGTCAAATTTGCTTTCTGTTGGAGCTGGGACATCCATCTTTTACTACCCCTGAAAACTGGGACTTCTGGTTTTCAGGCTTTCAGATTTAGACTGAATTACAACACAGGCTTTACTGACTCCCCAGATTACAGACAGCAGATCAGACATAGCCTTCATTATCATGTGAGCAAATTCCCGTAATCTGTCTATGGAAGTGTGTGTGTGTGTGTGTGTGTGTGTGTGTGTGTGTGTGTGTGTTGCAGAGGAGGAAATAGATTCTGTGGACTTTCATTTTTATATGCATAAAGGATGAAACTGTTATTTCAATCTAAAACCATTTATGCTTTACTCTGAACCTAGATATTAGAAATGAAAAACATCAAAATTTGATCTTTCTTTCAAATAAAACATAGTATATCTGAAAAGTTAGATGTGTAAAGAAATATAAAATATGAATACAAAATACCAAAGAAACAAGGTGGAAACATTTTGCTTCCTTGAGTATGACTTAGAGAAGGCTTCTCTTAGAAACTATTGTACAAGCTCGATTTTGAAGGTTTAGTGGGATTTTTGTCAGACAAAAGGAGGGAGTAGAAGGCATGTCTGACAAAGAACAGAGAATCCAAAGCATGCTGTCACCACTGGGTGTGCACTGGCAGCAGGCAGAATCCCATCATGTCCTTGTTGGAGTACGTGGACCTGCAGGCAGGAGAGGAACCACACTGAGAGCATCGTGTAAAAGTTGGCAGGCACCAGGAAAATACAGAAATATGCTGATTTTTTTTTCTGTTTCCAGTACTGACACAACTAAATGTAAAACTGTCACATAAAAAATATACTAGTGAAAATGTCATTGCCTATTTGAAAAATTAGGGCAAGGAAGGAAGAAGATATTTTTAGTGTATGATTGTACCATAATAGCTATGAAATAATTTGATTTTCTAGTCTTACAACTCTATAAAGCTACAGGGATTATCACTTTTTTTCTATCCCATCAAAGACAATGCACTGTCAGTGCTCAAACTGTGGCCAAGAGCTCACTCTTTCTAAGTTAACACAGGTTTAAGCAATTTGAGCCTATTGTTCAGTCTTTGGAAAACTTACAAGGTGATGTTATTTATTAAAAAGGAAAGTATAGCAACAGCATAAAAATGAAACTCTGTAAGCATCAACGTAAGAGGAACATTTTGCTAGTGGTTGTATATAGATGCAGCATTTTGAGGGGGTAACTCTTGGAATGCATTCAAAGTCAAAAGAAATGTGAATGTTCTGTTTAGATGCTCTTGTCTGCTCTGTAGTTTGTCCATGAGCAAAAATAGGTATGGACATGTATATAGTATGTCCATGGACAATTGACTGCTAATCCAGTGACTCTCCATTAAAGACACGGAGGGGGCAAAAGAAAAAACTGAAAAAAAAATTGAAGAACAACTTAAAATAAATCATGGGCCAGTTAATACTAACTTCAAACAGGTCAGTTTATGCAGCACACGTTTTCCTGTTCAAAGACTGCTCATATTAGAAGACATAAAATGTCAAATTAGTGACCAACACAATAAAGTTAAGATATTGACCCCGCTGTTTAATATTATGAAGACAATGGATCCAGTCACCACAGAGGAATATTTATTGTTGATCCAGTGCCGTCATTATTTATCTTTACTGCACCAAACTCCCTTCACATTACTTTTTCAAGAAGAATGTGCAAATAATACATTCCAAAGTCAAACTCCCCTGCCATTCAACCCTATCTTGAATACTCTCCAGTGATGTGGAAAAGAGTGGGAGGCTGGTTGGAAGAAAGACAGTGCTGTTGAGGAAAGGAACAGCTCCTCCCAGCACCCCTGCCATAAGCTGATACCAGTCAACTTATGGAAAAGGCAACTTAAAGTTGTAGATTCTAACAGTGTGTTCTTGATGAAAGTATATTAATTATTTAATCGTCTTTTCACCACCTACACCAAACCTCCTATAATAAGGTCACTGACTTAATTACCTCAGCATTTTCTGTATGAAGGCAGTTCTTGACTGGTCTCTCATTGGGGGAATCTACTTTCCTTCCTCTTAGACTTCAAACACTTCTCCTCACTGTTCTGGCCTAATTAGTATTCAACTGACTTGCGAGGGTTAAAAGAAGGGATGACACCTTTATAAAATGGACATTTGCAAGACCCTCACCCTTTTCTTTTTATCATCACTTCACTAGATGTAACACTGGACTTCTACTCTTTCTCTTTTGACAACAATAATGGCAACTGTGTATTTTAGTGCTTTCCCTGAGCCATGCACTTTTTAAGAGCCTCTGTATATCGATTTAATCCTCTCAGAAGTTGTCTGAGGTACCATGATCAGCTATTATTAAGTAGTTGGAGAAACAGGTGACGTTTTAAATTCATGACTCCATGGCTGTTCCTGAAAGGTTGGAATTAAACCCAGAATCATCAAATATCAAAGGCCCTTATCTTAAACAGGGATTCTAAATTTCTGTCACTTTGAGCATTGATTCCTTTAATTTGCTTCATAAAATAGTGATCTGAGGAAAAACACCTTTTAAAAATACTACATATTATACTTTTCTCTTGGGGATTAAAAATTCATGTTAGGACAATAAAAGTTCTGAGAAAGCCACACAAGCAGGAGACCAGTTTAATTCTAGCTATGAAGTTTCCTAATATATTTGAGCAGAGAATCTTTTTATTCTATGTACAACATATCATAAATTACTTTGGAAAGTAATTTGGAAAAGTATCCAATTACTTGGAAAGTATCACCTTTCTCCTCTTTGATCTGATGATGAGTCTCTGGATTCCTGTCTCCTACTTTTACATCTACATATGAGCCCAATGGTGTCACTCTGCCTTCTAAAGCCCATTTCATGAAACTGATGCTGCATTTTTCTGACTAGAAAATGAGAAGAATGGAGATTCAGCTAATATTAATTCTCTCTCCTTGATCAACTCTCTTTCCTTGATTCCTACCTACTCTCCCATATCTTGGACCTGACTACACCCAGGTCATGGGTGTTGGTTATGGAAACTTGAAGAAGAGGCTAAGGCCTGGTATACACCGTTAAGACTTGCAGAAACATTTCACCCTTCAGATTGAGTGAGAATCTCATTTCTTATGTCCACAGTGCTATGGTGCATAGTCTGAATGCTATATTCAGCTCCCAAGCTCTCCACTATCTGCTACAAAGAAAACTATGTAATGATAGCAAGGAGCATGACATCATAAAATTCATAAAATTTCTGAAGGCAGAGAGTCCAAAAAGTTTGTCACTTCCAAACAAACTGACTACTATAGCAGATCAAACATCTCTATTTTATTTATCTATTTGTTTATTGATTTATTTATTGGTACTTGGCATTTAACAACATTCCCAGCCCTATTTTGTATTTTATTTAGAGATAAGAGTCTCACTGAGGCTGCTGAGACTGACTTTGAACTCGCTATCCTCCTGTCTCAGCCTCTAGTGCTGCTGGTTTATAGGCATGTTACCACTGTGCCCAGCAAAAATTCCTCTATTTCTTGAAAAGGTATTTGAAAATTAAAATTGAAGCTCTTCATACTGGCTTTTGAGATTTTTTGCAATCTGGACAGCTGATAGCTGTTTTGGCCTTACTTTTTCTGTTAATTCCTTCTAATGAAGAGTGTTTTCATTGTGTGTTGTTTTTAACACATGCAGGAAGAATATTGGAAAGAGCCTAGAAAGAATACCACTTAGCAGCAAGCTGCACTCTACAAGTTAGTTTACAATCATGTGCTTCATTTTCCCTCACTGCAACAAAGAGATGCTGCTCAAAGCTGTTGTTATATATATGAAATCACCTGGTTCCCAATGAATGCTTAATCAATATTACTTTTCCTTCCAATGCAAAACAACAAAAAATCATACTTTTATTAATTCCTGAGCCACAATTTACTGGGATCTCTAGAAATTTAAGGGTATTGTGAGTTTATCAGTAAAGCATGCCAGGAAAACTAATCAATATGAAAAAATAGAAAGCAAGCAATGTAGGATTTGCAATCAGACACACCTAGACCTGGATGGACTCTGTCCCCTTTCCATTTCTTAGCTATGCTATGCGATTGTAAGCAATTTAACCTCTCAAAAATTCAGTTTCGTTATTTCTGAAGTGGGCGAAATAGAGCATCTACCACATAAGGTTATTTCAGGCATTAAATGAAGTATAAAACAAAGAAATGCCTAGTATTCTGCTAATGTTAATCTCCACCATTTCTTGTAGCAGTCAACAATAGCATCATTTCTTGAGAGTAGTGACTAGATAAGAAAATGTTTCTTGAAGTTAATGCAAAAGATTAGACTGAGAAAATCTGCAAGGGCGTCCTAGAAGTTGATGAGATTTACCAGAATTAATTTGAGTTCTGCCATGTGGGTTTGGGCAGTGCCAGAGTCAAGAAGCACTAAAGAACATGCAAACAGAAGCAGATGAACCATGCCAGTCTTCCAGGGTTCATGCAACCCCATCATCATACTCCCAGAGCAAGACTGTTTATCCCTGTTGAGTTTGGCAGATGAATAAAGAATTCATGACATATCCATGCCATAGAATTAGTCTGAACCTGGAATTAAATCAAAGGTGGTATTTTGCCCTTCCCCCTGAACTGGGCTGTTTGCTTCTCTGATGTCTGCTTTGTTCCAGATCCCCCAAATTCATTTCAGAGTGTAAGGATGTGGCAGAGTCTTCTCATTCAATGGCTGGATTATTTCAACCAAAGCTTAAGTTTTTCTCCTTGCTGCTAAGTCCTCACTTCTTCAAACCATCCAGCATGTGTAATTCCAGACTGACATTCTTCAGTTTATGTTATTATAATCTTCAATCACATTCCATCAATATTAGTTGGCCTAGATTACAAAACCTCATTTAAGGATCCCTATATTTTTATTTACATATTTCCTAATTTCTAAACTTCTCAGTTATGTCAGTAATCCAAAGAGTTAAAATTGCTCCACTTCTAAGGAATTTCTATCGTGAAAATGAGAAAAGAGCTTACCATTTGATTAAACACATTTTAGGCAAAATCCCTATGTTATTTTACATTCCAATACTGCACCTTTGGCAAATTGAGATACAATATATTGAGATATGCAGTATATTGAGATATAATTATTGTAGCAGAGAATTCACCTCCTTAAAGTTTTCAATTATAGTATATTCACGAAATCATGCTACTGTCAGCACAATTTTAGGACATTTTCATCACCTAGAAAGAAACTCCTACCCATTTGTAGTCACTCTTTATTCCTCCTCTCTACTAGTAACCACAGGAATCATCAAGGCCAGGAGCAGTTGCTGTCAGGGTTCAGTGTATGTAGATACAACCTGGAATTTCTTGCTTAAATGGTTCTCAGTTACCTGCATCATGCACCCTCCGAGATTCTGAGTGTGTGGGCCAGGAAAGATGCACTTTAAATACATATAAAAGCAGAGTTTAAAGTAGATTCATAGACAATATCTTGGGTAATATTGTAGTAGGATGAGTGTTAAAATTAAATTGTAGGAATTGGAATCCTAGTTTGTACACATTGGCGGTGTGGTGCTGTGCAATTTCCTAGGGTCAATTTCCTCATCTAATCTATAGGGCTAACAGTGCCACTTCACAGAGCACCTATGAAGCTGTAGTGATAAAACATTACATATTTGTAAGGTATCTGGTTCTACTTAATATTTTCTTCCTCCCTGCTTCCCTAAATCAAAACCATAGGGGACTGGTAAAAAAATGGCTTACAGTAACTGATGTAAAATGTGTGTTGCCTCACCCTCCCTCCTTGAGGCCAAACACCTCCTCTTACCATGTCCCCATAGTGAATATCCTGTCTCAATCCATGAGAAATTTGAAAACATTCTTATTTGGGTGAACTAGTTGCAGCTGCAAGCCCAACAACAGGAACAAGGTACTATATATGCCCAATGTTGATTAGCATCACCGCGACTCATTATTCTGATCAGCCAAGAGCAATTTACAATCATCTTTAAGCAAGTCTACATCATTTTCATAATTGACTTGCAGGAGCTTTGACACAACAACTTGTTGTAGCTGTCAATCACTGTCAAAGGAAAGGAGGAGGCCCTTCTGATGAGAAGAGCAAAGACACCATTCTGGTCCATAGTGGACTGTGACCAGATGGACCCTGAATGAGGTTTGGTTATGCAGTCTTTTCTGTGTTTTGATTTCCAGGTGGTAGGAAAGAATACCTTTTAAATGGAGAAAAGGATCAGAGAGATGTTGGAAATCAGTGACGTTACTGCATGATTGAAACAAACAGAGTCACAAGTTTGAGCAATACACAGGGTCTCTCTGAGCCTCAACTTTTAATTTTTTAAAAAATTCTCCTTCCACACTCCCCTCACCTTTGCTAACTCTAGTGAGAACAATTTGCCTTCAATTGCATTCTTTCTCTCAAAATTTATAAACTTTTGGAGCACCCCAGAAATACACAGAATCAAGTAAGTGCCTTAGTAATCTACAAACAATAGTAACAATATTTAAAAATTTGTACACTTAATATAAATATTTATCCAAATAATTATAAATGGAAACATGGTCTAATTTTTATTATCTCCAAACCTAAGAAAGAAAGGAGTACAAGAACATTATTGGCCTTGAAAGAAAAATAAAACCACAAAAACAAAACAAAATCAAAATAGCAAACAAATGTTATTAAATAAATGTTACTTTACAAATGTATTATTAGTTTGCTTGTTGGTATATAAACAATATTGAACATGTAATATTTTGTGTAAATTATAACAATAAATTTAAAAGCACTGAAAATTATAAAGTTGGGTACGCAGTACAGTGTATGAACCAACCTAGGTGCCCTTCAACAGATGAATGCATATAAAAAATGTGGTATACATATATGATGGAATATTACTCAGTTTTAAAGAAGAATGAAATTATGGTATTTGCTGGTAAATTGATGAAGCTGGAGAATATCATGGTAAGCAAAATAAGCAAATCCAAAAAAAAACAAAAGCTGAATGTTTTCTCTGATATGTGGATGCTAATTCACAATGGAGGAGGGGCACTGGAGAAGAATAGAGTTACTTTAGGTAGAAGGCAGTGAAGGAAGTGGGGAATGGGGGCAGGAAGGATACTAGAATGAATCAGACGTTATTACCCCATGTACATATATAACTATATGACCAGTGGTATTCTACATTATGTATAACCAGGAGAATGAGAAATTATACTCCATTATATATGATATATGAAAATGAATTCAGTTATGTATAATGCATTATAACAAATTTAAAAATTTTTTTTAAAAGCAAGGGACTTGACCAGTGAGTCAGGTTGTATTCCAGTTCTGACAAAAATGGGCAGTGTAACTTAAACATTATTTTTTCTTAAATAAAAACCCTCATATCAGGTGTTACGCATATTAAATCACATAATGCATATTATAAGCAAATACAATATGCAATAGGTGCTTGATAAATTGTTTTGGGGATATTTATTAAAGATTCCTAAAAATATAAGGGGGTATAGACTTTTTGTTGTCTCCAAGATAGAATTTTGTAATGTCAGAGTTGTTTGTAAGAAACTATTTGAATGAACTATTCAATGCATCTCCATTTTCAGTCCTGTGATTGGAGTTGAAAAATACTTATCACTTTTTGGGTACTGTTTTAGGTGAGGCCTGGGTAAGAAAAGCACATTAACTGGCACCACCAGGAATGACCATAGCATGCCTGGGAAGATGTACTTCACATGAGTCAGCAAGAAAATGGAGTGAGAAGCTTGAGAATGTGCTGGGCTGGATGGGTCAGCCACCTATGTGAACATCCAGAGACAGCAGCAACACAAGCTCAGCCACGGTCTGCTTACCTGGGCTGTAAAGACTGAAAGGCGCCTTTACTTTCTGTACAGCCGACTCATTGACCATGCTTTCACAGAGATCCGACAGCAGATCAGGCACCATAAAATGAAACCCAGCTAGATGATAGCCCCACAAGGGCAGAAAACATCCTTCTTCATTCTTGTCATTCAGCCCTGAGAGGTGAGCGCAGTGTTTTTGCAAAAGAAATCCTCAATGTGTATTTGAATGTGTGAATAAAATCGGTTCTCTAAAATTAGAGCATATAAATTGCATATCCTTGCTTTGCATCTTTTTTGTACCATCATTTATCACAGATTAGTACACTTCCTCTTAATCAAATTTTAAGTATCTCCGAATAGACAAAGGCCAAAAAGGTAGAAGCTTATTTTACTGTCCTCTCTTCCTGAGAACTCAGCTCCATGACAGACACCTGCAGTTTGAGTGCTTATGTCGATAATCTATCTTTTCCTTCTGATACATTTTTAGAGATTCTTACATGCCCTGAATATCTTGAATTTTCACAAGGAGAGTGAGAATCTGCATGTGCACACATTCACTTAATGTTATTTAATTTTGAAATACTGGAATTTCTTGATCTGAAGACTCATATGTTACAAGTTCTGGAAAAATTTTAGTCACTAATCCTTTAGCATCGACTCCCTGCCATTTTTCCAACCTCTCTTTATGGAACTCTTAATAGATAGATGTAGAAATTTTGGATCTGTCCTCCATAATACTTTACTTTTCTTCCACTCTTTAAAATATTCCCTTTGTACTGCCATCTGGAAGAATCCTTAGCTCAATCTTTAAAACCATTAATTCACTTACTAAATCAGCTACATGTTCAGTCATCTTTCATTTTGTAGCTATCATACTTTTCATTTCCAAGATCTCTGCTTTTATTCTATACATGTCCAATTTAACACTTTCCCCAATTGTTCTGGTATTAAAATAGGTGTGTAGCTTATTCCTCATATGTCTGATGATACTAAATACAGCTATTCCTTTCACTTATATTTTTAATCTTGTCCTATTTGACTTCTCTGGATTTCATATTACAAAGTTTCTTTGAATTTTCAATTTTTCCACTATTTCTTTATTCTTCTTGTCAACATTTAAAAATGCTAACATTCTTTCATCTTGAAAAATAACTATTCCTCAACCACATGTTACTTTTCCTCTAATCCTATCTCTACCTTTAACATCCAAAGCCAATGATGACATCTTCTATATTTATGATCTGTTTTTCCCACCCTTAGGTTTTCTTTCAATCAGGCTATTACCCCATTACCAATTACCTAATATTGGTAAATAAAATGTTTTATTGTTCTCATTTTGTTTGACATTAATCACTGTTGGCAGCTCTCTTTTCTTCATTTCCCTGATGCTACTATTTTTTTTTTCTGCTACCTCTTTGGATTCTTTTTTTCCATCTGATTTGCATGTTCACACTCAATTATTCAGCTGCTGTATAATGGGATTACTCAGGGTTCTGTCAGAGTCTCACTATCTTTCCTATAGGATCTAAATTATGCACTGAGTTTTGATAAATTCTAACATACCAATGAAGTATGAGTTTTTATACCCAGCATGGACCTCTCCTAAGAACTCTATGCCTCTACCTAGTTCCTATGTTGTAATTTGACACCATTATCCCACTGGTTCAGTGAGACAAATATTTAAGGTCATTAATTGGCAAGTTTCTTTCTCCTCTCAAACCTTATCAATCACTGCTTTGATCTCAATGCTCAGAATTCATATGTTGAAATCCTAATCTTCCAGGTGACTGTAATAGGAGGTAGGTTATTTTGAGAAATGATTAGGTGCCCTTAAAAAAGAGACTCCAAAGAGTTGACTTCAACATCCGTCACTTGAAGACACAGTTGGGAGGTGTTGTCTATGAACCAGGAAACAGACCTTTGCTGGACACCAAATCTGCTCTCTCTTTAATCTTGGACACCCCAGACTCCACGGTGGTGAGAAATAAATGTATGTTCTTTTTAGCCGTTCTGTCTATGGCATTTTGCCATGGCAATCTGATGGGACTGAAACAAGTAATAATAGTCATCAACTTTATCTCTAAACACCTCTCCAATCCACCAATTCTTTTTCCATCTTTCTCACCTTTTCTTTAGTTCAAATTGTCTTCCTTTCTAACCTGGATGACTAGGTTCCTAATCAATACCTCATCTTCCTTTTCACCTTCCAGTCTGTTCTCTACATTTTAGCCAGAGAGATATGTTCAAGACATAAATCATGTGCCTTTATATAAGCACAATAACTTTTGGTGGTTCTATGGATGCAAATCAAAATTCTCAAAATGATTCACAAGTTCCTTCAGTGTTTGGCGCTAACTCCATTAGTCTCATGATCTCACTTTCCTTCTGACCCATGGCCTCATGAGTTTTCTTTTAATCCTTAGACTGTAATCTGTTCATCATTGTCATAAGAATTTTGTACCTTGCTTTTCTTTGCAATTTTCTTCAGTCTTACTCTCCTACTTAATGCCTACACTCTATCACATGGCCACTTAACCATAATCTAAGCAAGCTAAACTTCCTTCAACCCTACATTTCTGAGCTCCCTGCTATACACTCTCTTGTAGCCCCTTATAGTTTTTGTCTGTTGTCATGATTATTTTCCTTTTTGGATGAACTAGAGATATTTTAGTATATCTATGCATATTAGCAGAGAAGAGATGATACATTAAAACTGGGTAAATTTTAAGAAAGAATTACAAAGGAGTGGAAATTTTATAGGGAAACCACAAGAGACAGTAATAGTGGTGAGAAAGTAGGGGTGGGGATCATTTTCTTTCTCCCTACAGTATCCCAGGCAAATGTGAACCCTGACAAAACCAGCAGAGTGACTGTTTATGCACAGTTGAAAGAAAAAATAAATTAGTGTTGTTTTGAGACACCACAACCTTGCAGTAGTTTTTACAAAACAAAGCTTAGTTCAAAGAGTAAGTTTCATAATTTTATTCAGTTTTTAAATGAGGTGAATGAGACAAGGAGGCAGTATATTGACCAAAATTGCATATACATTACATGTCAGAGCTAGAATTTAAATTCAGTCTCTTCTGAATCCAAATTCCTTGTCTGAGAAAACAATGATACATTTCCTCTCTAAATTTAGTTCATATTTCCTTTAGTTATTATTAAATACTAACCTACTGTCCAAAGCCTTTCATTTTACAGAGTAGACATTCCATTTTCTTTTCACTTTTTTTCATGAATCATGCTTATTGGTCTAATCTACCTGGAATTTGTTTTTACTTGGAGCCCTGTCAATTTATCCATGGGGGATGTCAGCACTAAACTCTAAGTGGAATCAGACCACAATAGGATAAATCCAGATTTGCTAAATTTTGTCCTGTGGGTTGCATTTGGCCCACAACCTGGTTCTGTGTACATCCTGAGGTTAGAAATTCTTTCATATTTCTAAATAGTTGAAAAGAAAATGCAGAAAATAAAAATATTTCATGACATTAAAAATTATAAAACTTTAGTGTCCGTAAACAAAGTTTGTTAGTTCACATTCAAACTCATTTGCTATGTATTACCCATGGAAACTCTCCCATGACAAGAATTGAATAGTTGCAACAGAGAAGACCTTATAGCTCTCAGAGCTAGGAATATTTTCTATCTGGTGCTTTTCAGAAGAGTTTACTGAGCTTGCAATAAGGCTAATGCAAACTCTTTCACTTTGGTCCTCTACTTCTCTTATTTCATCTATAGCATATATAATATTTATGGGTAGTAATGTTACCCACTTGAATGACATCCACCACATGTAACCATATTTTCACTAATGTTCCTAAAGTCACAACTCCTCCATTTCTTTCACTGATCTTTTGAACTAAAATGTACATTATTGCATTTAATTCCATTAAAATGTATCTTATGAGATTCAGACTGTGTCTCCAGTATTTAAATATCTGATTGTACTTTTAGTTTGTTCTCAAACAAGTTTAATATTTTTTCAGGTTGGTTTATCCACAAATGTAAGGCACATAATTTCCATGTCTTTGATAGACTGATTAAATAAATGAGGAATAGAAAAGAGCCATCTAACAAAACACTAAAACTGTGAATATCCATGCCTTAGTTAGAATGTTCTTATCAGTCACACCTATGCTTTGATCATATTTTTTTCCTAAAGTGATTATTCAATATCTTAACCATTTATATTTATATTGAATTCCCACCCTATTCTTGCCCCACTCAAGTTTGTGCTTAGCAATAATGATGAGCAGAACACACAGGCATTCTGCCCATTAGAAATTTTAACCCAGTCAGTTTAGCAAGCAAGTAATCATATCATACATTATAAGCCAGGCGTGGAGGTGCACATAGTAGGGTGGAGGTTGACATGTTCAAAGCAAGCTTGGGCAACTTAGCAAGACCCTGTCTCAAAATAAATGATAAAAAAGGCTGGAGATTTAGCTCAGTGCTAGGACACCCCTATGCTCAATCTTGAGGACTATAAAAAATTGTGATTCCAAGCTGTGATGATTGTATGAATAAAAATGGCTTCAATTTTTAGAGTGCATTCCCAGATAGTTATGTAATTTATTGCTAAAATCTCCCTATCCCCTTGAACAATATCTTGGATAACTCCATAAAAGGGGCAGTTGAGGTTAGCTAACGTGATTTGTTTGGGTAAATCAATGCTGGTATCCAGTAATCAGTATTTCCTTGACATATGAGTCTAGAGCTTCAATATGTTTACAAATCACTTGGAAATCTTGTCACAATGTAGATTCTAGTTCAGTAGGTCTAGCTTGGAGCCTGCAATTCTGCATCACTTATAAGCTCTTAGAAGTTTCAGGCTGCTCCCCCACCTAGCTCATTCAGAGTAGCAAGGCTTACTAACCATTCAGAAATCAGCTTTTTAAGGTTTAGCTCCTGTCCTAAAATGACATGTCATTTTAGAAAGGCATTACAGAAGTATTATAGCAAAGAAAGACGAGTCCTATAGTGGAGAACATAGGCTCTGATGTCACACAGGTGTGAATTTATGCACAGATCTGCATCTTGAAAACTAGAACCTCTACCTGGTCCTCACCTCATTATATTTCATTTTCCTCATCAGTTGAAAATAGAAATAATACTTTATTGTAGGGTTATTGGTAAGAATAACCATGGGGTACAATAAACTTTAAATAAATGGTGGCTTTTGATTTGCTTATTAAAATAGTACCATGAATAGACCTATGCTTTTTAGGAAATTTATCTAACAGCAAGATGAAGTTTGATTTCAAATGGAGAAAAAACAGATACATTTGGGTAAATTGGATGTTTCTTCTGTGCAATCAACATTTAATGAGCATTTACTATGAATTAGAAACTGTGTTAGATGCTGGGTTATATAGATGAATAAGTCAAAGTTTTTTGTTTTTTTGTTTTTTTTGGTAGTTTAGTGGGAGAGGCAGGCTGGCAAACATCATTGAACAAGACATTCCTATGGAACCTGGATCCACTGATTTATTTGAAAATTTGCCAGGGGAGTAGCAGCTACAGTGAAGAGATGGAAATTGCTTTGTTGTATATATTGCCATAGTTAATGAAATAGTATAAAATGTGGATTATAAGAAAAAGAAAAGTCAGTGATAGTCTGAGTTCTCAAAACCTGAGATCATGGTTTCATTAACAGCCATAAACAATGCAAAAGAAGAATCAGGTAAAGGAGGGACAAAATTGAGTTGCTTCCTCTCAGTAGAGATGAACTCAAAGTCATTTTGTAATAGAATCACTGTAGGTAGTAATATGTATAATTGAAGCTCATTTGCAGAATTCAGGAAAAACTAACGTGCACTTTCTGGTTATTTTTGTAAAATATAATTTGGATCATGTTTGTGCATCTACTGTGCATTTGCAGATACAGAGAAAGGCATGGATGTTTATGTTTGGTGTTTACCCTACATCAGCAGTTTAAGAAATTACTACCCTGTTTGTACTCTATTAATGACAGTCTGAATTTGGAAGGCTTGATAAGTTGTTTACAAGGAAGTTCAGAAGGAGAAATCAGTACATGTTTGCTGAATATTGTGAAAACATTTTTCTCAGGATGTGTTGCTAGAAATGGCAATTAGTCAATGTAGGGAAACTGATATATCTTTAGACATTAAGTCACTCTAAAACAAACATCCAGACCAAAACAGTTAAGCTTCTGTGAGAATTAAGTGCAATTATGTTGACATATAAAAAGTTTCACAAAATTCATGTTTGTTACCATGAATTCTCATCAGAGTTCTCAGAATAAGCCAAAAGAAAGGCTTCCATATTTGGACTTTATAGACAAATACAGTTAGGAATGTGAAAATGAGGGCCTTTTCAGACTCCAGACAGACAGAGTGAATGAGTGCCTAAAATGTTTTCATATATGCTTTCTGTAAACTTTGCAATATATTAGAAAATTTCATGTCTGTTTTCTTGTTTCTCCCTGACAATACTTTTGTGCATTGAGTATTAATTATCCCTGATATTTTACATATGAGATAATGTAATAAATTAGAATTTAAATAAATCAATCAAGGTTATTTGTGGGTTGCCTTCACCTCAACCACTCCCCCCCCTTTTATAACAGCTACAATTTCTACATTCAGGAACTGATGCTGTTTTAAATAAAATGAATTTATTCCTGGATTCATCAGAGAATCAATTGATATGATTGTAGTAGATGGAGTGGGAGTGGTGATGATCATGGTGGTAGAAATAAGGGAAGTGAGGATAGAGGTGGTGGTAATGACCATGGAGGAATTGTTAGCGATAGCAATGACCATGGGGATTCTAGTTATGCTAGAGTGTAGGCATCCCTGGTTTGTAGTATTAATTGTGATAGAATTTCATATGAAAGCTACTCTTTCAGAAACGTATATTTAAAGTTTCCAGTACTATCACTACTTTTGTAAGAGTGCAAGCATTACTTTAAAGTCCCAAAAGTAATCTTTGTCATAACAAAATGCTCAACACAAAGATGTGAAATCAGTATGGAACAGGCATGTAATTAGTACTCAATAGCAGCATTTTTCTAAACATGATTTTTAAATGTAATTGTATATTTAGGATGCAAACATAACTATTTCATGGAATAAATGAGTCTATTTTAGAAAGAATAAGTTTACATGGTCTGTGAAAACGTTCTAGAAATGATTTCCAGTGAATGTGTTGGAATATTTATAATAAATCCATTTAATATATTTTTTATAAAACCATTTGATTATTATATAACTTAGTTCCATGGATTAAATCAAATCACTGTTAGTTTCTAATCATGCACTAGCTATTTATTCAATATGTCAGGTAGCAGGTATGCAGAGATGTCTTCCAAGTAGTTCTGTGTTAGTTTGTTTTCTGATACTATAACAGAATACCATAGAATGAGTAACTTGTAATGAACAAAAAAGTATTTAGGTCATAATTCTGAAGTCTGGAAGTCAAGGAGATTGGAATCAGCAATTGACCAGGGCTTTTGTGTTGAGTCATAAATGGTGGGAAGGCATATGAGCACATAGAGAAAGAAAGAGTAGAAATTAGGCAAAATTGATCCTTTTTACAGAAAACCCATCAGAAAAATGATAGCATTTATCCATTCACAATGGCAAAACCCTCATGGCCTAATCACACCTAAGGATCCCATCTCCTAGTACTACTACAGTGGCAATTAACTGTTTTGGAGGGACCTTCAAACTATAGCAAACTCATAATTTAATAGAGCAAATGTCTAGGTAGATTGTGAAGTAATAGAAATTTTTTTTAACTGAAATTATCTGAGGACACATTGGAGATACATAGAAGAACTCAATGGTTGCTTTATATGCTGGTGGAGAAAGAAGGTAAGAAACACTTGTCATGCAGAAGGGTGTGAAATTATTCTGATGAGTGGAGAGACACTAGGACCAAAGTAACTAAGTTCATTCTGTCCAAACTGCAGTGTGAGACTGAAAAGAGGGAGGGGTGTCCTATGCTCTGGTGGGGGCAGCAGCATGGGAAACCATCCTACAAAAGGCACAGAGGGAACCTCTGGGCTTGAGGGAGACTCAGCCAAATGCAAAAGGCCAAAGTTATTGCAATTTACATATTTCCATTTGAGACTCCCCCCAACCCTTTCAACCCATATGGTTTTGATAATTATTTTTAAATGGAAATTCACATAGCAGCAGGCAGTAAGTATTTGAATTAGGACTTCATATTGTGAGGCTCGATGGGGCACTTGGCAAATTTTATTTCCTCCTCCAAATAAACCAAAGGGGAAAGTTGCCATTTTTAATCCTAATTGTAGGCACTGTACTTCTTACTCTGGCCATTAGTTCTTAAGATGGAAAAGACGGCTGGTTGCTAGCTCCTCCTGCATGATTACTCCCCTCCCTCCATACACACTCTGAATATTTGTAAAGAGGTGCAGAGTTGGCTTATATGTAAGTAACCAGAGGGCATCACAATACCTGCCCAGGGTGGAATCTGCCATTTGGGCTAGCACATTGGCACCATATGAGTAGTGATCATGTCCTGATAAAATAGCATAGTGCCTGGCTAATTGTCCTACTGATAAGTATTTCTAATCTATTATGCTGATTCCCAAATGCTGATCCACAAAGAAGTTTTCACATGTCCAAGAACATAAATTTTAGAATACAAATATATTTATTTATGTGAGAGAGATTAGCAACTAGCCTATCTTGGAAAGAATTATGGTTTAATTCTACAAAAAATTGGGCTATTTTTATTTTTATTTCTTTTTTATTTAGTGGGATTTCTAATAGGTGATATTTATTTTATAACAATGGTTGCTCTCTAAAATATAATGTGGGAAACATATGATAAATCTCCATTTTCAAAATTTATTTCTCATTCCAGAAATCAAAAAAATACTAGAACCACTGCTACAGGCAAGAAAGTAGACCTGGGGATCTTATTGATGTAGAATTAAATGATTGCTTGACCACTTACAAAGTGATGGCTTGGGGTAAATTACTTAGCTTCTCTGTTTTTTGTTTAGAGTGGTTACAATTGATGTTTAATTAATAAGTTCAATATGAAAATTAATGCTTTGGAATTAATTTGCCTTTTTCTTTTGCCCTTTCCTATATAGTTAATAACTATATCCTTTGGTGATCAGAAAGGTTTTGGAAGTTTGGCTTAATAGCCTCTGAGACCTCCTACATGTACCAATTTCCCCATAAAAGGATGGACAAGGTAAGTTAGACCTCACTTACTTTTGCATTCATGGACGAGCTCATGTTGATGGTTTCAGTGCTGATTATACTGGAATGAATTACTGCTTACATTATCTTCCACATCATCTGTGATAGCATGTGTGAACCTTTCTTCTCTGTATCTTCAGCAAAGAGGACAGTGCCTGTGTCAGATAAGCTGACATTTAAATAACTATAGATGTTACAGAAGAAAGGAACACAGGCATATCATTCCTGCCAAATTGCCATTTTCTTCTCTTATGTAGAAAAGATTCAAGACTGAAACTCTTGTTCATGCTATAATTCTTCCTGAGCAAAAGCACATGTAAGGACCATGAATAATAATATGTGTTCCAGTGAAAGAAAAGTAAAGGTCTCTGGAAACTTGGCAATGAAAGTAGAGGTAAAGAAATTAAGTGAAGAAATACTGAGGATACAGACAGAAAATTTTGCTAAAATTTTGCAGGCACATTAGTAGCAGCTGAGAATTCCTTAGTCTAGGATTAAACTGTTTCTACTACTCTGTGATTAGTGATAGTTTATTTCTCCTATTGGCATTAAACAAAAAGGGCAACTGATTAAAGGGAAGATGACTCACATTTTAAAAATCTTGCTTTGGTAAATAAATAAATAGAGAAAATTCAAGATAAGTGATCATGTGATGGCCTTTACCAAGACATTAACTTATAGTGACATAAAGAAGAGTAATTAGGATCAATGCAGGGTTTGTGGAGTGATAGGGAGAGCAACAAAATTAGGACAATTAATGATATTGTCTATGAACAATCT
Organism: Glaucomys volans; assembly: GCA_020662805.1. NCBI lineage: Eukaryota > Metazoa > Chordata > Mammalia > Rodentia > Sciuridae > Glaucomys > Glaucomys volans. The sequence goes on from JAJEJO010000964.1 coordinate 233,748, forward strand.
TAAAGGGTCAACTAATTAATTCATATTAATGTGCACAATAATGAATAAAGTCCCAAATTTCAAATATATTGGATTAAGTAAGGCACTCTTCAAGAAATATGTTGTTCAGCAATTAACCTGAAAGCCACACACACAACACAAATTGATCTTAGTTCAAGCAGTTAGAGAACAGAAATCCCAAAGCATATTGTGTATAACATGAAAATACAAACTTTAAATTGCTATATAAGCAAAGGACATTTTATAACTGGAAGAAGAGTCTGACCTGATTCCCAATGAATATACACAAACCAACATCACCAAAATGTAGGCTGAGGGAGGAGAGTAGGCATAGTTTAGAATATTGTACAGAAGTCTCAATCCTAGTTTCCACTTTTAAAAGCTTTTTGTTGTTGTTGTAGATGGACAGAATACTTTATTAATTTAATTTTTTATGTGGTGCTGCTGAAGATTGAACCCAGTGCTTCATATGTGCTAGGCAAGTGCTCTGCCACTGAGCTATAGCTCCAACCCTAATTTTGACTTTTATTAACAGATTTGTTTTGAAAAAGTAACTCAATTTCTCTAAATCTCCATTTCCTCAACTGGAAAATGGGGATGACAATGACTGTTTTACAAGTTTGTTTTGATGATTTAAGAGAGAGACATGAAAAGCTTTGACTATGTGTTGATACCTATTAAATTTTAAATATCATCTCTCTTCCCATCTAAGGAGAAAGATGAAGTAGGAAAGCAAGGACTAAATCCAGAGAATACCACCCTGCCATCTACTCTAAGTAAATTCTCTCAGCTTTAGTCCATTTACTAGTAAAATGTAAATAAAATTAGCCATAAAATATTATACAGAGTTCACAAGTGTTTAAAAAGTATTACTACTTATCCTAAGTTAGCTTCCTATTCCTGTTTTCCCTCCAAGGAAAGACTAATGTTTTGGTTTGCAGTATCCTAAATTACAGTCAACTCACATTTTAGCCCTGTGTACTGCTGTCATGATAGAGGAGACTCCTTGCTCACAGCTTCAAACCTCCCCTGGTATGTAGACATGTCAGCTTACCCATCATCCTCTCCTCCTATTCCCAGGGATAAATGTATTTCAAGCAATCTGCAGCTTAACTCATGTGAAAATAATAGAGTGCCAGTAGGATTGTTTTAATGAATTTGGTCTGGATAGACTGCCTGTTCACTAAATCCAGCAAAACCTTGCAGCATCTTTTACAGCCAAGAAGGATGCTGAGCTTGGATACTGTCCCCCACCTCCTCTCTTATCCCTTTCTCCAAAAGGCTCATATGATAGACTCATGCAACAGGGCCAATTTTTTTTCCTTCATGCATAACACTCAAATATTCACCATGACATTGTGATGTATTTAAGAAAAATGTTTTAGAAAATTTATATTTCAGATGGTAATGATAACATTGGGGTTATGATGTTTAGAATTATATGGTAATAGTCGATTGGAGTAGAAGTGGTGATAATCATGGTGGTAGAAATGAGGGAAATGAGGATGGAGGTGGTGATAGTGATGATGGTAGTAACTGCGATCATGAGGTTTCTAGTTGTGCTAGAATGGAGACATCCCTGTTTTCCCTATTAATCTGTTTTCCAGGAGTAAGAATCTCTCCTATGGCTATTTTGAAGTACCATTATGTTAGTAAATGCTGACTTGTGAAGAGATATTAGCAATGATATCATGAGCTGATGTGGTAAGTTCCAATATACCACTAGAAATGTGGTGGTAATGTCAGTGGTACCTGTGGAGGTAACAATGGCGATGGTGGTCAAGATGTTGATGGCAGGAACAGTGGTGATGGGCAGGATGGTGGCAGTGGTATTGGTGGTGGTAATGTGGGGAGATGGTGATGAAAATGACATAGCAGCAGTGATGATGGTGATGGTGGCAATGTTAGGTTGTTAATGATGGTGGTGGTTATTGACAGGGGGTTCACAGTTATCTTTTGAGTCCAGTTACCTCTTTGTGAAGATAGTGAAACTAGCATGTTCTCAGAATTTTTATAAGAATGTTAAGATACTGCAATTAATTTAAAATCATCTTGGAATTTTGAGATAATGTAAATAAAAGTTAGACTATTTTTAATGAGGAAAATAAATTCTGACATTCTAATAATCATAATTTCTCATAAATAGGTTTTCTTATTATTCTGGTATTATATTAGTTTGTTTTTATCTATTGTGTGTCTTGATGAATACTCAATAGATGAATATTTGATCCTAAGGATGGAGGATAGTTCCCTTTTCTTGTATAAAGAAAACATAGGTGAGAAAACATAGCCCTCCTCAAGACAACCTTCAGAGAGGCTGCAAAGAAGAGAGAAGAGAGAGGGGGAAGAGAAGAGACAGCAAAATGGAAAAAAAATAGAATTAGGTGAGAAGAGTGTAATAAGCTGAATAGTGGACATTCAAAGAATCCTTATTCTAATCCCAAGAACTTGTAAATTCTGCCACCTTTAACCAAAAAGATGATGAAAGAAGGTGGGGGAAGGTTTCCTTCTGCAAGTATGATTAAATTAAGGATCTCAGAAAGGGGAGATTGTTCTAAAGTCATCACAAATGTCCTTAGGAGAAGAAGACAAAGGCATATCAGACACACACAGAAGATGAGAAGTTCATGTAAAGATCCAGGCAAAGGCTGAAGTGACGTGGCCACAGGCAAAGGAATGCTAGCAGGCACTGAAAGGTGTAAGAGAAAAGGAATGAGTTCCATATAGAACACGTGAGGGGAATTTGGCCCTATTCATACATTGATTTTCTCCCAGTGATGTTAATTTAGGATTTCTGGCCTCCAGAACCAGGATAATTAATATTTATTGTTTTACCCTACCGAGTTTGTGGTATTTTGTTACAAAAGCCGCAGAAAACTATTCCAACTGTTAAATTTTTTTAATGTTTCAGAAAAAGACTTTAAAAATGATGTTTAATACAGACTTTGAACATTGTTTTCATTGCATCACCATTAATCCAGCTTCAGCATTCCCTCCCTAAAAAACAAACAAAAACAACAAAACTTCACCAAAGGCTACTGTGCCCACAGACATTTAGTCAAGTGGATTTGAGTTTCAGTTTTATATTCAAAGGAATATAAAGTTCCACATTTAGGGCCAGGAATAACATAAAAAAGAGAGGCCCAGGAAGCTGAGGCCGTTAACATGTAATAATAGAAAATTTGAAAAGACTTTGGGAGAGAGATCTTGGTTTTCTAGAGATCATACAATTGGTGGAGATTCAAAACAATAATGTGGTTGGAGAAATAACAGAAAAATAAGGTTTGTAAATAGTATATGAGATAATTTACAGTTACCTTCTTGTGTTTTATTATTATCATTATTGCTTTTCTTGCTTAACTCAGGCTGCCATAACAGAACATAATAGACTGGGTGACTTATACAACACACATTTATTTCTCATAGTTTAGAGTCTTAAGGTACAGATCAAGGTACTGGAAATTTTGGTTTTGGTGAGGACCCTCTCCCTGTCTGGCAGTGAACTGCCTTCTCCCTGTATCTTCATGTAGTAGAAAGAGTAATCTATGGTATCGCTTCATTTTCTCAAAAGGGCACTAATTCCATCATGGGATTTTGTGACCCATTTTGTGGCCTCATCTAAAACTAATTACTTTACGAAGGTCTTACATACACTTTTGGAGTAAAGGCATTAATACCTGAACTTGGAGGAGACACAAACATTTGGTTCATAATACTATTGCTATTACTTATTTAAGATTAAAACAATTATTCATAGTAGAGTTAGGGTAAGAAATTATAAAACAGGGATAATCAATACACTATATTTTGGTCAGAGTTTATGCTGCTATGATCAAAACAGCTGACAAGAACAATTTTAGAGGAGGACAAGTTTATTCTGCATTCACAGTTTCAGGGGTCTAAGTCCATACATGGCTGACTCCATTGCTCTGGGCTAGAAGTGAGGAAGGACATCATGGTTAAAGGGTGTGGCATAGAAAAGCAGCTCAGGATATCAAACCACGAAGCAGAGAGAGACTGACTACTCTGCTCAACCAAGACACATTATATACCCAAAGGCATTCCCACACAGTGACTTACCTCCCCCCAACCACATTCCACCTCCATACAGTTACCACCAGTTAATCCCTATGGCAGATTAATGTACTGATTAGGTTAAGGTTGTCATAAGCACAATCACTTTACCTCTAAACTCTCTTGCATTGTCTCACACTTGACCTTTGGGGGGACACCTCTCATTTAAACTCTGCAGACTAGAATCAAAGAGGGGGATAATTCATCTAGTTTAGAATGACAGAGCTGTTGTAGTAAAGGCACTTTAAAATGCATAATTGGTAGTAGGAACTCTGAGGTACACTAGCACAAGAAAAGAAGAGGCTTCTGTCCATCTACATAGAAGTTGTCTCCTTACTTACTCCAACAATAGCAAAAGCTTCTTGTACTAGTCAAGATCTAGACATAGATGAGGAGATTTATGATAGGAATTGTCTCCCATGACTATGGAGTCCAAACAGTCCTTGCTGGAGAACGATGAAACCTAGTGTTCTAATTCAGTCTGAATTTGAAGGCCTAAAAATCAGGGAACCTCATGGCATAACTCCCAGTCCAATGATGAAGACCTAGGGAAATACTGTTGTCAGTTTTGGAAGGTCCAAGAACCTGAAGTTTTACTATCTAAGGATAGGAGAAGATGGTAGCCTCAGTTCTGGAGAGAGAACTCACCTTTCATTCTCTTGCTCATTCTTCTCAGTTGAGTCCTCAGAGAATATGATGATGCCTGCCCATGCTGACCAGAGAAATCTTTTCTGCTCAGTTTACTGATTCAAATGTTAATCTCATTCAGAGCCATCCATGAAGACACACCAGGGAATGTCTTACCAACTCTCTGGGTATCCCTTTATCCAGCAAAGCTGATGCATAAAATTGACTATCGTTCTTTAATTTGGTTGAAGGGTAATTCCCACTCTAGCAAGGGAAACTGGAGACTGCTTTTAAGAGTACATTGTTAGCCTTTCATTGGCAACTGTGGTTACTCTTTGGGAAATGAGCAAGAATGACTCACAGCCCTGAAAATTGTTTAACTCCATCCCAAGAAGGCCCCGACGTCTGTAGAATTTCACTGTCTATAGTTTCATTGTCACATCTAGCTGTCTAAACATCTACCGAACTTGTATCTTAATCACATGAGCAATATTTTCTGTTTCATGCTAGCCCATGTAGCCTCAGTAAATTGGGATGGTACTAATCTTCTTGTGTACTCAGAACATTCTAGAAACAAATATTTCTGGTCAGCAGAAAAACCCTGGGAAATCCACAAGTTCATTCTGTTGGGAGAATAAAGGAAAGCCATAGGGAATTCTGCTGAAAGAATGAAAGCCGAAGAGATTTCAAAAGCCCTCAGGAGAGTGTAGAACTCAGACAACACCAATAATTATGAATTCCAGTCAGTTTTAAGTGAGCTGACTTCCTGATGACTCTCACAGAAGGCAGCCATCACATTAAGAGGAAACTTGAACTGCAATCCTTCATTTTCTTTTCATTTTCATGAAAAAAGTCAGCATAATGGGAACTGATAAGAGAGCCAAATCACTGAAATATGAAATTCACAGAATTAGCATTTATCCAAACTCCTCAGCTAAGCCTATCATGGAAAGAACTAGTTTTAATCACATCAAGTTGCTGCTTCATGACTGTGGAGTTTCTTATGAGCTCAAACACCCCTTATTCTTATAGGCAAAATTAATGGCTCGACCAAAGAATTAGATTAGTGAAGCAAAGAGCCTTTGAAGATCTTGATGAAAAACCTCCTCAACATTTTCAAGTCGTCACTCCATGAAACAAACCTCCGTGTTCAATCCTTTGGAATCAGTCAGTCTAATGATCTACTCCTTCATGTCTCCTGTTCTTAGACTTAAAATTTTGTTCTCTTAAAACTATGGTTTTGTTTAAGGGTTGGAAGGGAGTTTGCATGGTCCCTTCTCTGTCTCCCAACCTAATCTTAAGAGAGATAAACTAGGCTCAGTAACTTTGTACTATTGCCCTACGTGAACTGTATTCATAGTTGTTTTATTGAAGGGTACTGACACCACAGGGTGCGCTCTGCCTCTGTGAAGTATCCAGAAGTATCCAGCTTTTAGCTGTTCAGTCACATTGAAACATTACTCAATTTTGATTCTTATTTGTCTGTGTAAAGACATGATATCTTCATTAAAGGAAAACTCTTATTGCACCGAGTAGCTGTTTTATCCCCACATTGTGTGTTGACTACTCAGCAGTTTTTTGAATTATCATTGACATTCTTTTGGTCTCATTGAAAACCACTTCTTCACTCTGACCCTTGAAATGAAAACTTAAATAGACAAGATGGTGAAATCGTTGGATAATCTGTAAGAAATATTAGGTTGACAGAACTGAAGGAGCTATTGCAGTGTGTGAATGATCGCTACAGGCTTATGTATGATAACTCATTGGTGACTACTGCCTGCCAGGGCAGATCAGAACATGGCCATGTCTGTAATCTCTTCCATCACATCATGCTACAGACATCCTAATTCCTTCTTCACCAACGGACTCTGAGATGTATACCTCAGCTTACTTTATTTCACTCACTGTTGCATTGAAAAATTATCTAATGTTGCTTTGCCCTTTACTTTCCCTCTAAGATTCCCAATCTATTATTTATAAGTATTCTCTATCAATTTTCCAATTTAAAAAGTTTCTGTACATAAACCTATGTAAATATAAATGTGTATATTGCCAGTCGTCGTTATTGATAGATTTAATACATTCATCCCTCAGTATTTATGGGGCATTGGTTCCAGGGCCCCTTTTGGATATCAAAATCTGTGGATGCTTATACAAAATATCTCAGTATTGTATAGAGCCAATGCACATATTCCCTTATATTTTAAATTACTTATAATGCCTAATGCAGTGTAAACAATATGTAAATAATATGTATTTTACTATATAGTTTAGAGAATAACATCAAGGAAAAACATCTATACATGTTCAGAACAGATCCATGTATCTGTGTATGTCAATCCATGGATGGTTGAATACATGGGAAAAAATCATGCAGATAGAGTTGGCCAACTATATTTGCAATTCTGCTTACTTGCTAAACTTACTTGTAATCCCCAAATCAATATTTATGTATTCGAGGTCATTCATATACATGTACAAAGTAGTTGAAAAATATGAGTTATATGATATATAAATTCCCAGCTGAGTATGGAAAAAGTGATGTTTTGCCTTATTTCACAATATGGACAACTGTCTTTCTCAAATTATATTAATTTCAACATTTCAGTATTTTACTGCTGTTATTTGGTGATTTCACTATTTAATATGAGCCCCAAGTATAGTATTAAAGTTCTTTCTAGTATTCCTAAAGGGAAAAAGGCTGAGGTGTACATAATTGAGAGAATACATATGATTAATAAATTTTGTTCAGGCACAAATTATAGTGCCATTGGTCATAAGGTCAATGATAATGAATGAAGGATATTAAATAATGTTTTTAAACAGAAATACATAAAACAAATTTACATTTTGATCACTTGACAAAAAAAATGTGACCAGAGAGTCACAGGAAACTAAACACATATTTCCACAGGAATAAATGTGCATTATTCACTATTTCAGTGTTCTTGGCTATTTAATAGAATACGACAGTCTTAAAGAACCTTAATTGACCATACTTATTTACAACAGGAGGTTTTTCAGTACCTAAAGTCTAAGTGTTAATGTGGTATACAAGAGGAAGAACACAGATCCTCTCTTAAAGCTTCATCCTTAGACGGAGAGTTACAACATGGCTCCCTGGTTCATAGACCTTTGAATTTGAACTAAATTATTCCACTGAATTTCCTGGTTGTCCAGTTAGCAGATACCATACTGTGGGATTTCTTGACCTATTTATTTGTATGAAACAATTCCAATAATAAACTTTCTCTTATCTATATATATTTATATGTCTTATTGAATCTGTTTCTCTGAAGAGCAATGACTAGTATAGTTACCTAATCATTTGTGACTGGTCACCAAAAGGCCCATCAACAGTCATTACATTTCTGGAGCTAATATCTAGAAACAAAAATGCCCATCTTAAAAGTTTGTCCTGAAGTTCTAGAACTCAGATCCAGATATAAAAACATAGATATTCAAAACAGTAACAGTTATTTTCTTCCTGAAATTGATTTGACCATTATTAAATTTAGTACCATGGTATGTTAGAGTTTGAAGTGGCCCTAGATATACTATTTTCTTATGTTTCAATTTCAGAGATAGAAAGGAGCTAAAAGTGGAAAACAAATGTTTTAATTTCCAAACATAATCTTTTTATTACCTCACATAGATTTATTTGTATCATACTGAAAAACGTCCCAGGACTTCTAGGCAACTTGGAGGAAAGAATAAATGAATGTGCATAAACACGTAAGGGAACACAGACATGCTGTGCACACAAACATGGATTAATATAAGATGTCCAAATTAACCAAACTGTTCCTTCCCTTAAATCTAGAGTAGACATAGGTCAGCTGGAGATGATCTTATCTAAATCTGTTTGCAAATCCATAATTAAATCCAAGCACACTAGCAGCTACACAAAATACTGCCCTGTAGTATTACACTTGGTTAAGGATTAATTAGATTAAAAGCTTCTAAGACTAATTCATTCAGATAAGAAATGATAATTTAGGAGTCTTTAAAACAGAATTATTCTTACCATATTGCTTTTCTAAAGAAAGTTTTAATTATCTCTTTTTAGTCAGATTTAAAAGTATCTTTTCAGCTTAAAATATGTACTGAAAGAAAAAAAATTCTATTGAGCTGTAATATCTACAAAACATAGAAAAATATCCTACCATGCAATTAAAACATTAAACATGAATAACATGTTAGAGGCATAAAATCACAGATGCTATGAGTCAATGTAATGATCCTAATTTCAAAAATCTGATCATTTGTAAATTTAGGTGAATATTTCTTTTCAGGGTAAAAAAATAAAAGCAGAGAGTGATGTCAACATGGTAGGCTAGGAGGCTCCTGACTGTCATTCCTCCTATAGATACAGTACATAAACATATACATGTATATCAGTTACCCTAGAGAGAGCAAGAATTCAGCAGAAAGACTCCTACTCACTAGACCACTGAGAAAATATCCAAGTCAAAATGGGTAGGAAAAGCAGAGATAACTTGTGAAACCCCACCCCTAGCATAATGCCTTTCACTGTAGAAAAAACATATATATATCCTTTAACTGGCAACTGCTTCATAAAGGATAAGGGGTGTATCACACATACAATGTACAACTTCTACAGTCATTGTCAGAAGTCTTGGTTCTTAAAATGGGGTTGAGGAATGGCAAGGACGGGTGACCAGAGCATCTCCCATAAGCATTAGGAACAAAGGAAAGTTTTGAACCTCAGGAGCACAACCAAGGGCTATGGCTACAAGGATCACACTAGCTTACAATTTTACCTAGGAAAGAGTTTGGTTGCAAGTTTACTTTTTTTCTAGCAAATTCCTCCTACAGTTCTGTACTCTACAAAATCTCAAAACTGGGAGCTTATATGGCAAGTAATGAATAAACCATAGGCAGCCTAAATAGTAGAGATGGTATTTCTTGCACTTTCTTTCCTGGCTTGCTCTAACCAACATTTCAGCCCTACAATCTACCTGCGTAAATAGTTCAGAAGCCTCTGTCAACAACAAGAGGGAAGCACTCCATCTGTTGTTTTCATTGACCAGCTCCTAAGAACAATGTTTGGAATCTCTCCTTAGAAGGAGATGGAAGCCTTCTCCACAGCAATGGAAAAGGAGGCACTCCCTTTGATTTCTTCCCTTGCTTACTTCAACTATAACTTCACACCAGAAGATACCTATTGCAAGAATGATCTGAGGTTTCTGCTCGCTTAAACAGAGTGGGCTCTTTCTTGCCTCCTTCTATTTGAATCAAGAAAAATGAAGAAACAGGGAAATATATTCCAAATTTAAGAAATTTCTCCAGAAGACAAAACTAATGAAATGAAAATATTGGACTTACTTGACAGGCAATTCGAATGGGTAATCATAAAGAGTCCTACCAACCCAAAGAGTAATGCAGGAAAAATCTGAAAATTTCAACCAAGAGACAATATAAAAGACAATATAAAAAAGTATAGACAATATAAAAAGTATAGAAATCATTGAGATGAAGAATACAATAACTCAATTAGAAAGTTTCACTAGAGGAGTTGAACAGCAGACTGGATCAAGAAGAAAAAAAAAGATTAACAAATGTGAAGACATCTCATTGGAAATCATTGAATCTAAGGAGCAGAAAAATAAAAGAATGAAAAAAGAGTGAAGGCAATCTAAATTACCTATGGAACACCATCAAGTAGAATAATATAGGCACTAACAGAATAACAGAAAGAGAAGAAAAACCTAAATAAAGAAATATATTAAAGGAAACAATAGCCAAAATTTTACAAAATTTGGGAAAGTATTTAGAAATATGGATTCAGAAAGCTCATAGGACACTTTACAGGATGAACTCAGAGAGGTTCACAACAAAAGATGAAGATCAATTTGATTGATCAATTAAGATCAAATTGTCAAAAACTGAAGACAAGGATAGCATATTAAAAGTTGTGTCTTCAACTATACTACAGAGCAATAGTAACAAAAACAGCATGGTATTGGTACCAAAATAGACAGGTAGATCAATGGTACAGAATAGAGGACACAGAGACAAACCCAAATAAATACAGGTATCTCATACTTGACAAAGGAGGCAAAAACATGCAATGGAGAAAAGACAGCCTCTTCAACAAATGGTGCTGGGAAAACTGGAAATCCATATGCAACAAAATGAAACTAAACCCATATCTCTCACCCTGTACAAAACTCAACTCAAAGTGGATCAAGGACCTAGAAATCAGACCAGAGACTCTGCACCTAATAGAAGAGAAAATAGGTCCAAATCTTCATCATGTTGACCTAGGACCAGATTTCCTTAACATGACTCCCAAAGCGCAAGAAATAAAAGCACGAAT
>JAJEJO010000964.1:245194-323946 GCA_020662805.1 Glaucomys volans
CCCAGCTATCCCACTCCTTGGCCTATACCCAAAGGACTTAAAATCAGATTACTACAGTGATGCAGCCACATCAATGTTCATAGCTGCTCAATTCACAATAGCTAGGTTATGGAATCAACCTAGATGCCCTTCAGTAGATGAATGGATAAAGAAACTGTGGTATATATACACAATGGAATATTACTCAGCCATAAAGAAGAATAAAATTATGGAATTTGTAGGTAAATGGATGATGTTGGAGACTGTTATGCTAAGTGAGATCAACCAATCCCCAAAATCCAAAGGCCAAATGGTCTCTCTGATAAATGAATGATGATGCATAATGTGGGGGGGAAGGGTGGCAAGAATGGAGGAAGGATAGATAGCATAGAGGGAAGGGAGGGGTGGGGCGGGTTGGGGGATAAAAATAATAACAGAATGTGTGACAGATACCATTGCCCTGTGTACATGCATGAACGCACAGATGATGTGACTCTACTTTGTGTACAACCAGTGAAACAATAGCTGTACTCCATTTGTGTTCAATGAATCAATAAGTAAATAAAAAAAAATGAAAAGATTAAAAAAAAAAGTTGTGACAAGAAAGGAACACTTTCACACCATTGGTGGGATTGTAAATTAATACAACCACTATCAATCAATATAGAGTTTCTCAAAAGACTAGGCATGGAAGCATAATATGACTGAGCTATACACACCTCAGTATTTATTCTAAAGTATCAAAGTCTTCATACTATAGCAATACATATATACTCAGCAGCACAATTCCCAATAATGAAACTATTGAACAAGCCTAGGTGGCCATCAATGGATGAATGGATTAAAAAATGTACATATACAAATGGAGTTTTATTCAGCCAAAAATAAAAAAGAAATTATGTCATTTGCAGGAAAATGGATGGAACTTGAGACTGTTATGTGAAATAAACCAAACTCAGAAAGTCAAGGTTCATATATTTTCCCTCACATGTGGAAACTACAGAGAAAAAAAGGTTAATAAAGATGGTGGAATGGGGAATCTCATGAAAACCAAAGGGAGATCAGTAGAGGAAAGGGTCAGGGATGATGGAGGGTGGGAGAATGGAAGGCCCGGGGAGTGATATCTGACAAATTATATTGTTATATCTTGTACATGTATTAAAATCGAACAACAACAAATCACATCATTATGTACAACTATATTTCACCAACAAAAATGGTTCAAGAAAAAAGGTTATAATATGTACCTTTAAAAAATCTAACCTTAAGGATGGGATCATGAGAGTGTAGTTTGTTAAAGTGATCAGATTAAATAATTGCCAGCTTAAAACAAACTGTTATTAGTATAGAATATTTCATATAAATCTCAAATAATCATGTAGTAAAAATACATATAGATATACAAAAATGAAAAGATTCAAAAGATATCAATACTGAAAACATATGTCACAAGAGAAGATAGCAGGAAGTAGGAAAAAAAGTCTATAAAGAAACAGAAGATGATTAGCAAAATGGCAGTAAGTCCTTGCCTGTGAATTATTATTTTTATTAGATTAAAATCTCAGATGAAGAGGTCACTTGGTTTAATGAACAAGACACAAGGCCCAACTGTGCTGTCTTAAAAAATTCACTTTTAAATTAAGGACAAAGACTGAAATTCAAGGAATGAATGAAGTCATTTCATGCAAACGAAAACCAAAAGAAAGTGTGAGTGATTAGCCATACTTACAGCAGACAATATCAATTTTGAGTCAAAAACCATAAAGTGAGACAAAGGATATGTGTATAATGATAAAGCAATCAAATCATCAAACAATTAATACGAATTTGAATACAAGGGTACTGTATGTTCAAATATGTAAATCAGAGTATTCAAACATGTAAATCATATATTGATAGATGTAAAGGGAGGGACAGACTATAACACAATAATAGTAGGCGACTTCAGTATTCCACTTTGAATAGTGTATAGGTCATCTATATATTAAATCAATTGAAAATAGTGAGTTTGACCTACACTTTAGAACAAGTATACATAACAAATTTTTTCAGAACATTTGATCCAACAGAAACAGAAGACACATTCTTTTCAGAAGCACATGGAGCATTCTCAAGGATAGATTATATGTTAGGCCAAGAAAGGATATTTACAGGTTTTTGAAGACTGAAACTGTATCAAGTTATCTTTTCTAAATGGTATGGCATGAAACTAGAAATCAATAATTGGAGGAATCTTGAAAAACTCACAAACATGTTGAAATTAAAAAACACTTCTGAATAACGCCTAAAACAAAGAAGAAACTAAAAAGAATCTTGAGACAAACAGAAACAGAAACATATGCCAAAATGTATGATGCAATGAGACAAATAGTCTGGAGAAATAGGTCTGTGTATTAAATACCCAAACGAATTAGAAGAAGAACAATACAAATCCAAATTTGCAGAGGGAGATAAAGAACAAAGATTAGAGAAAAATAATTAAAAGATTGAGACAAAGTAAACAGAAAAGACAAGTCTAATAGTATTTTTAAAAGACTTAAAATTGATAAACTTTTAGCTTCACTAATAAAAGAAGAAATTAGAAATGAAAAGAAACATTACAACTAATACCACAGAAATACAGAAGAATTATACAGACTACCTTGAATAACTATATATATCAAAAAATGTGATAATCTGAAAAAATGGATGAATTCCTAGAAACATGAAACCTAGTCAGACTAAAGAAACAGAAAGCCTGAACAGAGCAGTAATGTAATGTAAAATAATTGAGTTACTGAGAGTCTCTCATCAAAGAAAACTCAAAGACCTGATGACTTCACTATTAAATTCTCTCAAACATTCAATAAAAATCTAGTATTTCTCAATCTATTGCAAAAAGAAGAAGAGGAAGAGAAGGAATATTTCATATATGGCCAAAATTAATCTGATGACAAGACCAGACAAAGACAGCACAGGAAAAGAAAACTTGGGTGCATTTCCCTGTTTCAGTCAGCATTTTTGTTATTTTGACCAGAAGTCCTGACAAGAGCAATTTTGAGGAGGAAAAGTTTGTGTTCATGGTTTCAGAGGTTTAGTTCACATTCAGCCAGCTCCATAGTCGTAAGGCAGAACATGAGGATGGAAGTGCACAGAGGAAAGCAGCTCAGAACATAGCAACAAGGAAACAGAGTGAGCTCTGCACACCAGAAAAAAAATAAATTTTGCAAAGTCATGTTCCCAGTGATCGACTTTCTCCAGCACACTATATCTGCCCAGAGTTACCACCAGCTAATCCACATCAGGGGTTAATCCACTGATTAAGTTACAACTTTCATAATCTGATCATCTCACCTCTGAACATTCTTGAATTGTCTCATAATAAGCTTTTGGAAGATATCTCATACCTAAATCAAAACAATAACTTATTAACATATATACAAAAATATTGTAAAAAATATCAGTAAACAAAGCCCAACAAAACATTAAAAATATCTTTTATTATGATCATATAGGACTTATTTCAACTGTGTGAGGATGGTTCAATATACATAAGTCAATGAACATAATACCAGTGCATTAAAAAATTAAGGTCCAAAATTGTACAAACATCTCAATAAATACAGAAAAAGCATTTGATAAAGTTCAACAATCATTCATAATAAAAACTCACAAAATAGGCAAAAGGAAATTTACCCCAACACAATAAAGGCCACATATAACAAGTTCACAGCAAACATCATACTAAATGGTGAAAAGTTGCAAGTTTTCCATCCAAGATTAGCAATAATACAAGGATGCCCACCTTACCACTTCTACTCAGCATAGTCCTAGAAGTTCTATCCAGAGCAATTAGGCAAGAAAAAGAAAAATCATCCCTCTAGGAAAAGAGGAAGTAAAATTTTCTGTTTGATGATGTCATTATTTTATACGTAAAAACTAAATATTCCAACAAAATATTGTTAGTTCAAAAAATTTTGGGTTATTAAATCAACATCCAAATATCAGTTATATTTCTATACACTAATGGTGACTTATCAGAAAAGGAAATTAAGCGAACAATTCTAATTTCAATAGCAACAAAAATATTTTGGAGTAATTCAACAAGAGGTGAAAGATATGTACACAGAAAACTATGAAATGTTCATTAAAGAAATTTAAAAAGATGCAAAAACATAAAAAGATACCCCAAGTTTATGGATTAGAAGAATTCATGTTATTTGAATGTCTAGACTGACCAAAGTGATCTACACATCCAATGCAATTCTTATCAAAGATCCAATGACACTTTATAGAAATAATAAAGTCCTAAAACCATATAGAACCAAAAAAAAAAAAAAAAAAGACGACTGTTTTAACACTCTACGGTGAAAAAATATCGAAAAAAAACAACTTATAAGGAGAAAAGAATGATTTTAACCCATCATTTTAGAGTTTTCTATCCATGATCAGTTGACCCCAGTGATTCTGGGCCTGTAGTAAGGCAATATATATGATGGGGAAGTCTCTGGTAGAAGCTGTCCACATTATGGCATCTAGGACACAAAGAGAAGAAGGGGATGGGGCGCCAAAGTACCCTTTAAGAGTACATTCTCAATGACCTACTTCCCACTAGGCCTTACCCATTAAAGATTCCTTCGGCTCCCAATAGTGCCTCAGGCTGTGGGTCAAACCTTTAATACATGGGCACTGAGGGACAATTCATAGCAAACCTCTAGCAAACCCAAAAGAGGTTATAAAGTAATATTGAGCAAAAAGAGCATAACTGGAGGCCTGGATACTTGATTTCAAATATAAAGTTATTATAAATAAGCAGAATGGTTTTCCATAAAATCCCTACATTGACCAATGGAATAAGACAGAAGGCCCAGAAATAAACTCAAGTGCCTATAGGCAATAGATTTTTGACAAAGATAACAAGAACACAATGGCAAAAATGAAAATCTCCTCCATAAATGGTTATGGGAAATCTAGGTCTTTCCACATGCAGAAAAATGAAAGTGGACCTTTTTCTCAAGTGATTAATAAGAAAAAACTTAAAGTGAATAACAGACTTAAATGCAAAAATTGAAAATGTAAAGATAAAAGAAGGAAATGCTACACAACATTTGTCTGGGCAATGATTCTTTGGTAGAACTTCCAAAACCTGACAGCAATGGCAAAAATATACATGTGGTAATATATCAAACCAAAACTTCTATGCATATCAAAAGAAACAATATCCAGAAGAGAACCTGGGGATTGGGAGAAAAGTGATAAGGGGCTAATACCCAAAATGCTTAAGGAACTCAAAACAACTAAAATAAATAAACTCTTTTAAAATAGACAATAGATCTGAACAGATACTTCTCAAAAGAAGATACAGGAATGGATAACAGATATATGAAAAAATGATCAACATCTATAATTATCAGGGAAATGCAAAAAAAAAAATATATGGCACACTGGTTAAAATGGTTGTTTTCAGAAAGAAAAATGATAACGAGTATTGGATGGATGTGGAGAAAAAAGGAACCCCTGCACATTATTGCTGTGGATATAGAGTAGTACAGCCATTTTGGAAAATAGTATGTATTTCACAAAAATACTAAAAAGAGAGTGATCATTTCATCCTGCAGTCCCACTCCTGGGTATATATCCAAAGGAATTAAAATCAGCACGTTAAAGAGATATCTGCACACTGATGTTCATTTTAGCACTATTCACAATAGCCAGATCCAAAATCAACCTAAGTGTCTATCAGTGGATGGAATGTGGTACGTATACACAATGGCATGCTATTGAACCTTTAAAAAGAAAATCTACCATTCATGACAAAATCTGGCATTAAGGAACATAATGCGAAGTAAAAATGTAGGGCACAGAAAAACAATATTATATGATTTCATTTCTATATAGAACTTAAAAAACTGATTTCATAAAAACAGAGCAGAAAGGTGGTTACCAAAGGTTAGGAGAAAGAGGGAGGGATGAGGTAGAGGGAACTATCAGTCAAAATGTAAAACTTTACTTAGACTAGAAAAATTGGTTTTCATCACTGATTGAACAGTTTGGTAATCACAGTTAATTATGATTTCAAAATAGCTAAAGGAATACAACCTCACCACAGAGGTGATATTTTTAATGCATACATAGATAAAAACATATTGCACTTGATAAGTATACACAATTATTTGTCATGTAAAATAAATTAAGGAAAATGAATAACATGAAACCAACACCCCCAAAACAGCAAAAACATCTAAAAAATTGCTTAAAATAGAGTGAATGGCTTTTAAAAATTATACTGAGACAATATTAGCCAGTTATGAACTTCATTGTACATCAACCTTTAGAATTTACATATATTTCTTTGTATTTAATTACAGCAGTCTCAAAACTAAGGCAAAGGTAGAGAGAGCTAGTATCGTACTGGCATAGTAATAGAACTCAACAACAAAGTTATAAAAAATATATTTAAAGTTCTAGTGCATTATACTGGTGACATTCTAAATCAATCACAAAAATGCAATTGTCATCAAATAGATTTATGACAGTTTGAAAAAAAATTTGTGTCAAATTTCATAACATATAGCATAATAAATTTCAGATAAAATCACTATGTGAAGAAATAAAGCAAAAAGTACTTTAGTATAGAAACTATATTTACATAATTTAAGGGAATGAGGATGTAATCATCATCACACCACATGAGAACTAACAATAAATGAAAATACTGATTGAACTGAATGATTGATATGAACATTTTTTCTATTGAAATTTACTACAAAAGATTCAAAAAATGGAAAAAAATCATCATAGATAACATTTAATTTTTATGTAAATAATGGAAGGAGAGCAAAATCATTATAGTAATATGGACAAAGATCTAAAATAGACATTAATGAATATATTTTATGAGTGATCAATAAAAATTAAATGTGTTGACTAATCAAAAGAAAATAATAAATTGAAATCAGATATAAATTCAATCTATAAAGTTGGAAAAATGTAGAATGTTAAAAGGAACAACACCTACTAAGTATTCTCTTACATAGGTAATAGAAGTTCAAACTGATCAAAACTTTGTGGAGAAAATGTTTTTAAATATATGCAAAATACAATGTATGGCAATTTCATGATGGGATTTTCTTCCCATTAAAATAATTAAAATTATAATAATTACAGTGTACATTTTTTACTATGAATCATGCATTATTCTTCCCATTTTATCTACATTACTTCATTTGACCCTTATCAGAAGCCTGAGGTGGGATCTATTACTTATCATTCCATTTCACAAACAGGAAAACAAAGACAAAGAGAGTGGAAGAAACCAGGTCTAGATCTGCTCTTTCTTTTTCTTTTTTAATTCTCTATTTCTAGCCCCAACTTAATTTCCCTGTAATTTCAACAAAAGAAGATATGAAGCTATATTCAACAACTTTGTAGAATTTTAGAGCAAAAAACATATATGCATGTGTGTATGTATAAACATGTACATGTATACATAAGTGCATGTTTACAAATCCCCATTTATGCATATATATTTATACATATATTTTTATATGAGAGTTCATAGAGGAAAATTCACGTGTAGGGAGTATTTTCTACCATATGCATATATACAATTGTTTGGAATCTTTGATTTTTGTAATACTCTTTGAACAAAGAAAATTAAAGTAGAAATTAGTGTTGAGATTGGCTTGTATTCTGACTTTTAAAACTTATTTTTATCCTGTACCACTGATGTGCTATATCCAGCTGGTACCAAGTAATGAGTCAGCTATTAAATTTTCTTACAAATTATCAGCCACTATTTAAAATTGTTATTATAAAAATTTACAATTTAATGCAAGTGGTGGTACTCAAAATCCATCATTTTTAGATATTATATGTGAGTAGTAGAAACAATACATAATGATGTTCCTAGACCATTTGTACCTAAATTTGAATTCAGAGAAGCTGATTGGTAGGTTGAGCATCTGCATAGTGGTTGTATTTTCATCAAAAACATCAGCAAACTCTACAAATCAGAGTGTGATTTATTGTTTTGCTGAATGTATGGATTTAAGAGAGAAAAAAATTGTTAATAAAGGAGAATAAGTCTAAAACTCTGCCAGTTCCATTACTTTCACATCATGAATAGCACAAGTAAAAGGAAGAAATAGTCAATAGTCTTCCAGTATTTGACATTTTTAATAAATTAGCAAAGAAATCACTGTTACTGACAAGTGAGTGAAATTCCTACATAGGCCTTTAACATTTCACTTTGTATTACTTATTAACATAAACAAAATATCACCTAAAACTGATATCAGAACAACAGCCACTTGCCAATTAACACAGTATGTTGGCCAATGATAAAATTTAGGCAAGTAAAATAGCATTCTGTGAAACTCAATGACTGTGAAGAATTTGCAATGAATATTGTATTTTAAATTATCTTTGTAAATTATGTGATACACATGGTTTATAACTGTAAAATGTGTAAAAGTATACTTTTTATCTAGCAAATGTGTAATTAAATATTTACTAGCATTCCGTTGCCCGACCACCCTGAAAAATGTGACTTTGTTTCCATTTTCTTCATTTTTAAATGTCTTTTGAAGATTCTATACTCATTTAAGTGCAAGTTGTTCTTGTAGTGAGTTGGAAAAAAAATGAACAGAACAAGTACAATAACAATTACTTACATTTCATGTATAGTTCATTTCATATACATATTACTTGACAATTAAGATTGCACTGTACTGTGAACAGCATTTTGAATTTTAACAACATATCATGGTCAATTTCCCACATTTTTTAGTATTCATTTAAAAATATTTTCAAGGAGCACTATTCTTCCATATTAAGAATTTCTTCATAATCAATTTGACTGATGCCAAATCCTTGTTGAATAGAGGACCTATATATTTTAATATTACAATTTAATTTTTTGCAATTTTGCAAAAATCAATGACAATTCAGGTCAAAGAGGTTTGAAATTCCAAATGTAAAGATGTCATTACTCTTCAAATAACTATAATTATTAATTATTTTAGGAAGTTTATGCTTTTGTCTTGTTTTAGCATTTTGTACTTTATCTTGTACTTTTTTGTATTTGTGCTATATTTTTAGTGTTTTGTCACCTAAAACCATCAAGAGCTTGTTTTAGTTTGGCACAATTATTAATAAATAACAATGAAAGTGGCAATAATGTCAATCCTTCCAACATGGAAAGCTTCTTCATTATTATCATGCACAAACATTGTCATTACCAATTCTTAGGACTGGAGGCTGAGGACAAAGGGCTTCTCACCAGGATGTGAGGTTTATAAAATTCCATGCCAAAGCATCACCAGGAATCTCACATAAAATTTCTAGATGTGAAAATACTAAATATATAATTAGGGATAAGAGGATCAGCTCTAAACTAAAGAATAAAAAGAGAATATGGCTTAGTGCTTTTCACACCATGGTGACTTCTTGGGCTGAGACCCAGGATCCACAATTACTTCATTATATACTTACAGCTTCCCAGGCACTTTGGTCTGTTGGGGCAATGCCTGCCCACAATTTCTTGGGAATACCTTACTTAAAAATCTCAGGTAGGCTTAACTTTCTCATGGAAGTCATTTCCATCCCCTACACACACACACACACACACACACACACACACACACAAACACACATACACACACACACATTGAGGGCTCTTGTCCTCTATACTGACTTCATCATAGCCCTCTTTTGTGGAGTGCATCATATCCTCAAAAAAAACAAAATAAAATAAAAGTTGAAGGTCCAATACCTGGTACCTATGAATGTAACCTTATTTCAAAATAGGTTTTTGATGATGTAATCAAGCTAATATGAAGTCATGCTGGATTAGAGTGAGTTCTAATCCAATGATTAGTGTTCTTATAAGAAGGGGAAATCTGGACACAGACACACAGAGAGATTGTTAGGTGATGGAAAATGCAGAGCGTGGAATGATAAATCTTCAAGTCAATAAATGTCAAGGGCAGCAGGCAACCAGTAGGAGCTAGGAAAAGGGACAGGAATAGTCTTCTCCAGAGTCTTCAGTATGTCCTATGCATGCCTCAATTTCCAGATTCTAGTCTCCTGAATTGTGAACATAAATTGCTTGTGTTTATACCACCCAGTTTGTGACACTTTGATCTGGTAGCCCTAAAAATCTAACACCCCCGCCCCCATTCATTCATAGGTTCAACAAGTTTTACTAATGTTGATGATCTGCCAGGCAGTCTTCTCCCCTCCTGCCTCTTACTCTTCCACTCATCAGTATGGTCCTTTAGGGGAGGAATGTTATTGTTCCAGGCTCTGTACCCTACACAATTACTACTACAAAAGGGGGTGTTAATAAATAATGGTTGATTAAGTGCTTAAATGCACTTTTGATCTTTCATAGATCCTTTATAAGATTGCTTTTATCTCTTAGTAAAGAGTGATATTCAAAGAGAGTTTGAGGGCTGAGGAAAAAAAAAAGAGCAGTCTTTTAATGACAATCACAAATCTATCTAAAGTAAAGAAAACAACAGAATATGTGCATTTTAAACAAACAGGTCTTAGGGTTTTTTTCCTTGTTGTTCTCATCAACTATGCAAATAAAATGCCATTTCTCTTTGATTGTCTGAGTGTTCTTTACTTCATCAACATAAAAACAGCCAAATGGACTTTCAATGAACTTGAACGATATGTTTGGGAAAGGCTGAGAAACAGTACAGCATAATGGATAAACTCTGAAGTCAAACTGACTGAGCTTGAATTTCTGCTTAGCCAATCCTTAGGAATAACCTTGAGAAAGCATTCCATATTTCAAGGACTGTAGTTCCTCATCTATAAGATGAGGTAAGTAAATATAAATTATACATGAAGCATATGTGAGTTTTCAAAGAGACTGCACCTTTAATATAGTGTTTTGGTTCTAGTAAATAAGTGACAAAAATTAGATTTATTTTTATTAAGTTTCTCTCATTAATGCAATGACTTCTGTAAGAATTACAGTTATTAAGTCTTGGTAAGAGTCTGCCTTAGTCTGAGTGTGCTGCTATAACAATATACCCTAGATTGGGTAATTTATACCAAGCAGAAATTTATTTCTCAAAGTTGTGGAGGCTAAGAAGTTCAGATCAGTGTACTAGCATCTGGTGAATCTAGTGAGGACCTTCTCGCTGCAATCTCATATAGCAGGTGGTAGAAAGGCAAAAGGGGCATGAACTCTCTGCCCTTAATATGGCAGAACAGAAGAAAGGGATCCCACTCCAAAACACCCAGCTTTTAAAGGTGTTAATCTGTTCATTAGAATGAAGCCCTAAAGATCTTTGTACCCCATGTTAGACCCTCCCTCTCAACTATGAAACATGGTTTCACACAAATTTTGGGGGACACATTCAGACCATAGCAGAATTCACTAGAAATTTCAATTAACTCAGAAGGATAAAATATCAATGATCTCAAAAACAGGAAAGATCACCAATTCAATACTAGACACGTGACACAATAGTAGATCGAAGGAAAAATTGCTTTTGGCTTCAAGAAGCAGTCAGTCTGGTCTTAGCATTCAAAGGCTTCTTTAATTTTATGTGTCTGGTAGCACTAAGACATATCACCATAGCAAGGGGTTGTCTGTAAGTAATATATGGCTGTATAGGGAGATAGAGATATAATTGCAAGATTCACAGGTTCCCTGTTTTCTCTCAAAACAATTACATCTCTATCTGAGCACACGACAATATACGACCTCACTTAGGCGAGTTGGTTTATGTGTATTATATGGATTTATATCTTCCACATTATCTTTCTCTCGAAAAACTTCTTGCAGTACAGGGGGTTGAATCCAGGACCTTTGCATGCTAGTCAAGTGATCTGCCACTGGGCTATACCCTTAGTCCATATTTCTCTTTTTGGTTCTGTTTTCTGTTTCTTTTTTGTTGTTGTTGTTTTTTCTTTGTTAATATTTGGATGTATTCTGTTTTATAAACTTTATTTCTTTTGTCTCTCCTGGTTGGAAATCTACAAATTCTGTTCTATTTGAGATTAACTTTTACATTTTAATATGTGACTTTGCAGTATAAAATTGAAGGATATTGTAATAAATTAATCTAATTATCACTAACTACTACTTCTCCATTCTTTATTTCCTATAATCCGGTTCAACTTTTCTTTTAAACATCTAATGAGATATTATAATTTTATACAATCATTTCAATGAACTTATTTAATGACTGTATTTTGCTCTTGCTTACCACTCCTATTTGCATCACATATCTTTTTCTGGGGATATCCGTCTAGAATAAATTTCATTAAAATACATCCTTTAGCAAGGCATTTATGGAAGTGCTATAGGTGGTTAAATGCCATTTGGTTTTATTTTGATTTTTTTCTTATTTTTGAATAACACTTGAACTGGTAAGAATTTTTTTTTATAAAGCACTTTGAAGAGCTCATTTTCTTGTCCATTGTTGCTAATGAGAAACCTATCATTTCATCCTAAGCAATATTTTTTTTGTTTTTTCTCACTTGTTTTTAAGACATTGACTCTGGAGTGTTGCATTTTCTCTATGATGTATCTTATCATATAGTTCTTTTTATTCCATTTCTCAACTATGGAACACAGAACATATTGTGTTTGTTATGGGTTGGATGTGAGGTGTCCCCCAAAATCTCACCTGTGAGACAATGCAAGAAGGTTCAGAGAAGAAATTATTGGTTTGTTAGAGCCTTAACCCAATCAATGAATTAATCACCTGATGGGATCAATTGAGTGGTAACTGAAGGCATGTGGAGTGTGGCTGGAGGAGGTGGGGCATTGGGGGCGTGGTTTGGGGGTATATATTTTGTATCTGGTCAGTTGAGTCTCTCTCTCTGCTTCCTGATCATCATGTGAGCTGCTTCCCTAGGCCACACTCTTCCATCCTGTTGTTCAGCCTCACCTGTAGCCCTAAGGAATGCAGTCAGCTGTCAATGTACTGAGACCCCTGAAACTGTGAGCCTTCAAGTAAACTTTTCCTCCTCTAAAATTGTTCTGGTTAGGTCTTTTAGTCACAATAGGAAAAAAGCTGAGTAAACCAACGGCGCTTACCAATTTCAGAAATTATAGAGCACTGTCACTTTAGTTTTGTCTCTCTCTCTCCTTCTTTTTATACTCCACTTCTGGAACATCAAAAGAGCTTATGTTTGATTTTTTTTTTCTGCCCTCCATCTCTCTTAACCATGTTTTCTTAGTTTATCCATATTAGCTGTCTGTGCTTCATCAACACACACTCCTTCCTTTGTATCCATGGGAGATGGGTTCCAGAAACCCCTCAGACACAAAGTCTTGGACGTTCAAGTCACTTGTATACATTGTGTATCATGTACATACAAGCTACCTGCATATTCCCCTATGCTATAAATCACCTCTGGACTAACACTCAGGCCTAATACAATGCAAATGTCATATATGTACTTCCTCTGTTGGATTGCTTAGGGAACAGTAACAAGGAAAAAGTCTGTGCATGTTCAGTGCAGACATACATTTTTCAAATATTTCTAATCAATGATTGAATCTGTAGTTATGGACTCTCTGAAATATGGTGGATGGACTGTTTAGGAATGTGGAGACTAAATGATCTAATGATAAAACTTTCCATAATAGTAGCTGTGCTACTACACAATAGAAGCTATAGCTGTACTAGTACTATAATTAGTAGTTGTAACAGCAACAATGATTGTTACGGGCTTTACTGTTGATGATTAAACAGAAGACTGGATGAGTTTTATTCTTTGTATCATTAAGTAACAACATCTGTTACATATTATAAATGCAGAATATTTTTGTTGAAACAATGGAATAAATGAATAAATTTAAATTTTCCTAAGCATCTTAGATTTTGGAATATTTCTAACTAGAGCAGTGTTTGTTTTCAAGGCATAGTAAATTGTTAAACCCACCCCCTCTACATCCTTGGTGTGGAAAAGTATTGTTTTTAACTTCTGGAGCACCCCACTGTTTTAGTACTTACACTTTATTTTGCACTTTATTATTCATCAGGAGGAATAAGGAAGGCTATTAGGTTTGAGAAAGCAAAGTCCCTGGATTGAAGAGACTATATTTTAAACCAGATAAAAAGGAGTGGGTGGGGTGTCAAATGCTCACAATTTAACCAGGGGAGATTTTTGTGAATAAGTTCCTTCTTCTACATTAATCAAAGAAGATTTTAAAGGAAATGCATGTAGTTTCAGTTGTCCTAAATATTTTCCAGAACTCTTTACCCACCAATTACCAATTTCCCTTAAAAAAAAAGACTAGCTTGATGCTGATTAAAATTTTGTTTTGTTTTTTTTTCCTATGCACATCTATTTTGCAACCATATTTTCACATTGGTTTAGATTATTCTATTTGTCTTTGTTGTGTAGTTACATTTATAACTGGATTTCTTTTGTTCACTGCACTTAATTTTCCATTAGAAGCTTCATGACCACCATCCTTGCGACATTATTCAATGCCAATGAGGCACCTTTCTCAGATATTGTCTTGATTTGCCACACAAAAATTCAGAACACACATTGTACTAATTCCTTTTTAAAGTTTTATTTTAATTGACCTGTAATTCTTATATATGTGTATGGAATACAGTGCAGTATTTTAACACACACACACACAAACACACACACACACACACATATATATATATATATATACAATTATCATTAATTTCTGCTTGGAAGCTATGAACTCCTCTCTTTCAGTTTTTTTATAAAGTACATACATAACCATTTGTAAATAACAGCCACCCTACCATGTTGTAGAAGGTAAAATTTATTTCTACTGTATTTTGATACCCATTGTCCAATCCCTCTCCCTTTCTATTCTCTAGCAATCACCATTTTGCTTTCTTCTTCTATAAATTCCACCTTTTTAGAATCCATGTTAGTGAGAAAATGAGGTATTTTTCCTTCTGTACCTATCTTATTTCACTTAACAATAACGTTTTCCAGTTCTATCCATTTTGCTACAAATGAAAGGATTTAATTCTTTCCTTATAGCCAAATAGTATTTTGTTGTAAGTATATGTTAAATTTTCTTTTTCCATTGATCTTATGATGAACACCTTGGTTGACTCCATGTCTTAACTATTGTGACTAGTGCAACAATAAACACAGGAGTACAGGTATCTCTTTGATGTGCTGATTTCATATTCTTTGAATACATAAACTCAGATGCTCGGTAGCTGAGTGATATGGTAGGTAAGTCTTATTTTCAGTTTTTGGAGGAATCTCAAAATTATTTTCCATATGGGGGTACTAGTTTACATTTCCACCAACAGTGTATGACTGTCCCTTTCTCTGCAACCTTGTCAGTACCTGCAACTTTTTGTTTTGATAATAATTATAACTGCAGTGAGATGATATGTCATTGTAGTTTTGATGTGCAGTACCTGGTTACTTGTGATGTTGAATAAATTTTTCATATCCTTTTTGGTCACATAGATCTTTTTGAAGAAATTTGTTTTTAGATTATTTGCCTACTTTTAAATCAAATTATTTGTTTTTTTGTTGTTCGGGTTTTTTGAGTTTGGTTTTGTTGTTGTTTTCTCAAGAGATGGGGATCTCCCTGTGTACAACAGGATGACCCCTAACTGCTGAGCTCCAGATATCTTCCTGGCTCAGCATCTGAAGAGAAGGGGTATAAGCATGTGGCATAGCACCAGGCTAATCCCTTGTCTGATGAATAGTTTGTAAATATGTTCTCCCATTCTGTAGGTACCATCTTCATTCTGTTGATTATTTCTTTTGCTGTGTAGAAGCTTCTTGGCTGATATTCCATTTGTCAATTGTGGCCCATTTATTTGAGATCTGGTCTAAAATAATCATTGCCTATATGATGTCTTAAAGTGTTTATCCTATGTTTTCTTCTATTAGCTTCACTGTTTCACATTTTATATTTAGCTCTTTGGTCCATTTTTATTTGATTTCTGTATGGTAAGGTATAGTGACCAAGTCGTATTTTTCTGCTTCATATTCAATTTTTTGCACCACTGTTTTACTGAAGAGGCTTTCCTTTCTGTAGTGTATATTTTTATTGCCTTTGTTGAAAATCAGTTGGCTTTATATTCCCAGATCATTTTTGTATTCCCTATCCTGTTCCTTTGGTGTATGTTTCAGTTTTTATGTCAGTTAATTTTCTCTCTCTTTTTTTTTTTAATGGAGGTATTTGAATCTAAAGAATATAGGTTAAGTAGCCCAAAGATACACAATTCCTAATTTATCATTGGAACTTCAGGTATAAGTGATTTCAAAATCCTCCTACTTCTTCTGAAAACAGATTCATCAAAAGAAAAACCTCTGAGACTCAAAGGCAGCAAGCAGTCCTTTCCCTAAAGAATTCATATTCAAGTTGATGTAATTTCTATTATATAAATTTCCATGGACTGGATGGGACAACTGTATAACTGTGACAGATAATAAAATATCCTAGATTAGATGTTGATGGGTCATAGAAAATATGAATATCAGCCACCAAATATTACTGAAATATTTAAATTCTACATTTCTGGTGTAGTACTTTTCACAAGTTTCGTGATTATCTTTCAACTCCAGTATGTTTAAATGCATATCAATGAGCCAGATAAATGTAGTAGTAATTTGCATAATAGATTTTCCTCATTTGATGTCTCTTATTTATCACTCAGAAAAGAAAATGTCATTAAACCATTCCACAAATTCACCAGACGTGTTCAGGTGTGTTTCCAACTCCCTTTCCTGGTGTAGTTCACTTATTTCTAACCATCCTTTACCACGTATTATTCTTTTCTCATTCCCCCAGTAATCTTTCTGGGCATGTTGAGACAGTCCTTGCCAAACAAGTGTTCTTGCTCCTTAGTGGTTGGACACTAGATTATCTATGAAATGGAAGGAAATTCCCCTGCATGGTCAGCCCTGGGCCTTCCTATTAATTCTGCAACCTTACCTGGACTTGCTATTTTTTTCTTTTTTGATATGAATTCTAATAATTTTCTAAATGTGTCATGGTTGAATAAGCAGTAACATAGAAAAAACTTGAATTTTATCTCACATTCAATACTTATGTTACCTTAACATGATCCAAACTGACGGAAACGTGATGAGGCCTGCTCTAATATCCTACCCCATTCCAATTTTAATGCTGTTATTGTTTTCTCTTTAGAAAGTACAGTTCAAATCCAGCATCTACCTGCTCTCCAACTCTCGAGGTTCCCTGTTCTGAGAGAAACACATGCATAAAGCATGCTCTAGACTCCCCAAAACTTCCCAGGAAACGGAGGTCACTGAAATTCTTCAAAAGAAAATAGAGTACATAAAAACCAGTTAAAAAGTCATGAAGAAGAGAGCCTATGCCCTTTTGTCTTTACTGAAGAAACCTGTATGTTCTTCCTGTAGAAGGCTCCCCCACACCTATCAAGTTAGGGATTAAACCCTCTAGCCATTTAACAGTGAGCTACTTCTGTTAGCTCTGTATGCATATGAACAAACATTTTTTTTCTTCAGTTATTCTATCTCTGTATGCATATGAACAAACTTTTTTTTTTCTTCAGTTATTCTATCTTTTGTTAGTTTACTTGCAGATTCCCAAACACAGAGCGCAAAGGGGAGAAGAAATGTTTTTCTCCTGTCCTTATTCTGTCTTTGGTCCTCCTGAGGCCTGGTGTCTTCCTGCCGACAGCACTCTGCTTCTCTTTCACTCCCCTGTTTCTGTCATGTAAAACCCATCGTGTCACTTTAGGATGTGGCCTTGACGTTCCTTCATGTGTGTAGAGCAGTGTCCTGTGCTGGTCAGTCAGGAAAGTTATTTATTGTTCAAAGTCCTACTCTTATTATGAGCACATCTTTAAGTCTTCATTATTGTTCTTTGTAAAGATCCATCGCTTTCCCTGAACCAACAATATGCTAAAAGGAATTTTTCTTTGCTTGTATCTCAGTTTCCAATGGTATCAGGATTATCAACAATTAAGAGTCATATTTTTATAACTTGTAACTTTTCAATGTAAAAAAAATCAAAACATTTTACTGAACCTGTCATCTACCAGTAGTTATAACGGGGAGACAGCATAACCAGAGGGAGACAAAACTGCAGTCCTTTCTAACGCATGCAGGCTCTCATTCACTCATTACTCTAGGCAGAGAAGGTGACACGATGTATTTATCGAATGGACAAATGGATACACCATTGTATAAATAAATGGATATGGATATGAAGTGTATTTAACCCCCTTTTTTTAACTAATTATTTGTATTGTTATTGACCAGTATTTTCCAAAATGGAATAGCAAAGGCATGTCAATGCCATACTATAAAAGGAGAGAAAATCACCCATCTGAAGGTCTGTAATGGCTTTAGATGTGAAAGGCAGACAGGCAGCCGGGCCTCAGGGTATCCTACCATCCTAGACGGTGCTCTTCAGAGGTGCTTTCACATAATTCCACAGAACTCTATTACAGTCATGTCTAGACTTGCTTTGAATAGCTCCTATAATAGCAAATCCCTCACATCCCATCACAAGTTGTTCCATTAACAACTGCAAATTTTTTAACAACTGAGAAAAATATTATGTGTATAGACTTTCAACAACCTGCTATTTCGCTTTTACTGATAAAATGAAGACTAATCTTTAAAACAGAAAGAAGTGGATTTCTTACATATTGTCTACATATATTTAGAGAAAGAGAGATACATATATTCATATTTAACTTTATACTTGTTCTGTGTCAAAAAAAAATCGGTAAATCTATTTTATTCACCAAATGTCCCCTAATCCCTGCCTTATTCCACTCCAGCCTGATCAGGCATGCTGTGGTCACTAACTTAGACCTCTCCACTACCCTGAGAAGAGATTTCCTCTTCCTGACAGGTTCCTGATCAGGGCCTTTGTGAAATATATACACCATGGGTTTTGAAGGACAGTGAGATGCTGAAGAAGGAGAAAAACTTAGGAAATACAATTACAGGACTGTATAAGAATCCTGAGAGCTGTGGAAGAGGCTAGGATATCCCTCTTGTTCAGAAGAGAAGAGGCATTTGGTGGTAAGGGTGAGCATGGGGAGATGTCTAGAGGGCTTCAAGAGGGTACTGACTATAGTGAATTAAACAGAAGGGGACACCTGGGGCTTCAGTTCAGGCCCCCTTCATGATCAAATAAAGAATGAAATTTTGTTATTGTTATTATTAGAACTATTTCATTAGTTCAACTATATTACCTTTGACTTTATTTGGATTAACATAGACAAACAAATTAAAATTATTATGTAGGCAAAACTCATTTTAGAATAAGATGTACTAGCCAGATGTGGTAGCATACATCTGTAATCCCAGGACTGGGGAGGCTAAGGCAGGAGGATTACAAGTTCAAAGTCAGCCTCAGCAACTTAGTGAGACTGTCTCAAAATAAAAATAAATAAACAAATAAAGGGCTGGAATTATTGCTCAGTGGTTAGGCTCCCCTGGATTCAAGCTGTGGTACAAAAAAGAAGAAAAAAGAAAGAAAGAAGAATATGTTCTAGAATGGGGTTTATTAGACCACGACCCCATTGATTACTACATTTTTTAAAGGGTTATAAAAACAACAGCAACAACAAGGAATAGCTGGTAAATCCTAAAGTATTTATAATCTGGCCCTTTACAGAAGACATTTGCTCACTCTTGTTCAACAACAAGAAAAGGTTTTTCAAATTCTTCTAAGTATTTGGATTTCAAGCTATCCCTTGAAAGCAGACAGGAAATTAGCCAGACTTAGAAGTTAGGACTTGAAGGTTTAAGTAGTGACTATTTCCTAGGTGGGACAGGAAGACTTAGAAATAAGGGACCAGGGCAGAACTGGGCTCAGAGATGGAACAGAGAGGTTCTGAAGACCCCGTGGCTGCTCTCAGGAGGCTTTCAGACTAAGGGGAGAAGGTCCAACATGAAATATTTTCTAAACCAGGGAGGCATTTCTTAAAAATGAGTCTTTTAATATAAGGACCATCAAAATTTGGAGTTAAAAATAATATCTTTGAAGCAATTTTAACAAATGGAACATGGAAAACTGCATATCTACATGTAGAAGAATTAAATTAGATCCATTTCTCTCACTTTTTACAAAAATCAATTCAAAGTGGATTAAAGACCTAGGATTTAGACCAGAAACACTACAACTGCTAGAAGAAAACAGACTCCAAACATAGACAACACTCTAACACATTGGTACTGGTGCTGACTTCCTTAATAAGACTTCTAAAGCTCAAGAAAGGAATGAATGAATGTACCCAAAATGCATAAGCGTGATGGCTTCAAATTAAATGTTTCTTCACAGCAAAGAAAACAAGAGTGTGAAAAGAGAGCCTATAGAACGGGAGAAAGTGACTGCTAGTTTCTCTTCAGAGAGGAAATTAATACCCAGAATATATTAAAAAAATCTCAAAAAATTAACACTAAAAAAAACCCCTAACAATCCAATCAAACTGGCAAATGAACTAAACAGACATTTAACAAAGAGAAAAAAAACAAATAATCAACCAATATAAGAAGCATGTTGAGCATTCTTAGCAATCGGGGAAATGTGAATCACAGCTGTACTGAGATTTCATTTCACTTTAGTTAGAGAGGAATTATCAAAATTACAGATAACAATAAATGGAGGAAAAGGTACACTCATGCACTGTCAGTGGGATTGCAAATAGTGCAACTGCTATGGAAAGTAGTACGGAATTTCCTCAAAAGACTAGGAATGGAAACTCTACGTAACTCAACTATCCCACTCCTCAGTATTAATCCAAAAGAATTAAAAACAGTATAGTATAGTGACACAGGGATGCCAATCTGTATAGCAGTGCAAGTCACAGTAGGCAAGTTATGAAACTTGAAGAGGTTTCCTCAATAAACAAATAGATAAAGAAAATGTGATATATATACACAATGGAGTTTTGCTCAGCCTTAAAAAATAATGATCTGATGTCCTTTGCTGGTAAATGGATGGAACTGAAGAATATCAAACTAAGTCAAACTCAGAAACCTAGGTAGAATGTCTTCTCTTATATGCAAAATCTAGAGAAAAATAAGGATTTTTTTTTAAAGGAGATTTCATGGAATAGAACAGTGGAGTAGATCATGAGGATGGCGAGGAAGTGAGGAAGGACTGGAAAATGTAGCAACTGCAGAATGAAGTTGATCAAATTATACTATGTGCATGTATGAATGCATGATGACAAATTCCACTTTTACATAAAACTATAATGTACCCTTTAAAAAATAAAATAATAGAAGACAATAGAAAAGAGGAAGAGGATCAGGAGGAGGGAATAGGAGAGGGAAGGGGGGAGTATTAGGGACTGAAATGGAATGAATAGTTATATGCATTTATGAATATGTCAAAATGTATCCCATATATATGGGAAATTATAATGTACTCATAAAAACATAAAAAAGAAATTATAGATAATTTTTAAAAAATCTTTATATCAGTCACATGGCTTCCTATTTCCTCATTTGAAAAATAAAAATAAAATTCATATCTTTTTATAATATTATAAAAAGGAATGTATCAATCTTTCATGTTACCTCACACAGTCAATTATAAGTAGAAATTATTTAATTGTAGGTATTTAATTTTTTGTGTGATTTAAAAAAATAATGATACAACTCTAGTCTTTCAGACAGCTCAGCAAGACAGCCAAGAAGCAAATGCTACTGTTATTTCAATGTAAAAGAGTTGTGGGATGTTTGCTTTTTCCCCAGGTACATTCACATGCCCAAATGAAGATGAAATGGAATTATTGTTCCCATTATTATCAGTGTATGTAGTGAACACACACAACTGTGTGTGTGTGTGTGTGTGTGTGTGTGTGTGTGTTAGTTATGTGTTCACACATCTTGCTTTCCATTTTATACAGCTGAATTCTCATCTTAAGCTAACACCTAAGACACAGGAAGTTCCCCAAAGGAGAAGGAATCCCAAGAAGTCTATATGAGGTAGGGATATCTGTGATGTGTAATTCTTGATAAAAACAAACAAACTAAAACACAAGAAACACAAAACAGAAAGATTAACAATTTGCATTGCAAACTTTAGCAAAATTTCCACCTGCCATTCAAAATGTCCAGGTGTCCATAGGACATAGAGCCAGTGTTCACTTGGCAATTTTCTGTTTAATGAATGACTAAATAAATCTATAGCAGGCATGAAGGAAAGATGATCTGGATATTGTAGCACCATTTTATTAACACTTATATTTGAAAAGCTGAAATAGGATTTGTTACGCCAAGTTCCCTGACAGTATAACATTATTTATATGGGTAGGTATGGGTAAGTAAGTGAGTTAATGTTGCAGGATTTCTGAAAGCCAGCTGGTCCCCAAGCAGGAAAATATTTGGCTGTCATAAATGATCAATTGTACAAAAAGTTCCAAGCTTTGCAAATTTCTAAGCAAGGTATTCAGTGAAGTTCTCCACCTACCTAAATAAGCTTATTCCAGCAACCAAACTATGGGACGAAGAGCTTCAGTTTCATGCTTAGAGATATATTTTCTGTGCCCCAGAGTGTCACTAAATTGGAAATGTCACAACCCTTGGGGGCACATGAAAAATGCATATTATTTCACATCTGTTTTTCACTTGATCCCAATGGGCCTGATATTTCTCCAAATTGCTATGTGGAAAAACCAATTTAATTTGATTGAGGTATGAACAGAAACTTACAAGAAAGGTAGAATTCTTGCTTTAAGGTTAAAATAGGAAACTTGGTATTGTTATTGCTGAAAAATGCTTATTGGAAGGAGTATGGTTCTCTTCTCCTAATCCTATTTTCTTTGCTTATATGGATGCATCTCTGATGCCTCTCTTTAAGAACTCATTCAAGAGGCATTCCAAGATTTCATCAAAAAGCATATTTCCTTTTCCAAAAACCTAGTGCATGCTTCATCTCTAAAAATATATAACGGGAAGGATGAAGGTTTAGATGTAGATAAACTAAATTGAAGGCATAACTCTTAACATCTGTGTGACCTTGGTGAAGTCATTTAACCTCTCTGAGATTTCATTTAATCATATTCAAAATGTACATAATGGGTAGTCATTAAAATTAGATATAGGATAAAATTAGATGTAGCATTAGATAAGGATATAAGTACCTTTTTGAATATAAAAACGCATAAGCAGAATCTAAAGAATGCCAATTCTGTTCATTTTGAAAAACACATTAATAGTCTTAATCAATTGAATTAAGCCTTCCATGATGGAGAAGAAGACTATTCCTGATTCTTCCCTGTTTGATAACAATGTGAGTTAATTTTTGGAAACAGTTTCTGTGTACCCCTATTTTTATCTTCATGTTTCAGTTTAAGGAATCTGGAAAACACTGCTTTCATCTATCAGGACATCAAATGTTACACCCAATGCAGTGCATATAATGCAGAACAGGACTCTGTGGTGCGGAATGTTGGTGTTCTAAAGGAAGATGGACTACATCCCAATCCATCAACCCTCTGATTGTCTCCACTTCTTGCCAATCTCCCCAGGGGGAGGCGTCAGATTAGATTTAGCACAATCCATTCTGCAGCAAGGCTGTGCGTGCACTGATAAGCAACAGAGCCTCCAGGAGAGCATTGTCTGTAGCTTGTCCCTAGAGCTCTGGCTATTTATTTAACTTCTATCCCATTTGAGCAAAGGCATTTACTAAATTTTGCTTGATGCTGTCACAGGATCCCTTTGAAAAGCACTATATTTGCAGTCAGGCTGAAAATGTTGGCAAAAGACGATGTCTTGTGACAAGTTCGCAGGGCTGCATTGGCATGGGCCCGATTTCTTGGGGAAAATTATCCCTTCACTGGGCAATTAAAATCCATCTGGTAATTCTGCCAGATGAAGAATTCAGTGAATTCAGTGCCAGCTACTATCAGTTATGGATGTCCCAATTTTCCAATGAATGAGATGTTGGGAACATTCATTCCACAATGATATACCCTTTGTGAAATATAGTTTCAAATACAGAATAGGAAATGAGAGAATATGATCAGAGAATTGTTTAGCAGGAGTTCTTTACCAATTTTGCACTGTTAACCTTTTGAACCATCAGGTAAAAGCCACAGATACCTTTCTCAAAATAATACTTTAAATGCATGTGATAAATACAGAGGCCTGTCACAAACTAATAGTGTTGAAATAAAATTATAAAAAATTATCAGTGCTTTAAAGAATAAAGTGAAGCAGTAGGTCTTTATAGTTATTGCAATTTTAAAATAGTGGTGAGCATAAATGTTACAGTAAGATATATGCAATGTCTTTATGTTATAAAATTATTTTTATTTCTTTTCATGATAAATCCAGAGGATTAATGCTATTGAACTTTTTTGCCCACATCCCTAAGTCAAAGAAATGCTTAATTTCAATTAGGGATTAGTAATCATAAAACATTATATACCCATTCATGTACATTGCCCTTAATTTATGCACATCTAGAGGAAAAAGCATTGGTATCAGGATGAAAAGACTTGGCAGCAATTTAATGCAACTATTCAAAATGTCTTATCTATGCAAGTCATCTTAGTAACTCTGAGTCATAATTTTCACAGATTTATTTCATGGGGAGTTTTGTGAATATTGAATGATATAATAACACCAGTAATAATACTGACTGAGCATTTACTCTGTGTCAGGAACTGTGCAAATTGCTTAAAGGCATTAACTGAAGACATATAGGAGAGAATTCTTGGTAAAGATTGTATGTAAATATACACATAATTCTTCAAATAGGTCTGAAAACCTCAAAATATCTTGGCCTACACTTTACACAGGAAAATTTAAAGGCTGCAGGAATTCCTTCCAATCACCAGAGGAAATTATATTGACTCATGTTCATTTTAGTTTAGCAGGGGAAAAGGAACAGTATGTGGTTTATTCCAAACTTTTCATTTTGCTGGGTGTCACTCTGAGGAACAGAGGGATTGTATACCAAAAATGTTCCAGGGAGACTATCAGGCTCTAGCCTCATGCTGCTTCTTTTCAAACTTCTTCCCTCAGTACAGTCTTGTGGTGGTAGTGGTGGTTGGAGCAGTCATCAAAACATCTAAGCACATAGCACATACCAGTCAGAAAGAACTCCAGAGTAGTCCAAAAAGATGCCGAATAAAGCAAAGACCTTGCAACTATGAAGAAACATTCCAATGCCATTGAAAAAGTTTTAAAGCATATGAAAAAAGGTTATTTCCTTCTTTTCTGCAATAAGTGTACATCTGATACAAATCTAACAAACCTAACTGGTTTCGAAAAAAAAATATATACATATATATATGTATTTAGTTTTTCTGTAACTAAAGGGATTTTATTATAGGAATATATTTTAGAAAACTATTAAAAATAAATTATAACAATTTATCATATTCCTAAAGAAAGGGCAAGAACTGCTTGATCATTTCCCTCAAAGCTTAATAACCATTTAATTTTTATAAAAATTAATAAATATCAAAAGTATATACTATATTGATATTATACAACCTATCAATATCAAATTCAAATTCAACAACATAAATAAAAACATTACATGAATCATTGCGATATCTATAATCACAATTACCATTATTAATTTTTGAAAATAGCTAATAAATAAGAGAAGTAAAAGACACTCATAGTATAAAATTTTGAAGAAGCTAATAGTAAATATGATTGCATACTTGGAAACTGAAGAATAAACTAAAAATTACTACCAATAATAAAATAATATTATAAGATTCTGGGCCAAAGTTTTTATATACAGGCTTCCATATATGCAATCAAAATCCAGTTAAAGAACATAAGAACAGAAAAAAATCCATTCACAGCAGCAATGAAATAGCGCATTTAGATATAAACCTAACAAGAAGTGTCAAGTTCTATGCAAACAAAAAGTTGAAAGGCTCCTGATGTACACAAAGATGATGAGAGCAAATAGAAAGCTGTGCAGCATTTGGAGAGGAAGATTCAGCATCGCAGTGATATCTTCTCTTCTTAAGTTACTGTCTCCCATGAAACAAATACCATGCAAACTGAAGTTTTTCTCAGGTTAAAGTTAACACAGCTAAAAAATGAAGCTTGGTAGTTAAGTGTATAAAGCTATCAAATTTTGAACCATATTCTATATCTCTGATGAATAGATTCCTGTGATACTAGCAAATAAACAGAGAATCAAAGTCTCTGATTAGAAAGTTTAAAAATAGACCCAATTATGTGTTAGAGTCTAGAGCAGAATAAAGATGGTATTACAAATACATAATGAAAACATTAACTATTTAGGCAAAAAGTTATGCAACAATTTAAGAGACATTTGGGAAAAAATTTAGATTTATACCTCACTCAGAACAATAGGACAAATTCTAAATGGATCAAACATTTAAAACAAAGAGTTTTTGAAGATAAAACCATTAAAGTGTTGATAGGGAACTTGGGATGATTACATTTATAAAATAATATCAAGAAAAGACATTTATAAAGATAAGGCAAGACTAAGAGGCAATTAAAATGATGATCAATTCAACTTCATGACTGTATGACAAAGATCACCCTAAGCAAAATACATAAAAGAATAAAAAACTTTTCAACTCATTAAAGAAAAAAATAGAATATTGTCTTCAATATACCTACAATGAAGAAAGAAAAAAGATCAAGATCTAATAGAATAATGGGAAAAGGATAATAAGCAGAGTTCAAGTAAAATAAAATGCAAATGACTCTTAAACATATGGAAAGACGTTCAGTCTCATTTAAAAAGGAAAAGATCAAATTAAATTACAGTAGCATTCCATTTGTAACCCATTTAATTACCCAAAGTAGAAGTTTGATAATTCAGAGCGTCCAAGAACATGTGAGGCAACAGGCATTCATCTTCCTGGTGAGACTAAGATTTGCACATCCATGCAAGACAATTTGACAATATTTAGCATCATGTGTGTGTGTGTATGTGTGTGTGTGTGTGTATGTATGTATATATATTCTATCTCTAATAATTTTTTGTTGTTTTGTTTTGAGTCAGAGATAGGTTCTCATTATGTTGTCCAGGCTGGCCTCAAACTTATGATTCTCCTGCCTCAACCTCAGAAGTAACTTGGATTGTAGGCATAGAATACCATACCTGGATGCCAAAAGAGTTCATAATAACATAGTTCAGTTATTTTTACATATCTTAAAATTTTTTTACATTTGATGAAGAATTAAAATACCAATATATATATAAAGTGGGAACTCATGGAAACTATTCCAAGATGGATCCTAATGAAACGTGAAAATTATACTCTATTATTTATTTATAGAGTTAGGTTAGTAAAGACAGGTAGGTAGGGAAATTTAGATAAGAGAAGATAGATGGACAGATGGAAAGGTGAATGGATGGCTGGAGAAAGAAGAGAGAGAGAGAGAGAGAGAGA
Organism: Glaucomys volans; assembly: GCA_020662805.1. Lineage (NCBI taxonomy): Eukaryota > Metazoa > Chordata > Mammalia > Rodentia > Sciuridae > Glaucomys > Glaucomys volans. The sequence goes on from JAJEJO010000964.1 coordinate 272,521, forward strand.
GAGAGAGAGAGAGAGAGAGAGAGAGAAAGATGATGATGATGATAGATAGATTGATAGAATCAGTTGCTTTTTCTGCCTTTTTATCAATTTCACCCCCCAAGCCACATGAATATTCATTTTCTCTTAACTCCCCATTAGACCCTGATACCAACATTTCAGGTACACGGTTTTATAATAATACATCATGGAGGAATTCAACTTGAATGATACTTTCCACTAAGGCAATATTTTTCAGAAATCTGAGGATTTTTAAAAAATGGATCTTAAAAGCGATTTAGGGTCAGAAATCACATTTTATTTGAAGAGAATAAGGCAGAACAGACTAGAGAACATCAATATGCATAATAAATAGGTTTACATATTATCTCATGACAGTTTTCCTTCAGTTTAATTATAATTTCATTCTTGTGTGGACTGGTTTCAACATAAAATATATTTCTTAAAAGGAGACAAGATGATAAGCCCAAAAGATTTTTAAAAATCACTGCCAGATTTTAGGAACCAAAAGACAGGGGGATTTAATCTGAAATCAAGATAAGAAATCATTTTCCAGGGCTTTACAAATTATATCACAACTAGAGCAATTAATAATTTATACTGAATCCACTACGTTTTTAAACTCTTTTTAAAATTGATCTTCTATACCATTCCTTATGCAGATAAGGAATCTGCAGTATAGTGGAATTTAGTTTTCTCCACATTCATTTAGCTAAGAAACCACAGAGCAGAACTGGGATATCCACCCAGGCACAATTCTATACCTTCTCAATCAACAGGTGTACATGCAAAATTGATCATTTATTTATTCACTCATTTAAAACATACTTGGTGCATATTCCTACTTCATTAAAAATTTTTAAAACATTGTTTATTGCAAATGCTTCAGGCATAGGGCTAAAGATGGAATATGCGTGGGGCCAAACACACAAGGCCTTTGTTTTAATGCAATGCATAGTCTGATATCCATAAGCCTGGTAAGTGGTAAAATGTGAGTGAACCTCAGAAAGCATAACTTCTCTGTGAATAATGTTGTCACTGATGCTTGAGAATAATTACAAGGCAGACAAAAATAAAGGAAACAAACAGAAAAGAAAAAATTTACCTGTCATTGCACCAACCCAAGCCTAAATTCTCACTTCTTCCCCTAACTGGCATGATTTGACATTGGTCAAGTCATTTCTCAACCTCAGTTTTCTTCTTAAAATGGAGATTATAACTCCTAGATTTCAGGACTATTGGAAAGAGAATTGGAAATAATACAATGAAAATGCAGGAGAATGCGTCTGGCACCTGGTAGCCATTACTATTAGCTATTATTCTCAGTGAATCCACATATTCTGTAGAATATTTGCTTAGAACAGGAATTTGGAGAACCCTACATAAATGTTAATAGTAATAGATATGAAGAGTCCCTCATTAGAGCCTGACAAGTCTCTTGCATGTATAAATGCCGATGTGTAGTCCTTGGCAAGTATAAATATAAAAGCTGTCTACTAATAATGTGTTTAATGAGGACAATAAAAATACAACACAGCACAGAGAAAATGGAGGGCTCAGTACTGCCATCAGTGCCAAAGCATTTCATTTGTTCCATCTATGTATCTGGAAAGCCACGCTTGCTTCTTTTGAAGATTCTCTTGAGTCAATAGTAAATAGTCAATAGTCCTGCTTAAGGCAACCATATCTAAATGTAAAATATTCCCCTCAAGACATTAAGGCTGATGTTATATTTGGCAACACCCTCTTTGGCGTTTCCTACAAACATTTGTCCTGACCTCTGATACCTTTCCATTCCTTGGAGTTTAGCATCCCTAGGGTAAAGACTACCAATTATTCAGAATTAGATGGTAGTTAGATAAGATAGCTTCAAGAAAGAGACAGTGAAATGTAATAGAAATTCTATGAATTTGTCTAGGGCAAAAGCTATAGCTACTTTGGGAAAGGTTTATGTAAGTTCTGACATTTCAAAATGAGGTATCAAATATTCTTGAATGCTTAATTTTTTAAGCTGGGATGCTTGTGATTTTGAAAGAAAAAAGAAAAAGAGGAGGACTTTTAGAGAGTCACTTTCCTCCCCATCCATTTTGTCATCCCATGGCAGGAAGAAAAGGGTTCCCTGAGCAAAAGGTTTTCATGAGGTTAAATGAAAGACTTCAAAGAACACAGAGAAAACATTATTTTAACTTAAGAATGATAGTATTGAGAGAAAGCAAATGGTTCACGCTGGGGAAAGACATGGATTCTTCTGGTCTATTGGAAAAGGTAATTCACTAGGTACTATATAAATGACCTCAAAATTACATTTCATGCCCATTCATTTGTTCTCCCCCTCCTCTCCAAATCCCAGCTCAAGTCATTAACTTCATTCCAAGACTGAGCTGAGCAATGTTCAGGAATCAGGGCTTCTGCCTTACTGATAGCTCAATACAAACATGGTTAATGTGGGTGATTCTGAATTAGTGACTAATGGGTTTCCCTGAACCCTAACCTCCTTCCAAACTGGAGCTGTTCCCTTCTCTTCTCCTTTTCAGAATCTGGCTTCCCTTAGTACAGAAGGCTTTCCTCAGTCACTACTCCTATGTGGTTGATGACTCCTCCATTCAAAGGAAAAATACAACAACTTAGATACTGGAAAAGGAATAATTGGCCCACAAATGCATCACAAGTAAAACATGATTAACATATTCCTTTAAAGAGTGAAATATGAAATATTTTCTAGTAAAAATACATGAAAATTTTATTTTCAGAGAGAATAGAAATATAACCATTATACACAGGTAAGTCTGGTTATTTATATTATGTTGACTTTTGTATTGTTAGTTATTCATCTATTATCTATAGGAAAGAACACAACATTCAGAAAGAAGAAAACCAAATGAGTTGCCATTGGCAACCCCTCTGCTTTAAGAGTGCCTTTTTCCTAAGACAAAACCTCCCCTTCCCTGCCAACCCCATGATGTTCTGGTTAACTGGAGCAAGGCATCACCCTGCCCTGCATTGAACCCATACATCCTTGGTGCATCATTTGGTTCTCTGTGCTGGGATGCATTTCAGCTCCCACCTGCTCCAGATGCTTTGAGCAGCACTCAACTATTCAGTTGTACCTGATAACTTCCATACAGAGTTAAGTCCACTACCAAGTCTTTCCTATGTTTTCCATCTTCCAACCTTAAAGGCAGAGCTTTTCCCTTTTATCCCAAACAGTTGTAGTAGTGAAGAAGAAAAATGTCCCTTACTCACAGTCTCTTTTGCAGACACTAAGATTTCCAAGACACAAAAGGAAGAGAACACACAAGAGAGTGTAGGTAAAAGAAGTGTTTCAGTCAGTTTTTTCACTGCTGTGTCTAAATGACCTGACCAGCACAACTGTAAAGGAGGAAAGGTTTATTTAAGGGCTCAAGGTTTCAGAGGTCTTAGTCCATAGAAGGCCGCTCCATTCCTCACGGTTGGAGGTGAGGCAGAACATTATGGCAGAAGAACGTGGCAGAGGGAAGCAGCTAGCATCATCAGGAAGCAGAGAGAGAGAGTCTCCACTCTCCAGATACAAAACATATACCCCTTAGTCACGCCCCAATTCCAATCTCCTCTAGCCACACCCTACCATTTCAATTAATTCCATCAGGGACTAATTCCCTGATTGGGTTAAGGCTCTTACAACCCAATCATTTCTCCTCTGAACCTTCCTGCATTGTCTCACATGTGAATTTTTGGGGGACACCTCACATTCAAACCATCAAGAAGAATTCAAAATGATCTAAGCTCCTGGACCAAAGGGAACAGTATGGGGCAGTCTGCCTCCACAGAAATCAATTGAGAACTGTGAACTTTAGTAGACTAGTACTTTTCAATCTCAGACCACCTCATCAGGAGGTTTTGGTACTGGTGACCTTTGAGCACACTTTGAAAATCACTGTTTTCGATGAATATTTTGGTCATAAGAGAAGTGGGAAGAATGGGGGGACTGGGGAGAGGGACCAGTTCAATGTAGTGGATAAGACATGCATCCCACAAGTTGACAGTGGATGTCTTTGCCTCAGGCAAAGGACAGAATGACTCCAGAACGTAATGAAGAATTTCAGTAAATGTTTCTTTACTATAGCAAAGCTACCTGTGAGTGGGATAGCCACTCTGAATTTGAGACCTCTTCCTGATTTCTGTAAACTGTGCCTGACATAAGGAATCTTAATCAAGTGATTAATTCTAAGAAGCCTGTCCTGTATTATATGTATCCCTCGCTACATGAGGGTGACATCAGTCATCTCCTAAATAAAATGAAATAGTACTTCATTTGAAGACATTAAGTGATACTTCTCTATTCTTAGCAATATCCTGAAGGAGGATGTTCACTTTTAAATCAAACAAGGAAAATGATGGTTTGGGGAAATAAAACATTCTCAGAGTAAGCACCATTTTCTTAAAAGGCTTTCACAACTCAAACAAAGGTTATAGGATAATATTATGTGGAACCTTTTAAAATTGCCAATACATGAAGGTTTCTGACCTACAAAAGCAATAATTTACAATGATTTGAAATACTAGTATTCTTAATAGCAAAGTATGGTAGGTTTCATTGCATCAGGTGAAAATCATTAGTACAAAGCTCCATAAACAAAGTCAACATATTCATTTTGTTCCCTGATATCCCTGATGGACTCCGATCCCCTGCATGAAGTAAGCACTTAATAAGTATTCGCTGCATAAATAAATGGTCTATATGCCAACAAGTGTTTTCAAAGCTTTGAAACTCCCTAAATAGGGGCAGCTGAAGCCATAATTTGTTTTGTCATTGTATGATCTGTACTGGGTTATTAATTTTTGAAGCTTCCTGTTCTATTTCCATCCATTCATTGTTTTTTATTTTTTATTTTATATTGGTGAGGTCACCCATTGAGCCACGGCCTATACAGAACTGTAGCTGGACCACAAACCAGGATGTATCTTGCCTTCTCACCTCTTCTGTCTTGCAGAACTGAAATCATTTCACCATTACAGTTGCAATCACTGTTCAATAAAGCTTCCAGTAGACCCTCTTTCACCTTTGTCAGATTTCTAGTTTCTTGTTTGAATGTCCTTCATCTTTTCCAATTGTCCTTTGGCTACATTCAATACTTAAGTGACTATTACTTTGCAATGCATGCACTGTAACCCCAATTTTCCATTTGTTGGAGTTTATTTTCTGAGGAAAATTGCACTTCATTACAGATCTATTCATCTGTGAGTTGGGGAGGGGGTGGATATAGTATTTTTCCAGTCTTTAAATAGGTCACTTTTTTTTTCCTTTTCTTGAGTAGAGAATGGGAAAACAAGTTTGTGCTCTTCTGCAATTGATTTAGCAAAAATGCTTAATCAGAAATATTAGGGCCATGGCAATTCCTCAGTGCCAACACAGAATGCATATTACTTATGAAATGCAAACAAAAGGGTAATACTTGAAAATTCCTGTGCACTATTCATAGCAGGTAAAAATCATATGTGATTCAAGGAACTCACAGCTGTACAACACTATCTAGCTCAATATGCTAGTACTTCACTTCCCATAACAAAGATCCTCTGAAAAATAGTTTGTATATTAATTTATTATGTACTGACTCATATTTTCAGTGTCATAGGAGACACATGGATAAAAATTAAAGAATGCATTTAAATAGCATTTTATATTGCGTAAGGGGCCTTATAATATATTTTATGTCACTGAGTTTTCATTACAAAGAAAACTGTAAAGGAGATAAACCAAATGGCAATATCCCCACATATTTTGGCTACATATTTTGGCTGGGATAGGTTATATGACGTGCTCAAAATCACACAATAAAAAATTTGCAGAATCCAATGAAGAAGGCTAGATTTTGCCTAAAATTCAAAGCTTTCCACCCTGTTTCAGGTTCTGGATATGTATAGTTTAACTTTCAATTTTTTGTATCTCAGACTGATTATAACTCTTCTTTCATTTGGATGTCTTTCCTACAGATTTGGTTACAAGTCCTGCTAATTATGCCTCAATGATCTACATCAAGATTTGGATCAATGATAAGCATAATTCTGCCTCTTTGAGATGTTTAGTTTTATAAAAAGCTCCCACAAAATTTTAGTCAAATGTGAAAAAGCTGTGTCTTACCTATTCCAGCTGCTGTCACAAAATACCACAGGCAGTTTCTAAGCAACAGACATTTACTTCTCACAGTTCTGGAGGCTGAGAAGTCCAAGAGTTCATCACAGGCACTCAGTGTCTGGTGAGGGCCCCTTCCTCCAAAGGGCATCTCCTTACTACTTCCTCAAAAGGCAGAAGGAAAACAGAAGCCTCCAGGACCTCTTTTATATAAGGGCACTAATTCAGTTCATAAGGGCTCGACCCTCATGGTTTGATCACCTCCCTGAAGGCCCAATCTCTTCATATTCCCACATTGGGGATACGTTTCAACATCTGCATTTTTGGGAGACAGAAATATTCAGATTACAGGCTTCTATGTTTTTGATGTGTAACCATCAAAGAACAAAAGGGATGCACAATCTTTTAGGATACTGGCTTTATTTCTATGAAATTCCAATGAGAGAAATCCAAGATGGCAGAATAGAGGAGGTCATGTTCCTGGCTGCTTCATGTCATGAAACCAAGAGCAGGAAGGCAGTTTCTCTGTGAGGTGGGTAAACAAAAAAAGGGAACATTTACTGGAACCTAAAACTGAACATTCAAAGCAAACCTGGGACACAGAGGGTTGGATATAATAGAATAAGTTAAAAATTCCCAGGGGCATAGCTGCTGCCACAGTTGGGCTGGAATCTCTAACCAGAGAGGTCCCTCTGTGATCATAGTAGAGGAATAAGGTAATTAAAAGAACCCACATTTTTGGGAGGTCCGAGGTGTGTCTGGGTACAGTGTTTGGAGGACAAAGGAAGGAACTATTTTGTAGCTGTGACTCGGTACTGTTGGCTGAGGAAGCTGATTCCTGGTAAGCCTGAGTTTGGCCCAAAATGCAGGCCCAGTAACACACGCTGCATGATATAGAGGGTGCTTAACTGATCAGAAGAAAATCAAATGTGGAGAGAGGTTTACACAGGAGACAACTGGTCACAGAAACTCACCATTCTATACCTGTCCCCCTCCAACACAAAGTCTTGTAGGACCAACAGGGAGAGATAAATCTGGCTGGAAACTCAGAAGAGCAGAGGCAGGAGAAACTGGAAACTGAACTCGAGACCAAGAAACATGAGGTCTCCAGATGACATAGGGGACTAAGAATTGGCTCCCCCACCACACAAGTGGAACCTCCAGGAGATCCCTGGGGTAAAATATTCCAGTGTGGACCAACAAGTACTGGGTGCTGGAGGTGGGCTGATTTAAAATCTCCAGGCCAATTAGCATTTCAGCAAAGAGCCTGGAGCCTGCCTAAACCTAAACCCTGCCTCCAAGAATTCCATGTACAGGATTACCCTCTCACTCCAGCAATCCAGAGGTTGGAGCATCACATTCTAGAAGACCCCATCTAAAATTGCTGAGAAGAGAAGCTGAGAATATTTTTTAACTCCAATGGAAAGAATTCTTTAACTTTTCATCAAGATTTTTTTTTCTTTTTTAAAATTTATTTTCAGTGTTTAATTGTGACCTTAATGGTACATGGACATTGATACAGGTTCCTTTTTTTTTTTCTTCTTCTCATCTGTAGCATTTTTGAAGTTAGTTATTTTACATGGATTAGTTTTTTGTGAACTAAGATGTTTGAGTAGTATATTTTAGTTTTGTATTCTTTTATTTTTATTTTAATGCTTTTTAAATTTTTGCTTTATATATATATATTTCTCCTACCTGTTTCCCTTGATTCTTTCTGTTCTGCTAACAGCCAATCTCTATTGTTCTCTCTTTTACTCTTCCTTTAATCTTTTACTTGTCTTCTCTCCTCCTCCTTCATAATCATCACATCCTATATCACTTCTGTTCTCTCCTGTCCACCATTTGAAAATGTAAATAGTTTGCAAACTTGCTGTTTTTATTATAGGCAATAATTGATCATATCATTTCTCTTTATTGTGATAATTACCATTGTAGATGTCATAGTAGGAACTACTTGGTTTAATGTTGTAAATTGTTTGCATTTGTTTTTGTTATTTGTCTCCCCCTAAAAAGCAAGGTACTGAAAACCTTCAGGGACACTATAAGTTTGCAGGTTAGAAATTCTACTACCTCAGATCAATACTGTTTGCTAGGTAGACACACAAACAACATGAGAAAACAAGGGAACAAATTACGCCAAGCAAAGCAAGACACTCCAATAACAGACTCCATCAACATCACAGTGGAAGAAATGTCAGAGAAGGAATTTAAAAGATACATAGTTAAACTGATCTGCAAAGTAAAGGATTATGTAAGAGAGAAAATACAGGGAGCAAGAGATCACTTCAATAAAGGGACAAAGCTTCTGAAAAAAAAAATTCTTGAAATAAAGAAAAAAATAATCCTTGAAATAAAGAAAAAAATAAATTAAAAATCCAATAGAAAGCATCACCAACAGACTAGACCACTTGGAAGACAGAACCTCAGGCAACAAAGACAAATGTATAATCTTGAAAATAAAGTTGACCATGCAGAGAAGATGGTAAGAGTCCATGAGTAGAACTTCCAAGGATTATTGAATAACATGAAAAGACCAAATTTAAGAGTCATTGGGATAGATGAAGGAGCAGAGATACAAACTAAAGGAATGCACAATCTTTTCAATGACATCAGAAAATTTCCCAAACTAAAGAATGAAATGGAAAATCAAATACAAGAGATTTACATGACCCCAAATGTGCAAAATTATAGCAGATGCACATTAAGGAACATTATAATGAAAATGCCTATCAAACAGAATAAAGATTGAATTTTAAAGGCTGCAAGATAAAAATATCTGAATGCATATGGGGGAAACTAATATGAATCTCAGTTGATTTCTCAATCCAGAGCCTCAAAGTTATGAGGTCCTAGAAAAACATATACTGAGTTCTAAAAGAAAGGGGATGCCAATCAATAATCTTATATCCAGAAAAATTAAGCTTCAGATTTGAAGATGAAATAAAACTTTCCATAATAAACAAAAATTAAAAGAAACTGCTACAAGAAAGCCAGCACTTAAGAATATTATCAACAAAATATTCCATGAAGATGAAATGAATAAAACAAGTGAAAACCAGTGAAAGGAGGAACTACACTAAAGGAATAGTCAATGAAAGGATAAACTAATTCAAATTTAAAACTAGAAATAAACCAAAATGACTAGGAACACAAATCATATCTCAATAACAACCTTGTACATTAATGGCTTAAACTTATCAATTAAAAGGCATAGAATGGCAGATTGGATTAAAAACAAGACCCCACAGGATGCTTTCTCCAAGAGACTCACCTCATAGGCAAAGACATCCACAGACTGAGGTTGAAAGGATGGGAGAAAATAATCACTCACATGAATTGTATAAACTAGCAGGGATTTCTATTCTCATATCAGATAAAGTGAACTTCAAGCCAAAGTTAATCATAAGGGACAAAGAAGGATGTTTCATACTGCTTAAGGGAATCATACATCAACAAGACATAACAATTGTAAATATTTAGACTACTTCATCCATGACTGAATACACTTTCTTCTCAGCAGCACAAGGGTCCTTCTATAATATAGACCATGTTATGTAAATTATCACATATGTTAGCATACAATTGTAAAATTACCTTAATATATTTGCACATTCTATAGGGTTATTTTGATAGCTCCCTTTCCATTGTTATTATTTTTTGTGCTCTTGCTTTTTTCTTGATTAAACTTGCTTAATTTTTTTTATCAAATTTTAGCTGTATTATTTATTCTCCATTTCATATATTCCTGCTCCTATATTTTCCTTCCTTCTACATAATTTGAAAATAATTTGATTGTTATTCTAACTTATTTCTGATGCATGGTACTTTAAGTTATAGATGTTCATCTGAGTACTGTTTCATTCAGAGATTCTGATATTTTAAGTTTTTATTATCACTTAGTTCAAAGCACTTTTTATTTAATTTTCTGGTGCTTTCTTCCTTCACCTCTGAGATATTTGTAAGTGTGCCATTTAATTTTGAAATAGATGACTTGTGGGAGTGGGGTCCTATATGTCTTAAGGTGATTGATTTCCAATGTAATAAATCGTGAAGGAAACAAAGTCTGAATGGTTTCAAATTTTAAAAAAGGTAATGAAAATGCTTTTTATATTGAATGTATTAGTTACATACATGTCAAAACTGATAAATTGAATACTTCAAATATGTACATTTTATTGCACTTCAATCTTACCTCAATAAAGCTAAGGAAAAAAAAAAATCAAAAGTGCTATTAGAATCCAGAAAGAAAAAAAAAGAAATTGCAATGAAGATTGTCTATTCTAGAGACAATAGGTTTATCTTTTGCTCTATTATTTGTTATTATTGCTTTTTATAATTCAAACATATTTAGTTACAGTAAATAAAGTTTTTTGCTCTTATGTATCAATTAAAATAAATTAAACAGCCAAAAATAAAATTAATAGGTTAATCACTTCCCAATTTTTAACATGAAGTGCAAAGTTCTCTGGTTTAACCCTTGTCTACCTTTGCATCTTAGTTTGGTTATAATTTCCTCTGCTGTTTCCCTGCTGCCTTGGAAGCAAAGGCAAAAGAATGAGGCTTTGAGTCAATGTGATCTTGAGCATGTTTCCAGAGAGTTACCCACTACTATGAACAGGCATGAATTCAACAAAATTCAACTTGTAAAGCTCCTTTTACAAAGTACATCTCAAGTATTACCTCTTTGGTATAATAATTCTCACCCTTTCCTGGGAAAATGACTTATTCCACTTATGTGTTACTCAGGAGTTCAGTTTGGCTTATTATACTCATTTTTATCAACTACTATCTATGTCTGAGCACTACACTCAGTGTTAAAACTTCCCTTATGTGCTTATTATAGTATTTGCTTTTTGGACATCTAATATTTTTTCACCTGCATGTCTCATAACTAAACTGTAACATGATTGGAGATAGTCCTCATGTCTTTATTTGTCTATTCCATCACAACTACCCCTCATAATTCTCAGCATTAAAATCCTCTATGTCAACCACAACAGAAATAAAGGTGAAAAAGACATAAGATCTTAGCATGTACTGTCAATATACTCATACTTTAGTTACAGAGGGAGAGGAAAAAAATCCCCAAGTACTGAATGGCTTGAGAAGTCTGAGACAGAGGTAAATATGGATGAAAAAATTATCAAATTATAAAGTAGGGTGTTTTGCTTGATATATGTCAATTGATATCATGGTGCCTACTCTGAGAGCATCATAAAAGAATTCATGGAGAAGTTAATTATTTATGAGACTCATTCATATGATTTTAGATAAAGGTAAATATCAAATTTTGTGGAAGGGTTGAGATCTAACCCAGCTGGGAAATGTTCCTGTAGCCATCAGTGAAACAATGTAATAGAAAAACAGGTGGTCAAGAAATGGTAGCACAGTCAAACTGTAGAAGCCATGGGTTTCTCAGTACCAGTAATGAACCAAAAGGAGTAGGTAAAAATGAAGCAGTTCAGAATTTTCTAAAAAAAGGAACTGATATGTCCTATGATTTTTTGTTTGTTTGTTTGTTTGTTTGTTTTTTTGGTGGTGTTAGGGGTTGAACCCAGGAATGTTCTAACATTGCTTTACGTCCTCAGTTCCTCACCCCCCTTTTAAAACAATAAATTTCTTGTTTTTGCTAAATTGTTTAGACTGGCTTTGAATTTGCAGCCCCCCTGCCTCACCTTCCTAAATTACTGGGATTACAGACTTGTGCCACTGCACCCAACTGTCCTGAATTCTTTACTCTTGGGGGCCTCAGGGTCTTCTGAACAAGGGAGGAACTTAGTCTATAAACACAAAGACAAAACAAATGATTTGGTTCTGTAAGGTTAAAGGTAGCTGGCCACTAACTTACTGGCCCTGACATCTCTTTCCACGAACTTGTCAAGTACTGGAAATTCCCAGTCCCACGTGTTTTAAGAATACTGTTGTTTTCCCTTTGAATCATGTTAAAAGAGGACAAAGAGTAGAATGTGAGATATGTGATGAATTTAAGAAATAGTTTCACCTACAAGTTTACTTTATATGTAGAAAATAAGAAGTGAAGATGAAAAGGAGTTGTCTAAGTCAGAGAGGCTCTGGCATGGGAGCAATTGATGTGAATTTATTACCAACTAAACAATAGGTACAGAGTTAGGCAAGGTCAGGTTTGTTATCTCATTTACTCCTCAGTATGACTGCAAGTAGGGTGTTGTGCAAGAATAAGAAAGGTGAAGTTCAGAGGCACTAATCAATTTTCTTCAGATTGTACCATTAGTGAATGACAAGAGAACCAGAATTGTTAGCCTAAAGGGAAGCAAGGCCAATAACATGGATCAAATGTATCAAAGGTTTGAAAGGCTGGGAATAAGCACATGGTTGGTCAAATCCATTGTGTACTCTTAAGTGACTGCATATTAGTTAAAAATAAGCAACATTTTATCTTCTAAAGTTGAAATATATTTTTTCTATTCCTAAAGTGAATTTTCTTCTCTTTCAAAAGTTTCCACCCATGTGTGTATGTGTGTGTGTTTGTGTGCATGTGTGTGTGCATGTGTGTGTGTGTGTGAGAGCACACAGGTGTGTAGCATTGATTCATGTTTAGTTTTATTCATATTTTTTTTCTAATAACATATTCTGCACTGGCTCAGAATGTAATATACTGACTGAAAAAGCATAAAAGAAACACCTTCACTTCATGTACTTTAATATCTACTTCTCTGCTTTCTTCATTTATGGACCAGAGATATTGAGAAAAAAAGAATTGAAGTCACAGAGTAGGTAGGTATTTTTATCTTCCTCTGTAGAGCTCTTTCATTTTCCTGATGTTTAACACAATCCACAATCTTTAGGCTGACTTATCTTCCATTGCTGAACCTTAGTCACTTGTGGGACAAATAGATCAGGTCTTACAGGTGAGCCTCTAAAAAGTATAGCCAAATAGCAACATTGAAATGCATAGGTGGAGAAGGACATGTATAGTGGAACTTTGTGTAATTAAAAGGAATAACTTTAAGCACCACAGATTTTTGTATGCTTTCTGTTTTGTTTTCTATAGTTTGTAAAAACAGAGTTTTTACACCCCAGAAGACTGTACCTTGCATTATTGTGAAAAAATTGTGGGAATAGGCAATAGAGAACTCAAATTTAACATTACCTGTGTCATTAATTGTGCAACTTGAGTCATATCACCTCTCAATGTGTCTCTGTCACCTTCAGAAACATGTCCAAATTCCATGCTATGATTTTTCTTTTTTCTCGCATTGCTAGGGTTTGAACCCAGGGCCTTGTGCTTGCAAGGCAGGCACTCTACCAACTGAGCTATATCCCCAGTCCTCCATATTATGTTTTAAAAGACCCTTAACTATATCTGATTTTTGCTTATCCCTCAGCCTCATAATATTATGGCTTATCACTTCAAAATAAATACTTTTGCCTCACTCAAAATTATTCAACTCACTACCCATTCGCCCTTCTTCTTACATGTTCTTGCCTTCCTCCACATCTATATTTCTATTTTATATCCAAATTACTTGTATTATGTCTGTGTGTGTGTGTGTGTGTGTGTGTGTGTGTGTAATATTGCTGGGTATCCTATATCTTAGAGTAGTGCTCACCAAATATTCTTTTAGTGAACGGAAGGATTTAGTATTGTGATATACAATACACAAAACACAATTATATTCTTCCATCCAACTGTAATTCCTTACATTCCATTATGTAGCATCTTGTCTCTACACAGAAATTCTTTCTCCCTGATGGATTCTGGGAAAAAAATAAAGCACTCAAATTTGGAGATGTGCACATAATCAAAAAATCTCTATATTCTTTCAATTTCTTCTTATTCTAAATGATACTAAAGTGACAGGAAATGTATGCAGTAGTCTCCGAAAGTAAATGCAGGTTTCTGAGAAGCCCTATTTCGTGGGAGTGATTTGTATCTATTTTTATATAAGCAAAGGAAAACTACAGTTCCTGCCACTAAAATTCAAAGTGTTACATATATTGCACAGTGAAACCCAGGAAGATTGAGTGAAAATCTAATCTAGGGCAGTGCAAGCAGTAGACAATGTTATTTCCTACAAATTAATTTAATTGCTTCTACAATAGCAAAAGGAAGTAGCTGTGCGCATCTCTATGTTCCCTTGGGAGTAGAACTGAAAGTGACTTAGAGAACACACCAGAAATCAACTGCAGATCAAACATTCTTACAAAACCCAGTCCTTACTATGTCACCTAATTTCAATGTAATTTTATATCCAAATAGCTTGTGTTTAATTATTACTTCTTAAAAAATACATACAGAATACATTTAATAAATGTATTCTTTTATAATATGCTAGAAGAATTCATGTTAATAGGAAACAATATCAATTGATTAATGTGATCAAACATTCTTATCTACATAATTTCCAGCTGCCAGATAAATTTATCCAAACTACTATAATTTTTTGCAATTTAAAGGATGTGGAAAAGCACAAGAGGTTACATAGTCCTGAAAGCACATGATTGCATTAAGGACCACAATCTTTGTTTTATTCATCAGTATTTTATTGTACTTTCTATATTGAATGTATGATACATTTGAAATAAGAAAAGCACTTATTTCTTTAGATGTTTTAAGTAGTTCAAAAACGGAAAATTTAAGGTACACAATGAGCTAGAAGACAACTTTCAAATGCAAACAGGAAAGGCTTTATGGATAAGAATCAGCTAGAACTGCAGATACAGTGATGAACATTTCAAGCAGAAAAAAAGCATTAGCAAACATCAGTACTATGTATTTAATGAGTAAATAAATGAACAAGTTTTGAATAGTAATTGTTTTAGTAAAAGTAAGTATTCTTGACAGAACAGTAGAATATAAAAATGCTGTGAAAAAGTGAATGATTTTTTTTTTCTATCTTGGAGATCAAACACAGGGCCTCATACACAATGGACCACTGAACTATATCCCCAGTTTAAATATCTTTAAAGTAGGCTTTCTGCTTTCTCCTTTCAAATATACTAATAAATCTGAAGTAACCCAAAACAGAGATAATGCTCTAATTTATAGACGAAGAAATGAATAATATGGAGTCTAAAAGTATTTATTCTCTCATTTATTAAAAAATATAATTGAGAACTCAACTAAGGCATATACTGTTTTGAATGCTGGAAAGTCAGGAAGAAATAAAATTAAAAGTCCTTCCCTTTGATGGAGAGTCAATATCCAGTGGGAATTGCTGGGGTGGGATCAGGGAATTTACATTTTTAACCAGTCTCCAGTGGTGAGGGTCTGCTGGCCCAGGGATTACAGTTAAGGCAGCAAAAGGAAAGCATGCATGGTGGAGCTGATAAACAATGGCAGTAAAGAGGGATGAAATGGGAGGGCAAAGCAGGCCTTCTCCTGGGGGCTTAATGGGTCTTATTTATCATTTGGAACTTTTCTTGGAGGACAGTCGTTAAAATCTATTAAGGAAAGTGTAGGTATAGAGTGCTGGATAAGATTCATATTTTTAAAATAATTTCTTTTGCTGTGGTATGGAAAGTGGATGAGAGAGAAGATCAAATGCTGGCAACATGCAGGAGCTGGTGCAATAGTTGAGAAATGATGGTGACTTGCAGTAGAGTCATAGTGATAGAGATGAAGAAAAGCAAATGGGTGTGATTAGTCCAGACTTATAGCTGGTGAATGGTGTGCAGTGAATGTGTACATACTATATATTCAGTGTGTATACGACATATTCATCAGTCTACTGGATTGCTACTCAAGTACAGCTCAGGATCACCAGCAGAACCAGCACCATGTGTGAGAATTTATTAGAAATGCAGGATCTCAGGTTCCATCTCAGACCTGCTAAATCTCAATCTGAACTTTGGCAAAATTCCCAAGTGATTCATATTCCATACTAAAGTTTGTAAAGCATTATGCTACCATAAAATAGCTACCTTGGAACATACATATTTAGAAAATGTATGCTTCTGAATGGCAAAATTTTTGATGGAATTCTAACTCCTCTTCCAAGACAGCCCAGAATTCTTTATTAGGACTTACATATGATTAAAACAAAATGATGCAGAAACAAAAAATATATAAATTTATTGATAATAATCATCTATCTTAAAACAGTATTTAGAAGATATTTGAATTAATGACTATAATATCTTTAAGTTCAAAGTATCTGGATTATATTTATTCTTTTTTTAATAACCAAGATGCATTTAGAAGAAAGTGGCTTGTTAAACAATTTTACTAACCAAAATTGTTTTTATGAAATTTGCAAAGCTGACAATGTAAGGATGATACTGTCCAAGGAAGGAAAATTTGGGGGTATAATTTCTTTTTTATTCTCTTAAATATTGTCAACTTAAGGTTTACAGCTATTCAAATTGCCACTTCATAAGAAGAAATAAAATATTAGGCATTTCCCAGCTTTCACATTATGATCAATGCTCATAGCCAAACAAAAGAATTACAGAGTCCATTAGATGTTCCATTGCCAGTTTGCTGAAAACCAGTAACAAAATCCCTAATGATGATTCATCTGAAAGGCATGCATTTCAGGGTATATTTCTAGCTTTCTTTACTTCACTTTTAGTCATAATTGAATACACAGTTGACTGGCTTTAAGGTCAATGAGCTCCTGATAGAGACTAAAGTTGAGGCAGACCTAACAATCACCATTTTTTCCTAAACTGTATTGAATTTACGATACCTATGTTTCTTTTCACCAGTCTCTGCAGTTTAATTTTTGTCTTTTGCATCCATTTGTATAAATTAATAAAGGCAAAGTTAATGAAATATTAAAATATTTTCACAAGTGAGTATTGCTTTACAAGTAGAGGTGTCAATGCATATAAAACTGAGTTGCTAGCTTGTAGCTGGAGCCAGTTTGGGATAGACTGAAGTGTCCTTAGCAAACTGACACAGTTCGAAGTTGGTGCAGAAAAATGGTTGAGGGAGTCTCAATGTATAATGTATCAAAATGCAGTTTGTACAAAATTTGGAAGAGTAAAACTCAGTAATTATCTATGGCTAAATTTATTTCAGCACATTAATACTGAGGGTCAATTTTCCAACTAAGTTGTATCAAGGGACTAGGTTCAGATTCAGTAATAAGATGTACACTTTGCCTCAATAGATATTGTTTTGGGGAGAATAAAACATGACATATTCACAAGTGATTGTTTTACATTCATGCACTTGAAAGATAAACTTTTAAAACCTTGATTTCTACTTTTACAGATCTATGTATATTTAAAGTAAGCAAAGTATAGTAGACAATAACGGTAGCAAAGTACTGCACATGAATGATAAAACACAAGGTAGAAAATTTGTGGATCATGAGATGATTGTAGATAACAGTTATTACATGTCATGGCCTTTTTTGTCCCATAAAAGACTTTCCTGTTACTCTCTCTTCTCAGAGTAACTGCCTTTAACCTCACAACAATCAGATGTATTTTTTTCTGCTCATCTTACAGGCATGAAAACTGTAGCTAAGAAAGCACAATAATTTGTGTGAGGCCATGCAGCCCACATGTGGAACATAGAAGTGGACTAAGGAGACTCTGTAACTACCCATCCCTTTCCTAAATTACATTCATTGGTGCCTACAAGAAAATAAGCAGCAGGAAATATAGCTGGAAAGATTTCTTCTTTGTTTTCAAAACTCCCTTATCTTTCTGAGTTATTTATATGAACAAGTCCTATGCAACAGATTACTGTGTCTATCATTTTTAACTGCCTGGTCTCCACAACTGTTTCTGAACTCTAGTACATTTATCCCAGTGTAGTATAGTTATCAGTTATATAATTCTCTCAAACTAGTCTATGAACATAAACAATTCAGACCACATCTACATATCCATCATGTAGCCTGAAAAACGTAGTCGCTCAATCAGCAAAAATGAATGGAATCTTTGAAAAGGAATAAAATCGCCTTTTTCTCTTTTGAACTCTCACGTTATTTTCATAAAGATTTCTCCCATATGGAAAAATACCGACTTGATATTAAAAGAAATGCTCTGCATTCTAGGGCACTGCATCCCTATACATTAGCATTAAATTTCCAGAAAAGCAGCATAATGTGGTGATGATGAACAAGACATTTATAAGTAGGTATTTCACCTTCAATATGAAATAATCAAATAATAGCCTAAATTCTCATTTGAAAAATCAACTCCCAGTTGTCTTTTTAAATTCATACTGAACCATAAAGTTTGACAATTAGATAGAAAATCAAAACACAAGACTTTGTATGATCAGGAGGCCAAATTAGCAAATGACTACCATTCATTAATATGATTTACATACTTTATTAATCCTGAGGTGGTTAACATTACAAACATTTTGACAACTGCTTTTCTATATAGATGAAAATATAAGTTTCTGTGGGTGTCTTGATGTTGAACTATTAACAGCTTCATGTCTTCCATTTTATGATTTTACACAAGTTCTCTCTGTAGTCTTCATCTTCTCGGACCATGGTTTAGAGACGGTCTGGTTTATAATCAAGGCTATTTGGTATTCTGAGAACTAATTGCTTTGGCTAGAATGTGGAGTATACTTTACTACTCAATTCTTCTCTAAGTGAAGACTGTCTGAGTCAGTCAGATCTAATTAGCAGAGAAAACCAGAGGACCTTCTTTTAGAAGCTATTTAACTGTTTTACTGGTGGAGCCTACCTGATAAAAGCTACATTGAAGCTAATATGGTTCAAGATTGAAAAAACAGAAAGTCAAGAGATTCTTTCCTTTTGTCTCCAATGATTCACTTTCTTTTCTTTCTTTCTTTCTTTTTTTTTTTTTTTCTATTTCTGGGAATTGAACCCAGGACCTCCCACAAGTCCTGCGAGTACTCTATCATGGAGCTACATCCCAGTCCTGTTTATTTGTTTGTTTGTTTTTAAGTTTTCAATTTTAGAACAAACTATTGGGGTATACACTATTATTTATTCACGTTACATAAGGAAACAATCATAGGGAGTATAAGGAATTGTACTAGATGACATAACTAGGATCTGGTGGCAATGAAATTCAAATTCACCATATGAAACATCCTAAACATCTTACCAGCTATTTCTCTTTGCTAGGACAACCACCACTGCCATATTTTTCCAGGACCACTACCACCACCAGTATTTAATGCACTACTTACCCTTTATAGATAATTTTTTTACATGCCCAGTGTTTCAATAAGTACTTTACTAATATTAACTTACTAACCCTTTGACAAAGTAGTATAATAATGTATAAAAGAGGATAATAATGCACATTATTATCCCCATGTTGCAGATAAAATAGGTTCAGGGAGATAAAGTTTCTAAGATTATGGAGTGAATAAGAACATCAAAGAGTTAAATCCAAATCTCACTGATTCCAAAACTGGGCTTTCAATATCTGGATGAGACTTCTCTTCCTAAATTTCGGTGGTTCTCAGTCAGGGGCAGTGATACTCCCTAGAGAACATCTGGAAATGCTGGAGGTCTTTTATGGTTGTCCCAAAGCACTCAGAGGAGTTATAGAATTTAGTACATGGTGCCCAGCAAAGCTAACCTCCTTCATTGTGCTGGAATGTCTTACAAAATGCAAGTTATTCTACCCCCAGAATGGCAATAGTGCTCCCTTTGAGAAATACTGAATCATCACTTCTCTTCTTATTACAGGTGTTTCTCTTGTGGTATACTAGCAAAATATTTTCACACAACCATTGCCATCTTTCATATCCAGAGATGACATAGGAAATGGTGAAGGTTCTTTAACAAGGGGGTCACAGTGACATTTTGGGGGATCCTAAGGCATTTATCATTTATGTTCCTCTAGGAATAGAGATCATATATGGCATTAAATAGCAAATGAGGCAGCTGACGTGTAAATAATGCAAGTTAGCACCTTTGATCCTCTCTGGAGCAATGTAAATGAATTCAGATAACTGCCTAAATCAAAAGTGTAGGGAGAGGAATGTGAGATTGCTGTGGGGCATGGTGCCGGAACTCTTTGTTGTTGTTGGTTGTGGCTTATTTATTTGTTCACTTGTGGATATTCCAGTTGGCAGTGAATATGTCTACCTGCATCTACTGCAGCCATCTGAGTTGTGTACACAAATCAACAGTTTGAATGCATGACCACATCACATCTTTTCCTTTTGTTTTTCCCTATAATGACAAGTGGTATAATGACTATCTCATGTTATTACTAAATGCTAATGAGCAATGGTTTAGGAAGGAGAGAAATATCATGGTGACTAGGAAGAGGACAGTACATGGTGGTAGAATGCTCTTTGTTTTCAAAGGATAATTTAGTTACCCCATAAGATGAGAAGTATACATAAGTCTCTTCAGGTTGGTCATTGTTGTAACTCAGAGACTGGATATGCCTTGGTTTTACTTGAAAAAGTAGAAAGAAAATAGTGACACTGCTGTGCTCCAGGGTAACTCACAAAGAGGCTCCCTTTCAGTAACCATGCTACTCAGTCTCAGGAATTGAAGACTATTTCTCAAGAGGCATAACTCTTACAACAGTTCTGGGAGAAAGCAAAGTGCCATGTCCCTTGCCAAAATCACAGAGGAAGGAATGCCAAAGCCAAGATTCCAACTCACTGCAATATATTTTTGAGGTCTACATTAACTTCTCTAGGCCACATTGAATTAACTGACTCATCAAAAAATGAGTGATAAGGACACTATGTGTTTAACTGGCTCATCAAAAAATGAGTGGTAAGGACACTCTATTTTTTTATGTTAAGTATCTTCAACATTCATGTATCATGTTTATTAGTTCTTCATAACACTATCAGGAAGGCGTTAGAGAATGCAAACCTGGGTACAACTGTGGCCACAAAGCATGGGAGGGAGTGGAAGAGGAGGTGGGAGAGGCGAATGCTGCCCTATCATGGAGGACTTGTGGGCAGTACTAAAGAGCTATCCTGAGGGTGCTGGTGAGCGTGGTGGACATAAGTGCAATAGTAAAATATAAAGAATTCTGTGTCAAGAATAGTACACTTCATCTCTTTAAAGTCCACACATAAGGAAATGAGATTCAATTTTAATTTTAAGAACATCTCCTTATGAAGCTATTGCCACGTGCCAGATTTAAAAATGAGCCAGCAGGACTTTGTGAGCTTACTCATCATTCTCCCCATTTTATAAGTGAGAAAAGAGGGACTCAACCCTGTTAAGTAATATGTTCCGGGACTCGTAGTCAGTACATGGCAGAGCAAAGTTTGACAGAAACTGGACTCTAAACTTAGATTATTTATCTCCATGTAGCACTGAGTCAAGAACAAAAAATGATACTGTAGATATTTTACAATGAAGAAGGTCTAAAATTTTCCTGCCTGAGATGTTTTATTAGTAGTCTTAACTAGAACCCTACACATCTGTGCTGTATAATAAACCTCCACATCTGGTACTACGTAATAAATTTCCACACATTGTGTTGTACAATAATGCTAGCACCCCACAGCTACTGACACTTAAAGCAGGTCTAGTCCAGATGTGCTGTATGCATAAAGTACATATCAGATTTTGGAAATTTAAATTTGAAAAAAAAAACGCACATTAGTAATTTTTAATTATTTGCATGTTGGTATGATAATATAGTGGATATCTTTTGCAGTTCAGTAAAAGCAGCATTAAAATAAATTTTACTTATTTCTTTTTACTTTTAAAAAAATGTAATTTTACATGTGTGGGTGACCTTATTGGATGGACCTGGTCCAGATCTAGAACAATACAGATAAAAAGACACTTTTTTACATTTGAAAGCCTTGCTTTTTTTTTTTTTTTTAACAGAACAAAAAGGATTCCAGGATATGGCTGTTGTTGCCCTTGTATTTTAAAAATGAGAGTTTCATTTGTTGCCTGGGGCGTGGAAATGGGGGCTGAGATGAAGCAAGTTACAATTGCATTTCCCCTTGTCTACAGGAAAAAAAAAGTGAGTTGCCTTCTCAATCCAGCATTATTTTCATTTAAAAAATGAGAATATTAGTATCCATTGTAAATAATTATTATGGAAATGAATTAATTCATAGGAAGTGACCAGCTCAGCCACTGTCTTGGAAAAAATGCACAATAAATATAAATTCACTTCCTCTGCTCCTCCTTCCCCTTCTGTGTCTATTACTAAAGAATATCAGGCCAGTCACCCTAATAACGTTATCTTTTGTATGCACCATGGGTGATTATTTTCTTATCTCAAATTTTCTCCTGCATCTCATCACTCAGCAAATGATAAGAGTGTTGCTTTTATAAAGGTCAGCATCTTGAGACAGAATTTGTATCAAAGATGAAACATCCCAAAGTAAATTAAATTTGTCAATATTTGCTCCTTTATACAAAATCCACTTTTCAATTTAGTGAATCAAATGCTAAAACTTTATGAACAAACCAAGTTGTTTGGCAATTTTTGTTTTTAAATAGCACAGGGCTTAACAAAATGAGTATTGCTTTTGTATTTATTTATCCCTCAATTTCCTTCATTGAAGTATCTCCCAAAGTTTTCTTTCCTCAGTTTAAAAATTTGAAGACTATTCTATTTCTAAAGGGATCCTGAAAGGCTGCTGACTATTCTTTCTGCCTGTGGGCTTGATTTCTAACTAATACACATTTATATAATCATTTGTCCATTAACTTGATAAATATTTATTGAACACCTCTTATGGACTAGAACTGTTAGAACTGAAGGAGTTATAACACATCATGGGTCAAATTCAGTTTCTATAATTCAGTTCTTGTATTGCAGAAACAAAAGCGTGCTCCCTCTGTAACAAAGAGGACAAGTGGTCAAGAGTGAAAAGTCACAGGGCTCTAAGGGAATAGAATAGATAAAAGGGATTTGACGTCAAGGCTAGAGAAATGGCTCCTAAAGCAGTAACCTGTGAAGTGAGACCATTAGAAAGGCTAGGAATTAGACAGATATTATCCCAACCCACATTCATGACTGCATAATTCCAACACTTGGCCTACAGTTACTACATTTTTAAAAATAAAATAAAATTGGGCATTCTAAATAGTCACTTTGGGCCATGAAAATCAATGTGAAGACCAGGGTTAGATGGAACACTCACTTGCAATTAATTTTTCAAAACTGCATCCAGGATGATGCCACACATTGATAGGTCCCAATCTTTATTAAAGGGGGTGGATCATCTCTGATTATTAAATAATATTAGAATATCTCAGAAGGGATATAAAATAAGCTTTCAGGGACCTGTAAAATTAGCCTCTTACTGGAATTCCAGTCATTATTCAATTTGTATTAAGTAAATTAATTCAAAGAGATGTTCCATATTTAGGGGGAAAATTATCCAAGAGTAAAGTCATTTTTCAAAGATTATATCATCATGAACATCAGAGAGGAACTAAAGATGGTATCTCATTAGAAAATGACAGTACTTCACAAATGCACGTTCACTTAAAACACTGAACATTTACTTTATGATGGGCATTTATAACTCAGATAATTTTATTAGATCCTCTTATTCTCAAACTACCTTACAGAAGAGGATTTTCCCTCCATTTTACATCTAGAGTCGAGGTTTACAGGATTGCGATGACCTGCCAATTCACAGAATAAATTGTAAGTGCACTGCACTGTAATAGTAAATCTGTTTGTGACCTCTGTTTGTGAATTCTGACTCAGTATAGTAAATAATGGCTAATTTCACAATGACTGGATGTAGAAGGAACTACAAGTGGTCTTGGTTGTACGGGTATGTAGGATGAAAGCAGAGATACCAACCAATACAGCAATGAGCCCTCCCTCACCAAGTATTCCTGCATTGTAAACCAATTTCTGAAAACTGCCTTTATGAAATGAAGGACTTTTTAGATGAAAGACAGTTTGAAAGACATGTACAATAATATGTCACATAAAGACTTGAAAGTCCATGAGGAACCACAGGTATGATAATCACCCCATAAGATTATGTGATCTAGTGATAGCATAGCCATGCTGGATCCTATACGTATACTGTGATGTTTGTGCAAAGATG
Source organism: Glaucomys volans (assembly GCA_020662805.1). NCBI lineage: Eukaryota > Metazoa > Chordata > Mammalia > Rodentia > Sciuridae > Glaucomys > Glaucomys volans. The sequence goes on from JAJEJO010000964.1 coordinate 296,577, forward strand.
AAAACTGTTGGGGACACATTTTCCAGAATGTATTCCCAGTGTTAAGTATTGAATGACTTCAATCAAATATGGTCTCTATGCTGAAAGTCTTTACTTTCCTCAATCATGCTTTCTTAAAATAACTTTGCAAAATGCATAAAACACTGATCTTTTACCACTCCATATATCTATGAAAATGTTGATGTTTATGGGAAAACCCTCCTCCATATTCATTCCCCTTTCCCTGCACCCCCACATCAATAGGTCATAGACACACTCAGACCTATATTCCTTTGCTTGCCCAACTCCTACTCACCTCATTAGAGCTAATCTTTAACACCACTTCCTCCAAGAAACATGTCCTATTTGTCAAATAAGAATTACATCTGGCCCTATACATTTCTATGGTATTTGAGGTTCTTATTTTAGTTTCTGTAACCTTGTCTCAATTGTATATTTACTAGTGCAAGTCTTTCACTAAACAATTGACTGAAACAGGTGCATCCCAGCTATGTGAAGTCTCAAGTATATGTAAAATGGGGATGATGGGCTCTTTAATAAAAATAATTCAAAATTACAAACATAAAATTAGTTTCATTTATGAATATCTACTTAGAGTGAGAAAAAAATCACGTGAAAGTAGAGATTTTGAAATCTGTTAAATATTACAAACATCCCCTATGCAGAAAAAAAAAATACTACAGTCTTACTATTTAATTGCCTGTCTTTATACAGACATACTTTTTACAGAGAAACTGGGTTTGACCATTTCAAAAATAGTTTTTCTCCATTATCTACATCCTGCCAGGGTCCCACACCAATGAACAATGGACAGGTTTAAATTGCTTAAAGTTTATGGACTTGCCTTTTCTGATTATGGAAACTAGTGAGTTAATACAGTGGTCCATAAGATTTATTTATATTCTGAGGTGGCAAGTCCAAGTTAACATACACAGAAGTTATTGTACAGTACATACACCTATCCTAAAAATCCTATCTATAGAATTAGTTTTTACATACATATTTGGATATAATAATTAAGTTTCTAAATCAATAAATCCATTTTCTTCTGAACTCCCACTTCCATCTGTTTCCTAAATTCTCCTGGGATCTCTAACATCACTCTCCCCGAGAAAAAGTACATGACTGGAAAGCTGGAGTATAAGGGACACAGGTTCTGGTTGGTCACCTTTAAAATATAATAATTTTACAAATTCTACAAAATATATGAACACATAACTAACCCTAGGGCTTTTGAAGGGTCCATGCATACAAGAGACCCTAAAACTTAAGCTTTGCATTAACTTTGTAATAAGTCCACTGGGGATGTGAAAGAGCACGGATGCCGTTTTCACTTTTAAATCTGCTCTTCCTCCTCCTGTGCTTGACATATGGTAGACTTTAAAACATATTTATTAAGTGATTCAAATGCATTGTGCTTGTTGTTAGTCAAAACTTCATAACCCATGAATTGCTTAGTAAAATAATTAAAATGGAAGAGAAAAAGAAAATAAGAGCTTACATTATGAGTGAAGTTCTGTGTTCTGTTTATCACAACACAAAACAAAACAACTTGAATCTGGTGGTATACAGATTGTTAGACCATGACAATAGTCATGTATATCCTAAATCCTTCATGGAGTAGTCTTAAAGGATGCTTTCAGTGGGCAACTTAGGATTTGAAATACTCTTTTAGAAGGATTTATTAATATCAGGAAAATGAGACAAACTTCTTGAAAGGTAACTTAAAGTTAAGGGATGTATGCCTACCAACAGGGAAACAGAAACAAAGTGTTTTGTCTGTACAATGGAATACCACACCAAAATTTAAAATAAAGATACCACTGAAGCAGGCTGCAATTGGATGAATCTGTAAAAATATGCAGATAGCTTAACAGGTGATTCTATTCATACAAAATTATAGAAAAGGCAAACAGATTGAGAGAAATTGGGTTAGAAGTTGATGGGGGGGTGTGTCCGGAGGTTGAGAATGCAAAGGGAAAACAGAAAACTGTGGTGGTGGAAAATGTGTTTATTAACTTGATTGTGTTCATAGTTTCATGAGTATAAATATATATCAAAACTTCCAAATTAAAAAAATACTAAATAATGTAGTTTAAGCATTTACAGTTTATTATATAACTGTTATACCTCAATAAAACTATTTTTAAAAGGTGCATTTATTATGTTACCAAAACCCAAGTAATCAGCATTATACACCATAGAATTATATGCCTTCAACTGGTAGACCCAGATATGTGCCAGCTATGTCCTCCTTTGCCCAGATTTGTATGTCTCCTTATGTAAATCCTTACAGAGCTATACCAATACCTGAGCATCCTCTAAGATTTATAAAGGGTACCATTTAGTGGAACACTGTTATCAGCATTTCCAAAGAATCACTGTTTCTAGAATGTTGTCAAGGCCAAGAGGGATTTGACAAAGCAAATAATAGTCTAGGTAATGAAAGAGCAATCCTTATTCTAAGACAAGTGCATAGCATTCTAAGACAAATGGATGAGACAAAATTCCCTTGTGTTAGATTAACCTTTTAACACATATGACACAAGTTCATTTTAAGTGAAGGAATACTTGCTTTTCCAAGATTAATTATTGGGCTATTCCTAAAGACATTCTAACTACTTACTAAATACCACAATAGTTGCATTGAAAACCTCTGCAAAATTCACCTCACTATTTAAAATGTGGAAAGGACTTTTATGTAAATTATCTGTGCCAGATACTGGGGTTTCCTTGGCCTCATTTCTACTTCATATGAAATATTTATTGAATGATGACATGAAGAAATGCTAGTAAATAAGAAAAAAAAATATTTACATTAATACAGCTTGGTTTCTTTTAATTCATTTTATTTTGAAAAAAAAAAGGAGGCTTAAATACAATTTGAAGATAGTTGAAGTCAATCACAAGCATGACAGTCAAGTTGCCTACCTAACAACTGCTGTCATCTGTATAATGCTTCTTTCAACATTAGAATAACCCCACATCATAAGTAAGGAAGGTACGAGTCTCTGCGATTTATGTTAAAAATAATTGCCTCTCATAAAGTCACTATGGTTTCAAATACTTGAAATTTATTTATAAACTAAAAAGTGAACATCTTTCTTTAGTGGCCCCACTCCTCAGTTCATTTACCAACAGCAACAACCTGGCACTTCTTCACCTGACCTTTTCTCCAGCGTATACACACAGGTTTAGACACTGGGGTGTTTCCTTTCTTAGGACACCTTGGCTTTTTGTGGTTGCCTCACTACACTGTTTTTTCAGGGGTAAGTTTGAGCCTTCGCTTAACGGGTTCCATGACTTAAAATGCTGTGTTTCCACTGAAGAGTTACCTCTTCTCTGTGGATATCCTGACCCTTCCTTTGTGGACTTAATTACTTCCCCTAAAGATAGCTATTAACAGCATAAGTACACATTGCTTCCTTTGCCTATTAAATATACAAATATTTTAATACAAATTATTTTTATGCAAGAGTTACATATTTTTTCCTCTCAAATTGATCCTCAGTTTCTCCATGTTGGACTAAAGATGATTAGCAATTATTATGAATTTTCTGGGAGTCAGGCTTGGATTCAAACATTGTCTCTAGCATTTACTAGGTTTTAGTAAATTTACTTAATCTCTTCCTGTTTCCTTTTTTTAGGTATAAATAGAAATCATGATAAATGGCTTGGTAGGATTATGATAAGATATCATAAAATAACATATGTAAGGCATGCCTGACACATAATAAATGTTCAATAAATGATAACTAATTTTGTTGATGTTGTTTTGTTGCCATTATTGCTTTCATAGTGACAGCTGATACTAGGAGATCAAAAAATGTGTTTTGAAGAGCATTCAGATATTCCCTAGGTGGTGACTCCTTACAGATTTTCAGGTAGAAGAATATTACAGAGATCATGGAACAATATTCTTCAAAGCAAACTGACCCTCACAAACATATTGGCTTGATCTGACAGACCTTGCCATAGAGCAAATGAAGGGAATTGCAGCCAGAATAAGCCATCTGGGGTCTTCTGAGGCGTCAAGCCCATAGGAGATAATGAAAACATACATCACTCGTAACCTTTTAGGCCAACTGGGCTATTGAACATAACAGGAGCATAATGGCTTTCCTGGAGTGCCAGAAATTCTCCACCCCTGCCTACAAGTAGTTCATCAAATTGCTCCATGCTTATTGCTTCAATCTGCATCTAGCCTTAATATGCCCTAGAAGGCAGAATCCTTTCCCTCAGAACCTTCAAGGCCCCAGGAAATGGTTGTGCCTAACTGCCATACTCACTAAGTGACAAAGACCCTGAAAGTTGAAAATCAAGCCTGCTATATTACAGAAATAAAAAGCAGCGAAGGGAAGTCATGTTAAAAATAAACAGTTTCAAAGATTTCACCAAAAAAAGTCGATGCAATTTGCAACTTCATTTGTTCCGGTGACAAGCTGATAAAATGTTGGTGGTACAAATGCATCAGAAAATTTGACATAAATTGAAAGTGACTACACATTCCATTATCCCAAACTCCCTTGGTAATGGAAAATGATTGTTAAAGACAGTTTCTAATATGTCTCAGAAACATGAGGCTGTCTATGAGAAATAATATCCTCGATTATCAGGAAAGATAAGTATTCAAAAGGAGGCAGAGGCTGCAGTGATTCTAGGATCCAAGCCTCACTGTTTTGATTACTGGACTATGCAAAGCTTTCATTAGGCGATATTAAAATATATAAAGAAAACTGCTATCAATGGCATACATTTAACAATTGGGTAAAGAAATGACTCACCAGGCAATGTGTTATGAAAAGAAAAGGTGATGTGGTCAGTCAATAATTCAAGCTTGTCAAAATAATTATTGCAGTTTATGTAAAAGTGTTTATATATACTTAAATGTACTCACATAAATCATTTATTCAAAATACACTTAAAATATGAAACATCAAATTTAATTTCCCCTAGAAATTTTTGAAAGAAAAGAATATAATTAGACTTTAGAACGTAGTCTTTGAGTTTCCTACATTTTTTATAGAGTCACTAATGTAGCATTAGTATTATGTATTTTGTGAAAAAATATACAAAACAAATAATAGTCATATGATCAAAGAGCCTAGAGCATTAAGAGTTGGAGAAGATAAAGTGATTCATAATGTTTATGTTAATACTTAATACCACATGAGAGTATTTATTTTCTTTATTTTACAATTGAGAAAACTGGTCTCAGAGAAATTAAGAAAATTCTCCAAAGTCACCCAAAAGATAAGCAGTAAATGTGAGATTTGAATATAAGTCAGCTTCACTTGAAAGATTTGACTATTTCTTCCATGTCTCTTTCTATAGACTTTGGTTTTGTATATTATTTGATCCTGGATACAGTTACTTCATAGCAGCCTTCATAATCATATAGTAATTTAAAACATCTTTAGATCAATTAATTTGAAAAATTCACCCACTCATTCAGTTCACTGAAAAGCATTTAGTGAGAATTTGCTTGTCCCTAGGGTCTTACATAGTGGCCCTTCAATGACCATAACAATAGTAATAGTATTTATTGCCCAGAACTCTTTCAACTGCAAATAGGATAAACCCAATTCAAACTTGTTGGCATCAGACCATTTTGCTGCCACCAGTATTCTGCCCGCCCCCCACACACCACTTTACAACCCAGCTCATCCCCCTGTGAACCTCCTCCAGCGTCATTGGTCCATTGCTAATAGCCTGCCTGCGAAATTTGAACTACTTAAAAGAAGCTCCCTGGCCATTTTCTCTCTTCCCCAGCCCTGAGAGCGGAAACTCTGGTCATACACCTCTATTTCTCTCTCTCTCTCTCTCTCTCTTTCACCCTGCAGGCAGACACTCTGCCTGTCCACTTAATAAAATCTCTGGCATGAGTTTCCACATCCGGGGTGGTTTCTGGGTGCTTTCAAAACTCACTTAAGAAGAACAAAGAGATTCATTGGCAGGATATTGGAGGCAATTCCTAAGTAAGGAAGATTGGAGGAGTCAGGGCAACTTTGGGGCTTTTAGAGGTTGGATATTATGTATTTTTCCAGTCAGTTCTCTAGCTCGCTCTCTCTTGCCTTCTCTTCTGTTTCAGATTTGACGCTCTCACCGACTCTCTTCTGTTGGGAGCTGGCTTCATTTTCGTAGGTTCCCCCTCATGCCAATAGACATGGGCAGAAGAACTCTCAGTCACATTACTAGAGTCCGAAAAGAATGAATGTTGCAGCTCAGCAAGTAAAACACGAGGGAAGGATTCTAATTGGCCAGCGAGATTCACATGATGGCCCACAATGATCAATGAATAGGGGGTGTGGGACACTATGAATATTCAGGTTTAGGCTACATGTCCAACCCTATAGTCAGGAGGATGGGAACTATGGTTGACAAATCCACCAGAAATTACAGGATTACAATGGGAGGACAGCAGTTTCCTAAAGACTGAGGGTAAGGGTGTGTTCTAACTAGCAGATTACTAAAGCATATTGGGTGACTAGAACACTAACTAAAGCTTATTGAGCATATATTACATGAGAGACATTATTCTGAATATTGTATATGTTTTAAGTATTTTGATATACACAATAATCATATGAAATAGATTGCATTTTATCTCAACAGAGATTAACAAATTAAGGTTTAGAGATGTTACATTGCTGTAGGAGGTATAACAAGTAACCAGAAAAGGTGAGACTGAACAGGATCACTAGCTCTTATGACCATTCTGTGCCTCTTCAGTGTTAGAACCCATCTTGGACTGTTCATTCAGGTTACCAAAATATAAATGCTATAAACTGGGTGGCTTAAGCTAACCTTTATTTTTCATAGCTCCAGAGGTGGGGAAGTCCAAGATAAAGGTGCCAGCAGATATATTGATGGATGGGCCCCTGCCTCCTGATTCACAGATGACCATCTTCTCCTTATGACCTCACATGGTAGCAGTGGTGCAAGAACTCTCTGGGCCCTCTTTTATGGGGGCATTAGTCTCATTCCACCCTCATGATCAACTCCCAAAGGCTCTGTTTCTTAATATCATTACCTGGGAGGTTTGGATTTCAACCTATGAATTTTTTTGGGACACAAACATTCAGTCTATAAGGAACCACCACTCCCTCCCTCCCATCCTCCCTCCCTCCCTCCCTCTCTCCTTTCTTTCCTTTCTTCTTTCCTTCCTCCCTCTCTCCCTCCATCCCTCCCTCTCTCCCTCCCTCCCTCCTTCCCTCCCTCTTTCTTACTACACAACCACAGTTTTTAGGTCTGGGTGCCCATCTCAGTGAATGTTTTGATTTCTTAATGTCCTTAAAATATATAGTGTTTAGAAGCAAATGACGTAAGTCAGAGACTTCTGTAAACCACAGGGTAGTAATATCACACTAAAAATATATGTCAGTTTAATGATGACCCTGTGTTAATGTAAAATAAACAGTAGCATTAACATGATTAGTTATGTTTATGTTTGAAATACAATATCCCAAACCAATTTTTAATAGCCTTCTGCCAAAGTGCCAGGCATTTGTTTATTTTTGAAGTTAAATACTTGAGAGTTTCAACCTTTATTTTCTATGATGGTTTGTACATATTTACCAATGGGTTAAATTTCTTTTCCTTTTTTATTGATCTTGATCATCAATCCCACCAACAAAATCTGCTGAAACATGACCCTTCAAGTCATTATATTACATATCATCAAGTCGCTTATCAGATCAGAGACCATGTATTATTTTTAAAATTTTTGCTACTGTTTAATGCTTCTTTCTCCATGAAGCAAAAACCTTCCTGAGTGGAGGTTTCGTGTCGACTTTATGTACCACTGAATCTTTAGTGGTTAGCTGTTCTAGTTAGTTAGTTTTTTGTTTGCTTTTTGCAGTGATGGGAATTGAACACAGGACCTTGTGCTTGCAAGGCAGGCACTCTACCAACTGAGCTATATTTCCAGCCCAGTTTTTGTTTGTTTGTTTGTTCATTTGTTTTTTCCTGCTGTGACCAAAAGACCTGACCAAAAAAATTTAGAGGAGGATAGGTATTTTGGTTGCTCACAGGTTAGAGGTCTCATTCCACAGACAACCAATTCCATTGCTCTGGGCCAAAGGTATGGCAGAACATCATGAGGAGAGTTTGGTGGAGGAAAGCACCTCAGAACATGGCACCAGGAAGCAGAGATTATACTCCACAAGAACAAAATATACATCTCAAAGGCACATCCCCAATGACCCAGCTCCTTTAGCCACAACACTACCTGCCCAGAGTTACTGCCCAGTTAATCCCTAGCAGAGGATTAATGAACTGAATAAGTTAAGATTCTCATAATCCAATCATTTTACCTTTAAACTTTTTCGCATTGTCTCACACATGACCTTTTGGGGGATGCCTCATACCTAGCCCATAATAATACCTAAGTTTTTGGTAGAATAGCCAACAAATAAATAGTATTGGATGAATAAATAAATGGATTTACTGATATTTTAATAGGTAAAAACATAAATTTTATGTAACTCAAAATCAAATTTTTTGTTATGTATTTGATTGCTTTTGTATTTAGAATTAAGGTAAAATCCATAAGAGGAATTATTTGATGTTTTTCCACTTTTAGTTCATGTCTCAGGTGCAAACATGTTGAGATTTCTTCATATCAATCAACCTGCCTCTGTTCAGTATTTCCTTGGATTACATTGCCTGAATTTCTTCTTTTCTAATGTTTTTCTCCATTCTAGTTTTTTTTTCCTATTATCACAACATTTGTAAATCTATTTTAGTCTCCATGGTAGATATTGCTCTACTCATGTTCCTATGATATCAATTTAGTTATATAATCTTTCACTATTATTATCTATTTGAATGTTTGTGCCTTGGAGTATGAAATCCATTTCTAAATCTATCTTCATATTCCTGGAAACTAATAGAATACCTGGAACATAGTCGTTGTGATCATTTCCATCATTGTTATGATCAACAGAACCCTGCTTCTGGTGGGATTTATCTGTACACTTTTTCCCAGAGGTCCTACCACAAAACTACATTCAGAAGACAGCCATGGCTCACTCTGGTGCTGATGGAATTTAGTTGCTTGGAGCTGACAAAACACAGCTCCTGAGGGGTTGGGGGAGCTGGTTAACTGAAGCAAACGGAGAACTGTACAGGAATAAAGAAATGAGTGTGTGTGTGTGTGTGTGTGTGTGTGTGACATTATTAAAAGAATGAGAAAAGAATTGAGAGAAGAGTATTTTTTTCAACATTGTAAAAATGTTTTAAACTGCAACTTATGTTGTGGTACATGTTCCTTAGCAGAAATTTACTCATCTTATATTTCACTTCTATGTTTATCTTTCAGATTATTTCCCAGATTTTCAGCACCATTCATCCTTTCCACTGTCTGAGGAGCCTAGTATTTGATAATTTAGGGTATGGCATTAATTCCATGGTATCTAAAACATGACCAAAAAAGAGTTGTATTTTCCTAATGAAAGATCACATTTGAAAATACTGAACAAAGTAATCTATAATAACAATGATTTGTACTTGGGGACGCTGCTAGGGGTCTCAATTTTTAGCAATCTGGATTCTATCACTCATATGAAAACTGAGCAAGTTTATTAACTCTGAGCTATAGATTCCTCATCTATATCACTGGATGATACTTCTGTTGTGATTGAAAAAAGAAATAACCTAAACAAAGTGTCTGAAAAATATGTGCTCAGTAAAGGTATATTGCATTCCATTGAATTAAAGAAAATTGTATAGTCCTTAGATATTTCTCTCATTTCCTTCAAGTTATGTCACTTTTAATAATTTTAAGTAACTTAGGTTTAAAGATGTGAATTAATGAGTCCAAGGTGGCCAATTCTAATCCTAATTATATTAGAAGAACAAAGGAGAATGCATTTAAAAGAAAATACTGTAAAAACTAGCATGTCAGAATCATTACTCAGAATCTAGAAAATATTATAATGTGACATATGGGGAAATTGTTTTTTTGTTCTCCATATTAAATAATAAGTTGATAATTTGTTTTTTACAAATAGTGAATCATGCCTCATTTTAAGCAGGGGATAACCACAGCCAGCTCTTATCTGCCTAACTACCTGCATTAAAACCTGGTTTTGCTTAATTGGCATCATCACTGATACAAGTGTTTGAAGATCTGTGAACTACTGTCTATCACAAGGAAAGATGGAAAGGATTACTAACATTGCTAATCACTTTGGAAACTTTGTGGGTTTTTTATGTTTTTTTGTTTTGCAGAATAGAAACAGAAGAGTTTTGTGAACTTCTGAGACTTATGCTAGAATTTAGAGAAAAATAATCAAATCAAAGTTCATCTCAGACTAATGAGACGGAGGCATCATAATTCCACTCCACTCAATAACAGTCTTTCCCTAACACTCATATGCATCTGAAGATGTTAAGACATTTGAAATTTTATTCTGGGAAATTACGCCCATCTGCATCTGTGGCAGGTATTTACAAGAGAGGTATTAAAAGAAGCTTGGATATTTATGGAGCTGTAGTCCTGGAAGCATCTGCAAATGCAAGTTCTTTTTCCTCCCTCTCCTTTTTGCAAGTAAGGGAAGCCTGAGGCCTTTTTTCTTTAAGCTGCTCTGGGCAAGCCCTAAGGGCCTGTCTTACTGCGATGTGTACCCAGTCAAGGGAATTGCACAGTGGGTGGTGAAACCCGGGAAGATAAAAAGCAGCACTGCTGTGGGTCTGAGCTAACCCCCCTTCAATCACAGCGCATCTTAATAACCAACATTCAGAACACACAGGTCCCTGTGAGAGCCTCTGATCAGTGGGTCAAGCTCAGGAGCCCCCAGTGGTGCTTATCAGCCTGGAAAACCACACCTGAGGCCAGGCTAACCCACCTCTGTCAGAACAGGAAAGTCTTTTTTGTTCTGGGATCCCCAGAGGTATTTATTGAAGGGATAGGATAGTGAGATCTGGAGACCCAGTAGTAGTCATCTCATGCATGCAGAGATGTGGTCTGGAAAGTGGGGATCCTCTGTTCACTCTGCTTCCTTTACACACAGGAGGGACCTTGGGGAAGTTCCTAAGTTAGATGTTTCCAGGGACAGCACTGGAGCATGTCTCTCAATCTTAGATCCCTGTTACTGCCTCTCAGAACAAAATTAAATAAATGCCATTTGAGAAAAGTTATTCATTCCTAATCTTGTATCATAATTTTCAGTAGCTCATGTCCATAAAGTTGAACTCTAGTTCTTCCTAACAGCCACCTCTCTACTTGTCTTAGAGAAGTGTGGTGGATACCCAGGAAAAGTTCAGGATCTCCAGATTGAGCTCTTAGTGACCACACCAATCTGAGAAGGATGAAGCCTTCTTTTCAGAATGGAGAAGACGATATGCCAAAAATATCTAGCTAAGAGGGCAGTGTCTGACACATCACCCGTATTTAACAAAAGTAATAGCTATAAAACACAGTGCATTGCCTTTGCAATCACATTAATTCCTTTACTCATTTTTGTGCCTTTTCCTTCCTCTGCCCATGCTGAGAGGTCTCTATTGCTCCTAAGTAACTTACAAATTTGTCTTTGGTTCACCTTCTTCCTAGATATTTAGCTCTCTAGAAACCCAACTTCCAGGAGTGTCCCTGAATCTCTGATGCCATTTATCATTTTCTCACCCTTTTCTGCTTCTATACTCTGCATCCCATTCGCACATGAGTAGTAGGCTTTTAGTTTTAGTAACCCAAATTCAGGCAGAAATCATTACTGCTCCTGTGTGATTAGATGATTCCAGTCTTACCATCAAATACTTATTTTTAATTGAATCAAAAGCCTGACAAGTTTGAAAAATATTGTTATAGTTTTGATCTGGAATGTCCCCAAAAGACTCATATGTTGAAGACTTGATTCCAAAGGTAGCAATGTTTAGAAGAGGGACTCTTGAGAAACAATTGCATCATGAGGGTTCATCTCAAGGTTAGTTAATAAACTAATAAGTTGATGGCATTAGTGAAGATAGGAAACCCTGAACCAAAATAAATCTTTCTTCATGTTGATTTTCTCAGATATTTTGCCCCAATGATAAAAATCAGACTAAATGTCTGATATCCCAAAAAAACTCATGTGTGAGACAAAGCAAGAAAGTTCAGAGGTGAAATACTTGGGTTATGAGAGTCTTATCCTAATCAATGTATTCATCCACTGACAGGAATTAACTGAATGGAAACAGCAGACAGGAGGGGTAGGACTAGAGGAGGTGGGTCACTGGTGAGCTGCTCTCTCTCTGCTTTCTGATTATCATGTTCTGAGCTGTTTTGCTGTTTTCCTCCTCCACATCCTTCCACTAAGATATTCTGCCTCAAATCAGGCCCAGAGTAATGGAGTTGGTAGCCTATGGATGAAGACCTCTGTAACCATAAGCCCCAAATAATCTTTTCTCCTCTATGTTGTTCTTGTCAAGCATTTTGGCCATAGCAACAAAAAAGTGACTAAACACTAACAGAGATATGAATTGCAGACAAGAAAGAGTCTATGAGAGTATGCTCTCAAGACTGGAATATGAAAAAAATAATCTCTGCAACTTTAAATAAGGTTATTAAAATTTTATGTCAGAAGAAGGGATATTTTTACTGAATGACTGAGTTAGGGGTCTGGCTCCCAGTTTCTTGTAAAGAGATAGAAGAGCAGGGCAGAAGCCCAATTCACTTTTCCTAATGTTCCCTCACCTGCAAAATGAGGATAATAAATGTCCTTCTCTCATCTCTGAGATGGAGTCATTAACAAAGAGAAACAGCAGCCAAAATTCATATCTATGAATCCCTTGTGTGTGCCAACCTGTTATGCACCTTGCATGTGTTTTTATGTAATCCTCAATACCCCAGTCTAGAGATAAAGCTTATTGTATTTTTATACAGAAGTTCAAGCTTAGGCACGATGCTATTTGTACCAATTACTTTTGACCAAAAAATGCCATACAATTTCATATATGTTCCATTATTATTATCCTCTCAAAATTTAAGTGAACTCAATATTTGCAAAGAGCCCTGTGTGCTTTCTGTGGAGGAAATGAAGCTGTCATTGTTTATGTACCCCTTTCCTTTCAGTGCCAGTCTTCCTTTGCAAATGCACTGTCTACATGTGCAGACTTGGCTTGTAAATCCCTTTCCCTCCTCATGTCCCTGATATCTTCACCCCATCCCTACAACTCTCCAAAACAGAATGAGAAATATTATTTCCACTAAAACAGCAAGGAAGACAGAATTTGCATCATTTCTTAGAGAAAATCCCTTTGTCTTTATCTCTGTCCCTTTCCCCATTCCCCTAATGTCATGCCTATTTCTCATTTCCTATTCTTTGAATGAGAATTATGTTCTTAAATGGAATCTTTAAAAAATATGAGTGAATTTGTATGAATTTCCTTTGGGGGGGTTTAAATTTAGTTCATTATGCCAACTTAAAAACAAACCTCAGGGTTTTGAGGATTAAGTTAGCTTAATCCTAAATTTGCTCCACACAATTTTATTGAGTAACGCTACGAACTGGGCACAAATCAGTCAACCAAAAAGAGATGTATTTTCTGTTCTCATGGGTCATGCATTAGCAGGGGAGACAGAATGTGACTGTCATTTAAGGGTGGCAATAGAAATTATTTGTGTCTTACTTCACTTACTTGTAGTAGTAATACTAGCAGTAGTTGTGGCTGTTGCATTAACAGCTCATGTTTATCAATGCCACTTCAAGGTGGCATATAGTCATAAATGCCACACCTTGAAGCCATAAATTGTTAATTACTATTTTGTTCACAAAACTGTTCTTATTTTCTGTTTTAAGTGTTCAGTGGTTCTTTAAAGGTGAGCATTAATGGATAAGCCAGCAGGACATATAACAGATTTTGGAATATCAGAAGGCACTAAAACATCTTTGGAAATAAAATTTGATGGAGGAAGACTGGGTTTTCCAAAATTCTTTTCAAGAGAAGAATAAAAGGGGTTGAAAACAGTTTATTTTGCTGGGTATGAGGGTAAGAACCCTCCATGGGAAAAATTGAGTCACAGGATACCCTCTGGGGTGCCTTTAGGGCACATGTTCTGTTAATTTTACCTTTGTCAGATGGAATCAGCATGATGGAGCCTACAATGCATCGTTCACCTCAGGAGATGAGTGTGCTCTGTCATCAGTGACCCTGCCAGCCCTTTCTGTGTTCCTCAGAGCTTCCTCTAAACATATGTTGGAGAGAACTCAATATCTAGGATTCAAACCAGTACAGATTAAACTCCTAAATCACCTTCATTCTTAAGCATGGCCTGTATTACAGAATTGTGTCCAATCATTTCCCAGCTTCTAAGACCTTCCTATTTTGGTAATTTCCCTTCTATCCTTAACCCCTAATACTTTGCCTGTATACATGCGCGTATGCCATCACTACTTCCTCCTAATTCCTTCTTGAAATATCTGCTTATCTGACTTTACCAAAATCTGAGCTCCATCGACACAGTATTTGTCTTCCTCTTTTCCACACTTCATCCCTAGAGTCCTGCACAACACACAGTATGGTGTAATAAATATTTGCTAAAGGACAAGTTTCCACTGAAGGAAAAATCCTAGTGACTTGTTTTTAATAAGTCACACCTACTACTCCTAAGAAAATCATATGCACAGATCAGATGTCCAATAGATATTATTGAACATCTCCATGATCATCTGATCCCTGTTCCTTTAAGTGATTTCCATTTCTTCTAAGCAGAGCAAATAATTTTCTTTCCTTTTCTTTGGGTAATTTCTTTTGCTATTCTTGTATTTGAGAACATCCAGAAGTGGTTTAGTTTTTTTCAAAACTCTGAAGTGTGTTCAAAAATGTGTTATTTATAGACTAATTGGCAAAGCCATGTAAGTGCAATGACGGCAGCTCAATTTGTGGGTACAGTCTTATTTGGTTCTTCATAATTTGACAAGTTGGCATGTTTGAGGTTAATGAGAATATTCATTTTTAGTGACACAGGACGCATTTAGAGCTCTAGTCAAACTAATAAGGAACTGCATATTACACATACTGCATAGTCGTTGCAAATTTTCTTTATAAAGTGTGGTAAATGGTTTGCTCTCCTTTACATTAAAAAGGAAGGAAAAGGAAACACCCAGGACCTCTAAAGAGAGACCATGTATATCTTTTATTAGAAATGTTTCATTACACATAATTATTCACACATGAGCACACTAGAATACTTAACAAATTATCAGATATTGCTGTTATTACAGGCTATCAAGGAATATGACAGGTACAAATATAGGCTGATCCAAATGTATTCTATCATAAAATGTATTTTAGTACCTTGATGTAGGAGGTAGGGGATCACGATTATAGTCCAGGTTGGTAAACATGGGCCTCATGTTTGGAAGTACAATATAGAATTGAATTTTTTGTCTACTTGATTCTGAAAAGAATTGTTTACAGTAACACTAGGAAAATATGACTAGTTCTCATGAAATTATTTTAAAATAAGCTAATGTCTCTGAATATTAAGAAGTGACTTTTCCCAAAGGCATTCAAGTTAAGAGACAAATACTACTCAAAGTAGGCCCAAGCATAATTTAATAAATGATCATGTAGCAAATAAATATGCACTGGCACCTCCAGTATGTCAAGCACTCTGTAAGGTAGCACAGGACCAACAGTGAACTGCAAGCTTATTGTCACTGTCCTCCAGGAGCCAGCAGTGTGGTGGGAAGACCTTGCAGCTCTAGTAGGTTCAAGGTCAATTCAATCATGGGTGAGAAGCTATGAATGTCACTGCAGCAAGTGATTGCTGTCAAGAACAGAAAAATCTGTCTTGCTGCACAAACTAGAGACTGCTTTTAATTAGTTTTATGAGATCTTTGTGTTAGCATGGGTTTTTCCATAAGCAACAGAAAAACAGATATACAGCATAAAGTAGAGAGGTACAACATACAGTCCATATGTTTTTTGAAGTTTAAAGTCTGGTTATTTTCCCAACTTGGGAAAAGCTTTTTGAAAGTCCAATTTCTTCTGTCATTCACAGATTTTCTTGCCACTTCTATGGGCATGTGAATGTAAATGACCCCCCTCCAAGAAAAGAAAAGAAAACAGAGAGGAAAAAAGTGTACAGGTAAAGAAAGGGCTCTGAAGTCATTGTAATGAAGAGCTTAAACACTAAGCAGTAACAGCAATATCTACCTTCTGTATTGTGTTCCACTGTATACAGTGAATAGTGTGCTATTCACATGAACATTGTCAATGGATTTCATCTTGCTGTGCATCAGATGAATGTGGAAAGGTTGATGGAACTGTCCACACCAAGACCCTATCCCTACACATTTTGATTTGGTCAGTCAAGGGATGTATTTTCAAGCAGCTTCATGGATAGCTTTGAATAGCACGAGGGGTTGAGAACCATGATTTTATGCCATTTGTTTTTCTGCAGTTGTCCTGTGATTGAAGCTCTATCTATGCTCCATGGACTTTTTTAGAATGCTTCTCCTGAGGCACATCTCTGGTGAAGCTTTCCATAACAACATCCCTCTCTGACACCATTACCACCAGAGCAGATCCACATCACACACCTTTGTCGTTACCATGCTGTAACTTTTTATAGTTATTGTTTATGTCACTTTTTCTCCTGCTTCCTTTTGAACCTCTTAAGGGCATGGTCCATTAGCTATCTATCTTTGTATCATAAGAAGGCATTCCCATACTTGGACATGATATGAGTAAAAACTGGAAAGAATAAATTGATGCTGATAAAAAAAATAACACATTGTGCTTACTCTGCACCAGGCACTGTTTCCAGTGCATGCATTGTTGTGATCTTCCTGATAACCATGAGAGAGGTGAGAAAAGCACTATAATTATCCTCATTTACAGATGAGGAGACTGGGGCACAAAGAAGCTAAGCAAGGTAATGTCACTCTGTCTTTTGTCATGAAGTGTTAATATCACATCCATATCACAGAATGAAGATAATGCACTTTATTTTACAGGGAGAAAAATGGAAACTCTTTCAATCACAGGAGTCCTTTAATGTTGTTGACCATTTATATTGTGGTTTAGATACTTGCTGTTGCAATAATTATTATCTGGCATTTGGGGATGATTCTGATCCACCATATCCTGTGTCTGCTGCATCTTCCACACTGTGCTGTTACCTCTGTTAAATGGGAGAGGCAGAGACACAGCTGAACCACTGCACTGCATGTGCTTCCAGTTGAAAATAGATGATGTTAACGAGCAGTGCCAGCCATCTGTTGACATACTGATTTGCCATTGGAAAAAAATGAAGTGCATTTGTTCACATTTCCAGATTATTTAAAAATAAGGAGCAATGGGAGTTATTAAATTGGGCAATCTGGGTTCTAAGTAGCATTTATATACTTTTTTTTTCTGGATGCCTTCTTTAAAATTAAATTTTTAATAACCTTTAAGCCTTACAGCCTTGAGGGAATAATTTCTTTCACAGTAGTTCAAAGGTTTAATTTCACAGTAAAGCTTTTGAAATATGGTATTATCCCTTTTGTTCTAGAAAATTACTGTTTAAAAAAATCATATTTCAAAGTAATGATTGTAATGAGAAAAAGATATGAGGCCCAACTTCAAAAGGAGAAAATGATAACCTCGCCTGTGATGTCCTCTAGTGAGCCTTTCCCTTGTGGATTCTAATTTGTAACAGTTCAAAAAATCTTTGGAATTGCACAGTCTCTGCCCAGCAATACAGCCTGGGCTGCAGTCTAGGAATGGGGGCAGGGGCTGATAGAGACATAACAGAGCTATTAACTTTCTTATACAAATAAAATGCAGTATGTCTTCAGTCCTGCTGTGTGTGTTTCCTGCAATGCTATTTCCAAATAATGCCATCTCTGGAATTCGAAAGCCATTTTCTTGGACGTTAAAAGTAGTTTGTAGTTGTAGGGGACATAGTGAAGATTTGCAAGTACCATATGACCTGACAGGGAAGTAGGGGGAACTTAATAAATGTTGATCACCCAGCTTGTACTAGACGCTGTATTCTAGGATTTACATATGTATTATTATTTTTTAAATCTTCACAGTAGCCCTCTGAGATAAGTACTATTTGCACTGTTTTATTGATATTAAATCCTCATTCTACAAGTAATGATACTGACCTGGACTGGTTACTCTTAGGATAAAAATCCTCACTGTTACTTTGAATGGGAAGTCTCCTGGATAATTTATCATTTTAAAAGAATACTTCAAGGGATTTGTTAACTTGCAAATTCAAAAAGACATAAAATGAACTAATGAAGAAAGACTAATGGAATGAAAACTCATATGCATGTAGAATGAGAGCCATCCACATTAGGGGGAATAATAGTACTGTTAGCTATTAAGTGATTGTAATGAAGGGGAGTATTGTGTAGTAGCCAGAGATGCTGGACAAAGACACAAAACACATAGTTACCATTTATAGGCCTCTAAAATCTTGGGTAGATCATTGGCATTGTCTTATCCCCAATTTCTGCATGTGAGAAATGGGTCCCAAAAGATGTCAGTGTTACCTTCATGTAATAAAAGGGATAAGAATGTGAAAAAGATTTCTGCACCGTAAACTACCATGGAGTTTCTGGTTTGCTCTGTGGCTCTGTCTTTGTTGATGTGTGACCACAGTAGCTAGGTGTTTCCAGTGTAGTATTTATTATTCTTCATTGCAATTATCTATCTAGACATTTTCCCTACAAACCATATTCCAAGATCCTTAATACAGAGATTATATTTTGTTCATCATTTTGTTTATCATATATGCTCAGCATCTGTTCATTGAAATTTAATATTACATTCTTGTGTATTCAAACATTAATTCACTTAGCATGAATATCTTCTATGTACAAGGTAATAATTAGAATAAAGTCAATTTAATCTTTTAGCTTTAATGAAATAACGTATTGAAAGGCTTATAGAAATATGGCCCATTGATCCTATCTTAAACTCTATCTCTGCTCTTCCATACCCTTTAAATTTTGTTCACATAATAATAATGGCTAACTTTTATTGAACATGCACTATTTGCACTATTTGTGATAAGTTCTCTGCATGCATTATCTTATTGAAAATATTCTAATAATTCAAAGAAGTTGTACTATTTAAATATTTAGTAAACTGAGGCTTGGTGAATTTAAGTAGCTTTTTCAAAGTCAAAGTAAATATTGAGCTCAAGATTCAAAATGAGGTTCCCTTTTTCATTAATAAATTCAACAAAATTTTATGAAGTTCTAACTGTATGTTAGATGCTGTGCTACGTATTAGGAATATAGCAAACAATATAGATACAGTGTTTATATTTGCAAACTTACTGCCTAGTAGTAAAAGAAAAGCATTAAACATATAAATGTGTGATTAATTGATTAATTAATTACATTTTAATAAGTTATTTGGGATGTTTAAAGATGCTTAAACTGGTACTGATAAAATCCAAACTCAGGATGCTCTTGTTGCTTTGGATACATGTATGGTGTTTTTCTTCTTTCTGATAGGTGCCTTAAGGAGACAGCATGGATAATGAATTTTCATTCTCTTCATCTTCAAGGAATCATTTATCACAATTTTCTGGTATTTTCAGAAATAATTTAAATTTTAACACTAAAATGGTATCTAAATTCAATTTTAAATACCATGGAACTATGAAGCACCAGGTAAAAATAATAGTGTGACTAGTAGACACAGCTTGTCTAAGTAGCCCAGTGGTCCTGAGGCTGTTCTTCAGTAAGCACTTCTCTGAAATAAATATCTTTGCTGGTATAAGAACCAGGCTGGCTGGACTAATACATTCTGATGTATTTCTACTTTGTACACTTTGCTTAGTTGGTTAAATAATATCTTGTCTCTGAATCGAGAGGCCCTGTTTGATAAATTTAAATTTTTCATGGAAAGAGTTCGTGCTGCACTCCATGATATGCATATATGTAGTATATAATTATATATTTTATATTATATCACATTGTGTGTGTGTGTGTATTTGGTCTCTGCCCATCCTAGAGAGAGTTCTTAAAGGAGTTGGCATTTCCTGAGCACCTTTTGTTACACAGAGTTCTCTTTGACAATGCCCTTGACATATGTCAAGGCCCCTTTGACATAAATCCTAAGGTTATGTTAGTGAAGTGACTCTTGGCAGGCCCTTCAATAGCTTCAGGAGGGAGCTGGTCACAAGAGAAACCAAGCATCTGATTACAGAACTGTTAACAAACATATGAGGACAGGAAAGGGACTGGAAATTGAGCTTAATCACCAACAGCAAATGATTTAATCAAACATGCCTATCTAACAAAACTGTTAAGAACTGAAACCATGAGGTCTACGGGAGCTTCCAGTTTGGTAAATGCATGGATGTGCTCATTGATCCCTCAGAGTGTTAGGAGACAGATGTGAATGGTGGGAACATGAGGTTAAGAAAATGGTTCTGTAAAATTTGCCCACAGTGCTGGTCTCCACATGCTTTCTTTTCCAAGAAGTAATTTACCTGTAGTCCTGTCTGACCTAAGTGGAGGAGATATAAACATTCATCTGCATTACAGGAGAAATGCAGATGCCAAAATAATGTAGATAAGAGGAACCCAAGTTTCACTGAGGGAGGAGACTTTTGTGACCAGATCCTGAAACTCTGGGAGATTAGGATAGTTCTTTTTAAACATAGAATCTGTGATAATATATGGTTAAGAATCAAATTTTTTCTTTTATTTTATTAGAGTATACATTTTCAAAATAGATTCTGTATTTCAGGGTTGTCAGTCATGATATTTCCTCTTTCATCATGAATTTGAGTAATTTGAGTTTTTTCTCTCTTTCTCATTGTTAGTTTGGTTAAGGGCTTAACAAATCCCTCCCCCCCCCCCACCTCCCAAAGAACCAACTTTTTGCTTTGCCATATTTTTTTTTTCAATTTCATTGATTTCAGCTCTAATTTTAATTATTTACTATCTTCTGCTTTTGGTGTTGTTTTCTTCTTACTTTCCTAGGGCTTTAAAGTGTAATGTTAGACTGTTTATTTGGTGACCTTCTATTTTTTTAATGAAAGAATTCAATGCATTAAATTTTCTTCTTAGCACTGCCTTCAGAGTATCCCAGAGATTTTGATATGTTGTGTTGCTATTCTCATTTACCTCTAAGTATTTTTTTTTATTTTAGCACTGATTTCTTCTACAATTCATTGGTTGTTCAATAGCATATTACTTCATCTCCAGTTGTTACAGTAGCTTCTATTTTTATAGCCAAAGCAAACCTTAGCAAGAAAAGTAAAGGAAGAGGCCTCACAATACCAGAGCTTAAATTATACTACGGAGCTATAGTAACAAAAACAGCATGGTAATGGCACTAAAACAGACATGAAGACCAATGATACAGTATAGAAGACACAGAGACAAACTCACACAAATACAATTATTTCATACTAGATAAAGGTGCCATAAACATACATTGGAGAATAGATAACCTTTTCAACAAATGGTGCTGGGGAAACTGGAAATCTATGTGTAGCAAAATGAAATTAAACCCCTATCTCTCACCTTGCACAAAAATCAACTCAAAGTGGATCAAGGAACAAGGCATTACACCACAGATCCTGTGCATAATAGAAGAAAAAGTAGGCCCAAATCTACATCACATTGGCTTAGGAACTGGGTTCCTTAATAAGACCCCTAAGGCACAAGATGTAAAATCAAGAATCAGTAAATGGGATGGAATCAAATTAAAAAGCTTCTTCACAGCATAGGAAACAATCAAGAACGTAAAGAGAGAGACTACAGAATGGGAGAAAATCTTTGTCACTTGCATGTCAGAGTATTGATCTCTAGGATATATAAAGAACTCAAAAAATAACAACAACAACAAAAAAAAAACCCAAAAAACAAAACAAAACAAAAAAACCAAATAACCCAATCAATAAATAGGCAGAGGAACTGAACAGGTACTTCACAGAAGAAATATGAATGGTCAAAAAAATACAAAAAAAGGTTCACCATCCCTAGCAATTAGAGAAATGCAAATTAAAACTACACTGAGATATCTTCTCATACCAGTTAGAATGGCAATGATCAAGAATAAAAGTAACAATAAGTATTGGCAAGGATGTGGGGAAAAAGGTAGACTTATACATTGCTGATGGGAATGGAAATTGAAGCAACCACTATGGAAAGCAGTATGAAGATTCCTCAGAAAACTTGGGAGGGAACCACCATATGACCCAGTTATCCCATTCCTTGGCATATACCCAAAGGTCTTAAAATCAGTATACTATGGTGACACACCCACATCAATATTTATATCAGCCCAATTCACAATAGCTAAACTATGGAACCAACCTAAATGCCCTTCAATAGATGAATGTATAAAAAAATTGTAGTATCTATACACAATGGAATATTAGCCATAAAGAGAATGAAACTATGGCATTTGCTGGTAAATGGATGGAACTGGAGACTATCATGCTAAATGAAATAAGCAAATCTCCCCAAAACAAAGGCCAAATGTTCTCTCTTATATGTGGATGATAATACACAATAAGGGGGTGTATGGGAATAGAAGTACATTAAATTAGACAAAGGGGAATGAAGGAAAGGGGAATGAAAATAGCAGACAGTAGAATAAATTGGACATAACTTTCCCATGTTTATATATGAGTAAAGGATCTGTGTAACTCTGAAGAATGTGATCTCCAATAAAATTGGCATGATATCCCTCTCCTCTCTGAGAGGACCAATTGTCGCCCTTGAAGGTATCCCATTACCCTTTCCTATCCCCTCAAAAAATACATTCCTATGATTCCGAGCAACTTATCTGAAATCTTTCTGATTTAATCACAAGAAATCGGGGTTTGAAGAGGGGGTCTTTGCATTGCCTCAAATTCTCCTCAATTTCACAGCTCCATAAAAAGAGGAAAGAGAAACTCTGGACCTGACCCCTGTAATCCTTCCCATATGCTTTTCTTGCATTTGTCTGTTTCTGAGTTGTATCCCTTATAATAAAACTATAATTGCAATCATAGCACTATCCTGAGTTTTGTGTTTCAGCAAATTATCAGACCTGAGAGGGACCATGGGAACCTCTGAACTTGCAGTTGACCAGGAAGAAGTGCACACAGCTTGAGCATCCCATGCACAGCTGCCTCGAAAATGGGAACAGTCTTCTGGACTGCACATGGGGTCTGCACGAATCCTGGGTAATCTGTGTAGAATTGAAGTGAGTCCTTAAACAACCAATTTGGAGGACTTCAGAGCTGGTTGGTGTTGGGAGCAGTGTACTTGAATTGTTGGGTAAAAACAGAATGATAGTAGGATTTAACTTGATTTCACCAGAGGGTCTAGGCTTAAATTCTGATTCTGCCATTTGGAATTTGAGACCTTTGACTAATTAATTAATTTTATGTAGTGTCTGTTTCTCTATCTATGTAATCAAAACATTCAAATGAGGATTGCTAGATTAAGTTAGTAATTGTAAATACTTGCTTTATCTCACTAGTTGATACCTATTAAGAGTTAAGTAATTTTCAATTTCAACCTCTCCTCTCCTTTTCATTTCCCTCAATATAATTTGTAGAACAGGTTATGTAGTTATAGCCCAGAAATCCAGTAGGGTCCTAATGATGCACATTATATGCTATCCATTTCAGTTTTTCTCTGAGAACTGATGTCTTTCACAATGTCTCACACTTCCAGACATGGAATAAAAAAATACAAATCTTAAGGGAATCAAACATCTCATGTCTATTTTCCTGGTTTTCTAGTTGAGCATGTTGCCCAAGGAATAAAGAGACTTGGTTAATGCCATGAGATTACTTAATGGTTGTAAAGTCCTGTGTTTTCAGTCTGTGACAGCCTGCTTATTTATCCTGGCATGGTTTATAGCCCAGGGTCAAACCATGTGTCAGGCCATGTGTCCTCATTTGGGGTTTGGGAAATATAGTCACTAGTTTAGACTCCGTGGCAATTAAAATGCAGGAGATAGTGGAAGAAATGGCACTGAATTCATTAACATTTACAGCAGATCAGCTATGGGATTTTTTTTTTCCAGGGGCAAGAGGCAGGAAAGAAGGGGTATAGAATTTGCTTCCAGTAAGGAGGTAGAGGTGCCTTTAAGGTTTAACTACCAAGGTGCTAGAAAAAACAGTTTCTCTGACAAGCAGACCAGCCAGCCTCTGCAATGCTTTGCAATTTTCAATACACAGTTCTGCTTTCACACTTCAATAATTCATTTTCTAGCACTTAGAATCCAGAAAACTGCTTTCACTGATGTAGCTAAAATGCAAGGAACAGAGTTTAGTAACAAACATCTCCACTTATCTCATCTCATTCCCCAGTAAATTGTGTCGGGAAACATGTGTAAATAGTAAAAAGCAAACAGGGCATTTACAGTCTCCTTTAAAATGTGCTGTTTGAATTCTAGACTTAATGACTTTTAGAGGGTAACCACTTTCCCTAACAAAAATGCAAAACTTTCTAAAATGAAGTTTTGAATACTATCAGACAATCTCCAGATTTAGATTGAAATAGAACTAACATACATGGAGCAGTTGATTTGACCATGCACTGCTCTGAATGGTTCTAGTTACTCTGGAGGATATCACTGCTCTTACCTCACATACAAGGTACCCTAGACTGATTAAATGATTTTCTTGAAGCTGAACTGAATGGAGATTGGGGGTTGTTATTTCTCATGCTTGTCTATTCCCACAAGGAAGGATTAATTACTAACTGAACTCCTTAGGAAATAAGAATGAAGGTTAAAGTTACCATTACACATTCCAGAAGATACTTCTACTCTGAAAAGTCATTCATTCCATGTACCAGGGGATACCTCTCTAGGGCATAGCTGAAACCAGAATTGTGGACAGGCAGTTAGTGTAGAAATAGGGAATCTGGTCAAATTGAGGAATGGAGGCCAGGACAGTCTGGGAGGCTGGAGACCACCCTGGGAGATTGGAATGTCAGTGTCTCCAGAGCCCTTTTGATCACCAAGGTTACCTGCTTAACTGCCCCTCCTAAAAAGCTGCAGGCAGGGTGTTGCTAGTTAATGCCTCCTGGGCTCCTACCTGAATCTCCATGTGACCCTTCCCCCTGCCATTCGCACCTCACTTGGTCACTGTGTCACCACCATGGCCTAATCACATAGGTAGGAAAGAGAGACAGATAAGGATCAGAGGAAAGAACAGAACAAAGAAGACACTAACCTATAAGAGATGTAGGGTGCACTCACTTCTGGGAATTCTATAACATCAGCCATGGCCCCCCTTCTTCCTCCCAGGAGAAGTCTGTGTTACAACCTTTAAATAAAACCTGCTTAACATGCTTGCCTTGGGGTGCTTCTCTGGCATTATACTTCAACACCCGAGGAAGCAGAACTGTCACCAGTAAACAATGGTATCATAGCCACAGTATATTTTTCATGTACTTTCTTATGTTCACATATTGTTCAATGACTGGCATGTCAAATTAACAAAATAATCCTCTAAAGAGGTTTTTGTTCACAGATCTTAAATATTATAGGAAAATAAAACAAATGTCTGAGAACATTCACGTCCATAGGTTCTATATACATGACCACAGATATTTTATTGTTCAAAGAAAGGGGAGATGATTTATTGAGTAATTTATTTAGTGATATTTAGATACTATAAGCAAAATGACAGTCCATTTCGATTGATTGCAAACATATCTCTAAATTAATCCATGTGGGGCTACTGCTGCATGAAGAAATTAAGACCACTATCTATACCAGCTTGAACTCTAAAGGTCACCAATATTTAACAGGCCTATAACAAACTGTTAATATGACCTCAACGAGGGCTGGGGATATAGCTCATTGGTAGAGTGCTTGCCTTGCAAGCACAAGGCCCTGAGTTCAATCCCCAGCACCACCAAAGGACATATTAACAGAATGTTATATGCCCTATAAAATTTAAAGTTAATTTATATTGACTCTCTCTCTCTCTCTCTCTCTCTCTCTATATATATATATATATATATATATATGAATGCTATCCATAATGCATCCTTTGCAAACCAGTATTTATTTGATATTAGTACAAATAAGTGCAATAAAAGACAACAATTAGTGTCTACTTTGTGCTAGACATTTAAATACCTAATTTGCATACATAACATATTTTACCTTCAGGCTTCATAGAAACATTGATAGGATCCTTTCTATTCTTTCAATTCCACAGACAAAGATCTCAGGTCTCAGACATTCAAGTAACTGAAAAGAAACATTGCCAAGAGCTGTACTATCACACTTTTACAGGGGAGGAAGACAGCACAGAAAGCTCAAGATCCAGCTCTACAGACCTGAGTAGAGATTCAAATCCCACTCCCGTTGACACTAAAGGCAAGACTTCATTCCTCATTGCCACTTTTGATTTTTGAGATCAGGGAAAATATGAGGATAATGAAACACTACCATTCATCTTCAGTCAAGAAAAGCTTTTTTATTGTATGGTTAGCAGATCAAAAACCTAAAATATGAGCTATGGTATTAATGGCAATCTGACTACAAAAAATCTTATGTTTTTTATCTACATTGTGGAGTTGTTAGTCAATCATAGCCTGAATTTCCCCAGCCTCAACAAATTTAGATAGAACTGAACTCTGGCCAAGTAATGTAAAGAAAAGATGTACCACACTGCAAGGCCTAGCCCTCAAACCTTGAGCATTGCTTCATGATCTTTTTTTTCCTTATGCTAGCTGACCGTCAAAGTCCAGAGTGATCTTGGAAGCCAAATATTGAAAGAGAAGAATCTCTGCAATCTGGGCTCCTCTAGCACAACCAGTCTCTTCTCTCCTTGTCTTCTGCTGAGTGGTCTCTGGGTGAGTAAGAAATAGACTTCTCTTGCACCAAATTACTGAGACTTGGGCATTCACCACCTAGAATAGTGGTAACTAATACAGACTATATTATAGTCTATATATTAAATATTATATGCATATTATATACTATATTAAATATTATATTTGTAAAGCTTGCAAAGGGTGGTGGGTGGCCAAGAGGAGTAATCTCGCCAGGCAGGTTCCCAGAGTCAGACAAAAGTAGTGGCTTGAGATTTATTGGAGTCTGTGTCCCGGCCGAAATCTCCAGCACCGACCCCCCCCCCCCCCCCCCCCCCCCCCCCACCCCCCCACCCCCACCCCCGCCTGAAAGTCGGGGTCGGAAAGCCCGAAGAAATTGCACGTGGCTTTGGCTGCTCAGGGTTTTATACTGAGGAAGGGGGTCAGGGGTCCTGCCCAGAAAAAGGTGGACCCAAGGTGGACGTCAGGGTCAGCAGGTCTGCCTCATTGGTCACTTCTGGCACAGTGGGTTGCTAGGTGATCTTGCTCCCTCCCCCTGCAGCCACCCAAATTCCATCTGACAATATGCATAGTATTTCCAGAATGTTTTAAAATCTACATTAGTCAAAACTATTTTGTAGAAG